>CM038353.1:2254132-2656632 GCA_021464625.1 Proterorhinus semilunaris | reverse complement strand
CTCTTAGCAACACAGCGCAGCTTCAGTGCTCTGGGGTTTGGGTCAAATTGTGTTCGTTTCCCTGCACACCGGGCACGGGAGGTTTGCAGAAAGGCTGGCTCGAAGGCGCCTCAGCCTAAACACTGGCACAGGTCTGCGCTGAAACCGGAGGCGCCCCCGTTACGCGGCTGTGTTCCGTGCTCTCCGATCGCACGTGATTCCAGATCAGAGCTATAAAGTAAAGTCGTTCTAACGCGCCTCCCCGCCGCCTCTGCCGCCTCTGCCGCTTCTGCCGCCTCTGCCGCCGCCGCCGCTGCTTCCCGTGTTTGGTGGATCTGCAGAAAAGTAGCGCGTTACAGCCGGGGCTCGCGGCATTATCGACGCTGGAAAGTTTCGTGTTTCGCTTGGCAGCCGCGTCTTGAGTTTGTTGGCAGCGCGGCCAGGTTTTTTGGGGGGGGGGGGTGGGGGGGGATTAGGGACGGGGAATGAAAAACCAAGGGCCAAACAAATATAGCGTCAAATTGGAAATCAGAGTACATCCACGGAGATTAGAGCGATCGCCCTCTACAATAGCCCCCCCCCCCCCAACCCCCCCTCGTTTTTTTGTGTGAGTAACCGAGACTTGGCACGCTCCCATTTTTCATGTTTCCAAAGGTGCAAAAGACAGTAACGAGTGAGAGAGACGAGGGCTGGAAGCGCCCCCTGCAGGCGGTAGTGGGAACGACAGGTGGTGCGACAGTGGACACGAGCTTTGACTGTCGGCTAACGGCATGCCCGCAGACCCGTGGCACCGCGAGGAACACACTTTAAAGGCACTACACCGGGTTTGTGTCTGTATAATCGAACACATGTAATTGTTGCCCTCGTAAACCCAGACATGTCCGTTTTTTAATGAACATGCGGGCGAGTTTTCGTGCATTACGGGGAAATGTGCCGATAAACTCAGATGTGTGAGGAAAGTCAGGCCTGAGTTTGGACACAACCCATGTTTTAATTTAGTGGCTTCCTCTTTTACTGCGTGTAACTTTGTCGTATAATAAACTACTCCAGGTGTGTTAAAAGCTTAAAAAAGGGTTTTATATGTCTCCTTTGAAGGCCTGATAATCTGCTAAATTAGCTTCTTTCTGATCCTTTGTCGCGCGGCTAGATTTTGTTTTCGGTTTGTTTCTTCTTTGCGAACGCTGCAGTGAAACTAATTTTTTTTTTCCTTGGAATGAGGAGGATGACACGTTTCAATTCTGGTCAGTTCTTTCTTTGGCTGCAGCTATCGGAATGCATCATGTACACTGACTGTACTCCCCCCGCTGGCTCTGACTGGAATTACATCAATGTACACTTTGTATTTTACATCCAGAATAGTCTTAGTTAGTCGGCCGACTCTAAAAAAAGAAAAAAGAAACTGAAATCTCCTTTTTAGTTCATGCAAAGGGACTTTTTTCTTCTGCCTAAATTGACTTATTCTTTAATGAACTTAAAGCTTCCTGCCGCTGCGTGAGAGATCCCGCACAGAGAGAGGGCTGTTCTCCGGCCGTGGGGCTCAGCCAACACCCCGAGAAACCTGCGGCTCGCTCGGATTACCTGTAAACCGTTTGGCGTGCGAGCTGCGGTTCAGACGGCCAGACGGCTCGGCTCACGGGGACGAAGGAGCTCTGAATGATTTAGGACTATTCGAACTTTAGCTGGAGGTGGCGCGCACCTTGTTAGCGCCGCGGTGTGTGTGTGTGTGTGTGTGTGTGTGTGTGTGTGTGTGTGGGTCTAAAAATAGCTCTCAGGACTTCGGAGCAGGAGAGGAGTGCGGGGAACGCTCCACACTGGGCGGGGCTGTCGTTTTGACAACACTGCAAAAAAGTACAATCTCTGTGAGTTAAATGAACTCATGATTGTGAGTTAAATGAACTCATGATTGTGAGTTAAATGAACTCATGATTGTGAGTTGTTTGTGGCCTGTTTAGACCTAGATTTTTACGTAGCTTCAGTTTCTGTTTCTTTTTGGGAAACCTGAGACCCTCTTAATGTAAGGCCCGTGCTCACCATCTAGTTTAGGTTTCCCCTAAAACATGTACAATGGGATGAATGAAAGCGTTTTTGGAGTATGAGTTTGTAGTAAGTAAATAAGCAAGTACTAAGTAAATAAATAGGGAAATATGTAAATAAGGCCCTAAAAGTATTTAAAAAGTATTTAAAAGTATTTAAAATAGCATGAAATCCAATTTTCTTAGAAAATATACTTTTCTTTGACAGACAGAACCCACTCAGTGACATTGCTTAACTCATTGTACTGCATACATTTATTAAAAATACAGAAACTATGTTCCCCCCCTGGAGCCGCCACCTTAACGTGGTGGAGGGTTTGACCTGAATGATCCTGGAGCTCTGTTGTCGGGGGCTTCGTGCCCCTGGTAGGGTCTCCCAGGGCAAACAGGTCCTAGGTGACGGGTCAGACAAAGAGCGGTTCAGAAGCCCCTTATGAGAGACCAACAGGCCCGGTTAGAACCATGAGGCCGTCCTTCTGTGGACCCACCACCTGCAGGAGGAGCCATAGGGGCTGGTGCAGCTGCCCCCACGACCCGGCAACGGACAAGTGGAAGAAAATGGATGGATGTATGGCTGGAAACTATGTTCTGAAACAAATCCAGCTGCACTTTTCACTGAATTTTGCACAATCTTTTGCTCAAAAGTTTCCAGTTAAATGTTTACAAATCTTACAAAATGAAATCATGTCAAGATTTTTTGCATCTGTGGCATTAAAAATATAGTATTAAGGCAATAAAAAGCCTCACATTTGACTTGCTGATAGCTGTGGAAAACCTGTTGCATTGCAGTAACGCAAAGTCAACATGCTGTAAGATTAGATAGGATAGTGTAGTACAAGCAATTTGAGCACTGAAACGATCATGAGTATTGGCTCTAATCTTTGTTTTGTAGCATTGCTTGAAAGAATGTGTTAATGTATTTTAAAGCAGGAGTGCCCAAAGTGTGGCCAACGGGCCGAACGCGGCCCTCAGATGATTTTTGTTGGTCCTCAGGCTTCATGCTGAGGAACATTTTGGCCTGAAGCAGATCCGGCCTTTATGTCTCAACACAAATAAGCGCTTTACACTCGCCAGATCCGCTGAAAAAGGTGCGCACACCCCTGTTTCTAAAGCAACAAACTCTCGTCCCAGTGACTGAGTAAATCTGTCATGCAGCTCACACAGACGATGACGGTTTTTTAACAGTGCAGACGCAGGAGACCGTCCCGAAGCGCCGGCGGGCCCTGGCGGCGCCCGCGGAGGTGCCAGACGGGACGCGCTCGTGTTTGTGAATGCATACCATAAAACAGCTGGAACGTGTCATTAGGGACAACGGCTCATTGTTTGGCCTTTGGTGACGGCGCTAATAATGACGGGGTTGATCTGCGTCTGTGCGTGGATCAGCATATTGTTTCCTTAAAGGTTTATTTATATTTTTATTATCGTTAGTTTGTTTGATTTCCGTGGTTAAGTATTCGTCATAGTTTTACACCGGGGAAGTCGTGGATTTATGTAGAAAAGTTTAAAGTAGCTTTTTTTTTTTTTTACCAAACGTCACAGGAATAGATCGAACTGGGACTCGCTCCTGGCCCTTATGTACAGTATGGTTTCATGGTGATATTTAGGGAATGTTTACCTCTTGTTATGTCACATCCTGTCCTTCGTCAATAAGGAAGTGAAGGAATAAATGACACAAATCAGAGAAAACTAGAAGAAACTCTGCTCTGGTGTATAGATACAGTCGGCACCTTGGCCTAGCCGGGGGGGGGGGAGAAAACCTCTCATGGTAATTTTTCTGGCAGACCATAAACATATTTATCACACACCAATAAAGTCGAGCCAAACCGGTTTGGATTGGATGGTTTTTTTTTTCACAGCAAATTGTTCAGTGGACGCAGAAAACGGCACTTGTTGCTAACGTTAGCATATTTATTTTATGTTTATTTATTTATTTATTTGAACAGGGACAGTGTACAATCTACATTAGCCTCAGAAAGGAGAGGTGCATTGTACCAGGTTATAGCACTTGTGCTCATTTCCACCTGCAGTCCCTGGGCCTATTGTACATGTTTTTAGTGGTAGGGGAAACCGGAGTACCCGGAGGAAACCTACGCAGACACGGGGAGAACATGCAAACTCCACACAGAAAGGCCCCGTCCAGGTGGGAATCGAACCCGGGACCTTCTAGCTGTGAAGCACGAGCGCTAACCACTGTGCTACCGTGCCGCCATGAGGTAGCATGAGGCTAACGCAGCTTCCTGGTTAGCCGTGTCCGTTTTTTAAGTGTTTATGGGCTGTGGAACCACTTTGCTCCTCTCCATGTCTGTCTCTTTGTTTAGTAATATATATATATATATTCATAGTCCAGCATTTGTTAAAGCGATGGAGGAGAAATGGGAGTTTTGAAAATTTGAAGTCAGACATCCTGAAGCCGGAAACCAACTGAAAAAGGAGTAACGAGCAGCAATAAACATGAAACTCAGTGACACAATGTTCTTCTGTGAAATTTAAACAGACAACGGGGGCGAAACAAGAATCTCAAGATCCGGACTCTGTGATGCTCCCGGAACCACTCTTTCACAATGCGAGCCCCGTGGATCCTGGCACTGGCATCTTGGAATATGCCTGTGCCATCAGGGAAGAAGAAACCCACTGATGGAATAACCTGGCCATAAGTCGTTTTTTTTTTTATTATTATTGTGCCAAAATCCTGGTTCCTCCGGCAGAAAAGTCAAAATCGGAGTAATTTTAACTCATCGAGATTGTGGCAGTACGGGCTCTTTCTGTGTGAGCACCTTAGAATCATGAAATCCTCATCTTTCCGACTCCCCCTTCTTCCTCCCCTAGTTTTCCGTCTCGTGATCTCCCCCCCCCCCCCCCCCCCCCCCGCCTCGGCTTTGCTCAGCTGGCACAGACAGCTGCGGCCCCGGCACCCCAGGCAGCCCCGCCCCCTCGCCCTGCAGATCCAAACTTTGACACAACAAAACCAACACAGAGCTCATCCTGGAGAATTAGTAGCCGAGATATTTCTTGATGAGACTTGAATTTTTTCCTTTTTTGCACTTTTCTCCATTCACCATCGGTTTGTGGATTCTGTTCAAAATGTTCAGAACAAAAAGAAAATTGGGTAACACTTCAGAATCCGGCCCGGTAACCCCTGTGGTACATTTAGGTAATGGCAGTGGTATTTCATAGTATACTATGCTTAAAGCGGTAGTTTCTATGTAATAATAATGTAAGTACTAGATATGCTTTGGTAAGTAATGGGTACTTAGAAACTACCAGAAACCTAAAGTGGAACTTTTAGTGGTAAGTCCTAGACACTCAGTGATATATAGTAAGAATTTGCATAAACGTGGGTTATAGTAGCTGGTACTGATATGATTGTTACTTATGATTATTTATTGGTTTATTTGGTCGGGACAGTGCATGTTAGAACATACATGGGTCCCATGCATGTAAACACGCCACACCGGATTGTAACCTTGGGCTAATTTCCATCCGTCGTCCCCCCTTTATGTTGTTTTATGGTCATACAGTCTTAACTAAATCATACAGAATTTCTATGTGTCTAGAAGTACCACATTTACTACCTAGGAATTGCTGCTGTAGTATCCTTGAATTACCACAATAAGTACCACAGATTTAAAGGCCTTTTTTAAAAATCTATTAATTACCACTGTATATACCCCAAAGTACCACTAATAGCACTTAAGATGTACCACATAGTAATTACCACTGTAAGTACCCTGGACTTATCCGGCCGTATTCTAAAAAATACACGGAAAATATTTCTAAAATGTGTCTTTTCTAGCATGTGTAGAAATGTAGAAAGTGTTTGGCGAGTGACCAGGAAAAGGTCCAGAGAGCTGCTGGTTGGCGACCCCTGACCTAGGGTAGGATGTCCCACTTTACCCGGGACAGTCCCAGTTTTGAGTCCCACGTTTGAATAGATTTCCCCAAAGCCTCTGATTTGTTTTACGCAGACTCCCGGTTGTCCCGAGTCGAGGACGTGTGCGACGCGTCGCCACTTCACCCACATCCCGAACAGAGCCCTAGTTAGAAAAACATGAAAACCACTGATGAGGGTCTCGGCCCGGGACAAAGACCCGTGCCACAGGAGCGAAAACTCCCCGTAGACCTGGCGCCCCGCGGACCAGCTGTCGGCTTGTTTGAACAACTGTGGCTTTGCAAACAACATTATCATATGAAACAAATCCTAATATCAGCGTCACACGGTCTTTCCTGCAGCTTCTCCAAAAGGACGGGTTTAAAGATTCCAGTCGGTCGATGAGGCTTTGAACGAACTGAACCGAAACCATTAAACGTCCGTAACAAGAACAAATATCCGTATATATAATCCAATAGTAAAACCGATGACGTGGTTCAAAACAAAATGGCGCTACACGAGTATGGCTTTCTCAAACAGTAGCAACTTCAAACCTTAAAACGTCCACTCCAGACTTGGCTCGGCCTGGTGGGACCGCGGCCCCCGTGGGCTGACGCTGTCCAGGCCTCGTACGCGGGATCACAGTCAGCCCTTTGTTTTGGAGCAGCGCGGCGTCAGCTGTCACCACTCGCTCTGACAACCAACATCTGCTTTAGCCATTCGCACACGAGCTCCGGGGCTACGAGGGGCTACGAGGGGCTATGAGGGGCTACGAGGGGCTACGAGTAGGCTACGAGTGGGCTACGAAGGGCTACGAGTGGGCTACGAGGAGCTACGAGTGGGCTACGAGGGGCTACGAGGAGCTACGAGGGGCTACGAGGGGCTACGAGGGGGCTACGAGGGGCTACGAGGGGGCTACGAGGGGGCTATGAGGACCTACGAGTGGGCTACGAGGGGCTACGAGGAGCTACAAGTGGGCTACGAGTAGGCTACGAGGGGCTACGAGGAGCTACGAGGGGCTACGAGGGGCTACGAGGGGGCTACGAGGGGGCTATGAGGACCTACGAGTGGGCTACGAGGGGCTACGAGGAGCTACAAGTGGGCTACGAGTAGGCTACGAGGGGCTACGAGGGGCTACGAGGAGCTACGAGGGGCTACGAGGGGCTACGAGGGGGCTACGAGGGGCTACGAGGGGGCTACGAGGGGGCTATGAGGACCTACGAGTGGGCTACGAGGGGCTACGAGGAGCTACAAGTGGGCTACGAGTAGGCTACGAGGGGCTACGAGGGGCTACGAGTAGGCTACAAGGGGCTACGAGGGACTACGAGGGGCTACGAGTGGGTTACGAGGGGCTACGAAGGGCTACGAGGGGCTACGAGGGACTACGAAAGAAACTACGAGGGAGCTGGTTGAACGGTAAAATTGTTTGTAAAAGTGTTCGTCAAACGGTTCATAGGCTTTTGAGCTTTTTATTGGTTCATGGAAACTTTGCGTCTGATGCACACATGGCCAAAAGTCAGTCAGTTTCAAGTAGAAAAACTGGACAAAACTTGGACAGATCAATGGTTTTGGAGAAATCATGGGACAAAGGCTTCAAAACGGGGACCATCCCGGGTAAACTGGGACATCTGGTCACCTTAACCCTCCCCCCACCATCACTCACTCTAAGTTGTGTCCGGGTATAGGTGTATTGCTACAGATTGTTGGTTATTTGGACAGTGCAGGGGGAGAACACGCAAGCTCCACACAGAAAGGCCTCGCCCTGGGTTCATCTCCCGTCTCAGCCCTCGTTTCCTCCTGACGTAGTCCCGCTCTGGCAACCCACACCGGCGTGTCTCCGGCCCCGGGTCACGTGCGTCTGTAGCCGGCCCCACGCTTTGTTTTCAGGCGCGAGAACTCCATCCGTCTCACCTTGAACATCTGAGACGGGCCGTTAAAGCTTTAACACGGGAGGATTTACGGCCGAGTCTACCTCACGGAGTCCCGTCACGGAGTCCCATCACGTAGTCCCGTCACGGAGTCCCGTCACGGAGTCCCGTCACGGAGTCCCGTCACGGAGTCCCGTCACGGAGTCCCGTCACGGAGTCCCGTCACGGAGTCCCGTCACGGGGCGACATCGCGACACGTTCACTCTGGCTTTAGACGGTAATGGACTTCATGGGTTTAGTCCTGGTTGGAGGAACATAAACGTAATGGTCTTTTTTAGGTGGAGTTGGCCCAGAGTCAAAGATACATATTTGATGTAACGCAGCTGTGATGAATCCATATCGTCGTCAGTGTTGCTTCAAGATACATCCCATAATATATGAGCTTCTAAAACATGCACGCAGACCTTGTTTAGGTGTTTTTGTAAAGTATAAGAGAGATTAGTCGTTATTGTCTCCCAACAGGAGCCCTATATAATTAGGCCACAGCCCAGCTGCTTTTCCCCCGGTTTGGCTTTACCCAAATTGAAAAGCTTCATGAAAACGCCTCATTTGAAAGCTAAGACCTACAAAACTGATATTTTCCCCCGTGTTGTTGTCGCTTTTTCACGTTCTTTTTCCATCTCATCTTTTTGTTAAATTTTGGTCACTTTTTGTTGAACATTTGACACTTTTTTGTCGAACATTTGTCACTTTTTTGTTGAACTTTGTCGCATTTTTATTGACCCGAAGCTTTCCGATTCGGGTAAAACCGAACTGCAGAAGCTGTGCTCGGTTCTCGCGGGGGTTAAGAGGTCACAGAGAGCAGCTCCTCTCAGTGACCTCAGCCTCCGCTCTTCCATAAACACTAAAGAGAACCCGCGGCTCTTTATGGCGAAGCCTTGGAGTCCGTTCTGCCGAGTCTCTCCCGAAAGCCTCGCGTTAATAAGCCTTTACATCCGCCCCGTTCACTTGTCCGCCGACACCCGGCCGCTCGAGCGAACAGCTGTGAATGAAATCAGCGACACGTGACACATTTCACAAACCGTGTCCCGGCTCCTGCTGCAGAAAGTCCGCGCCCGGGCCCGGACCCCATTGTCCGGGCCCCGCGGGGGAATCGCGTCGGCGAGCGAGCGGGTCTGAGAGCCGTGCAGCCGGAAACCCAAATGGACACGTTAAAAGATTCCAGCTCTGGGAACAATGGCCGCACAGTCTTTTCAGAGGTCCCTGCTCGCCACATCACGCCTTTAATGGGGATTTTCTACCCCGTGAATGTCGCGGGACAGTTCCCGTTCGCTTTAAGGCTTCGGACGGACAGAGCGCGGCAGGTGAAGGCATTAAGGCGCGTTTTGGCCTGAAGGAGCTGCTCCTTCTCAGGCCGGTCCC
This sequence comes from Proterorhinus semilunaris, assembly GCA_021464625.1. Classification (NCBI taxonomy): domain Eukaryota; kingdom Metazoa; phylum Chordata; class Actinopteri; order Gobiiformes; family Gobiidae; genus Proterorhinus; species Proterorhinus semilunaris. The sequence continues at coordinate 2,647,462 of CM038353.1, read as the reverse complement.
ACAGATGCATGTTCCCTTTTATCAATCTAAAGTTTCCACGGGGCCCCCCAACAATATGTATTCAATCTTTTCAAAGATTTTCTAATGGTTTTCATCATTCATTTCCTGATTTGATTATTGATCTTGATTATTTTACAGAACAAAATTGCAAACACAGGCTGAATACTTTCTATAATTAAACAAATACATATAAAGATCTTAAATCCATTCATTTTTCATGTTCACGTAATGTTTAATTACACGTTTAATTACACGTTTAATTACACGTTTAATTACACCGCCTGACGCTCTTATATTTGGCTTCAGCCCTGATTCCGTTTCAGTAAACTTCTGAAGGGTCAGAAGATCCAGTGTTGCGTTCATTCCAAGATCTTGTATTGACGACGGGAGAGTGTGGCCACTGTGCAAAGCCTTCTCCAGCACATGAACCCTGATCCGCTCTTTCACGATGCGAGCCCCGATAAATCCTGGCTTTGTCGTCCCGGAATAAACCTCGTACCATCAGGAAAGAAGAAACTGATGGAATAACCTGGTCGTTCAGGATGTTCAGGTCGCTGAACTTACACCCGAACATCTGCAGCGATCACAGATCAGAACAGATGTCGACTTTTGGAGGGGGTCAGCCCTCCCCCACAAACTTTGTCTACAAAACAAGTACAATGAAAATAAAGTATTTTTAAAAGGAAAACTTTATAATAACTACACCCTATGTAGCCTTAATGAATGATGAATTAATTCATCATGAACAATTCATTAGTTAAGTAATAATAACTATAAACTACTACAGTTAATGCCATACGTGACTCATTCATTACTTAAGTAGTTCAATAAATCCTGATCGATGACTGATTGATTATTGATTGATAGTCACACTTTACTAATGAATTGTTCATGATGAATTAAGTGTTATTTAGCCTTTATTAAGGCTTTATTAAGGCTAAATAAGGTGTAGCTATTATAAAGTGATACCAAACATGTATTTATTTGCAAAACTTTACAACTTTAAACCAGTATTTTGCGTATTGTCATTTCTGCCTTTAATGTGATTTTACAGTCGGGGACCCAAGAGTTTTTCGGATCGATAAGTCCTGGACTTTGGAAATGGCTGCCGTTCCACAGAACATGTCAGAAAGTCATGGTTTTCGAGCTCTAAGCAACCTTGTCTCCTTAGACCTGATCCGTACCGTTGGGGGGGGGACGTCCCCTTCAGATGCTTCGGGGTGTTGGGAACCCATAAACCAAATGAATGAGTGAATGAAGCTGCTCCATCAGGGGTTTCTCGTGATGCATCTCCTCCAGACTCTAGGGAAATAGGGCAGACTTGTTGCAAACTCCCGTCAGCATCTGCTCGGGCCAAACCAACGTGAGGCCTGTCCCGCATCGTAATCCCGTTTGTCAAAGTGCTAAACCCAAACTTGCCCCGCGTCTCCGGGGATGTTTTCTCTACGGGACGGAGCCCGGCGGCGTTCAGGGGCTCGCGCGCGCCAAAATAGGAACTGCGACCGCGCGAGGACTCCCGACACGGGCCACACCCGGCAATTGAGTGTTGCGGCGAGTGCGACCCAGGAGCGGGCGGCGGACGTCCCGGGCCCAAACACACACACACATGTGGCGCCCCGACCGCGGACCAGAATAAGAAACAGAAACATCGACAGCGGCGGACGGGACTCGCTTTCGGAGACACGCTGGAGGAATTTGATCTGCTCGTCCGTGAACCCCGCACTCCTGCAGCGGTTCATTCATTAGCCTCGTTATTTTGAGTTTGGGGGGATATCACGGGGAACTTTAGAAAACGGGACCTCCAAAATAGTGATGTGAACAACTGGGAACCCCCACTTTAAAATGCAATTAGCCCGTGTACTCGTTAAAGCAGCACTAAGTAACTCTGACCCCTAGAGGCCATTAGCGCAACTGCAGGTGTCGTAGCAACTTACGATTTTCTAACTTATTAAATGTCTTGGAGAGTAAATACTACGCTGACAGAAAAGCCGACGGGACAGAGGGATATTGTACCTCCAGTTATACAATGGAAATCATTTTTTTCACTCAGACTTGGCTGTAAATACTGTTTAAGTGGCGCTAGCCCGCAGTTAGCTTTGCCCGTTAGCCTGTTAGCTTCTTCTTTGTGGTTCTATTAGTGTGTGTTGGTGCCTCCGACCCGGTGGTAGTCAAGTTGCAAGCATGGTTTTCTGGCCAGAGACACCAGGGGGAGATGAAAGTCATCCCATTAACACTTGTATTACCCCCAGAGGGACCACGGGGAGGATTTATTAAGGTCAACACGTTCTGCTTTAAGTCAAAACATGTACAATCTGACATAATACAGGACCTAGTGAGTTTAACCTCTTAACCCCCACCTTACAGACCACGGGTCAGGGTTACCCCTCATTTGAAAGCTAAGCAGGTTTTGTTTCCACGAGTTGTCACATGTTTTTTGTCATCGCTTTTTGATACAAATCGTTTACTTTTTAACAGTATCTTGAAATAATCTCATCTTGGCCGGTTTTTTTTTGTACTGTTTTATTTTTATTATTTTTTTCGTTTTGTTGCTTTCTTCATCGCTTTCCTTCCAGGTTTTTTTGTCGCTTTTTAATTGTGTTATTGTTGCCTTTTTCCGGCACGCATTTGTCCCTTTTTTAGACGCGTTTTTTGTCTCTCTTTGGACGCTTTGTTCAGGAAGCTTTTAGATTCGGGTAACGCCAAACCGGGAGAAAAAGGCCCTTGGTGCAGGCGGGAGTTAAGAGGTTAAAGGGAGAAAAGCTTTAAATGTCACTGAAAAGCATCACAGTTGTTTTAAGTCGGGATTAAATCTACATTTCTTGATCTTTTATGCCATGAATTCATAAAAAATACATAAAGTTTGGTCCTAAGTTTGTTCACACACGATACATGAATAGGTTTGTTGCATTCGAGCCCTCACTTTGGATACATGGTGCAAAAGCGTCTCGGCCCTTACGCTTTAATTCTTCAGCGTCTCCGGGTCGGATCTGAATAATCTAAATAAACTCCTTCTGTGACTCTATTGTTTTGTTCTGTTTTTTTTTTTTTTGTGCCTGTGATCCTGTGTGCCTGAATTAAACCCGCGTTTGTTTTGGGCCTTTTGTTCAGCGCGTTAGATCCTTTTTATTGTCCGGCGCCGTGTTTATGCAGCAGAGAAACGCAGGAAACGTTTTTGATTTGCGGGGGAATCATTTCTTGGCGTGCACATTATCCATGGGAAAAACGCTCTACATTTTGTCATCGCTTGTCCTGGATTGGTTTCAGTTTCCACTCATGGCTCCGATGGAATATGGACAATTTTAAGAAATGAAACACGCAGCACATTTCCTTTTTTTTTATAAGACTGAACTTCTGCCATGCCCTTGAAGGCGAAGCCGTCGCCTCCGTGACCCAGAAACCTCGCTTTTCTCAGGCCTCTCTTTAAATATTCATCCGGCCCGGACAGCTGAAGACTCCGGCGGTGGCTCTCGATTGTCTCCGGTCTCCTGTAAATACTAACCAGGTACCCTGAACATCGACCCTGTCAGTGTGTCTCTGAAGTCCTCGTCTATGAAGAAGGCCTTTGTGCGTCTCATTCTAAAGCCTTTTTATAGATCATGAACTTGCAGCTGGTTATCGTTGTTGTTTATTAGCCGACCCAATGGAAGCATGTACAAGTTGAATAAGAGGGGTCCCAAGATGGACCCCTGGGGGACGTTTTATAGATCATGAACTGGTTTTTGCTGTTTACCATAATGTGTTAGTGTTGCTGCCGGAAAGTTGTGAAACAATGTTTTAGTAGAGCTAGGAATGAGTTTGGACCACGACTCCTTAAACTAAACCAACTTGGGTAAAAACGGCCCTTTGAGACTTTTTCCAGAACAAAATACAGTTATTTATGTTCTTGTTTTAAAGCATGAATTTGTCATAATTAATAGTCTATGATTAAACAGTAGCCCTTGAACAACTAACATACATAACTTTATGTTCTTAAAGTACATAACTTTATGTTCTTAAAGTACATAACTTTATGTTCTTAAAGTACTGGGTTCGCGCCTTTGCTTCACAGCTAGAAGGTCCTGGGTTCAATCCCCGGCTGGACAGGCCTGTTCTCCTCCAGTGTCTCTAAAACATGTACAATAGGCCTGGATGAATCAGAGTGTGTGTTTGAGGGAGTGGTGGGCAGAAGATTGGCAGCCTCTCGTTCATCAGTCTACCTCAGAATAATGACCACACACTTGGTAACACAGGCTTGTAAAGCGCAATACGAGTGTAAGACATTGTTATTATAATTACAACTAACAGCTCACAGTAAAGTGTTGCCCGGCGGCACAGCGGTTAGCGCTCGTGCCTCACAGCTAGAAGGTCCCGGGTTCGATTCCCACCTGGGCCTTTCTGTGGTGTTTGCATGTTCTCCCCGTGTCTGCGTAGGTTTCCCCTGGGTTTCCCCTACCACTAAAAACATGTACAATGGGCCATGATGAATGAGAGTGCACAGATGGAAATGATCCCAAGACAACAACCCAGTGTGGCTTGTTTACATGCATGAGACCCGCGTATGTTCATTAACGCGCTCTGTCCCGACCAAATAAACCAAAAAATAACACTTGTCAGGGATTATGATTAGGGTTAGGAACGGCACACGGGATGGAAGTTGTGTTTCACGCACACAGATCTAACACATACGTTTAGAAACTAGAAGGTCTTGGCTTTCAAATGAGGTGTCACACTAGCACACACTCTCCAGCCGATACGAGCTGCTGGTTCACAAAAAGACTTGAGAATCGGACGCAGCACAAAGGTCTTTTTAGAATCTACTGCAGGACAAAAGTAGAACGCTCCACAAACCCTGAGTGAAGAAACAAATGTCCCGATTGTCCCGATTGTCCTGATTGTCCTTTGCATTCTCTGCATATCGGATCTTTGAGTATGAAAAATAAATAGGTTTCTGTCTTTCGGTGCATGAATCAGTGTCGTGAACCCGAGTTACTTAAGCCGTTCCCTCGCACGGGCCGTATTCATGAAGCTTAATTGTCCCGGGATGTAAATTTTTAAAGGCGGCGGTGTCAGGTGCGCCGCTCGCCGCTCGTCCCGCGCTGAGGTAAGAGGTTTTCGATATCGAGATTTTGGACGCCGCTGAATGGCTCGAGACGAAACCTCTTGGCGCCCGTCCCGAGACACTTGGCTTTAGACACAGAGGCACTAACCCCCCCCCCCCCTCGTTTTTTTTTTTTACGAGCGAGTCGCCCGCAGCATGGAAAACCTGACGGGAGCGGCCTGTCATCTGATGAGTTTGCAAGAAGGAAGTCCAGACGCCATTGTTTAAAGAGCTGCACGTTTGAAAGTCCGAGGCAGTTGTTGCACATCACGATTCCTCGCAGATTTGTGAGACGGGAAAGTGAATCGCACTTATTCAGACCAGCTTTAAGAATTAGCAGATGTGGTCTGGTTTGTTGCCCCTTTAAAAAAAAAAAATGTTTTTTACTCATTGTACTTCATTTATTTACTACTCTTGTTCGCGGTTCACCTTGTTCTCCCAGGGCAAACAGGTCCTAGGTGACGGGTCAGACAAAGAGCGGTTCAGAAGCCCCTTATGAGAGACCAACAGGCCCGGTTAGAACCATGAGGCCGTCCTTCTGTGGACCCACCACCTGCAGGGGGCGCCAGATTGTTGCACTCTCAAGATGCTCTCATTCATCTTATTGTACATGTGACAGGGAGAACAACATGTTTTTTTTATTTTATTCACGCAGTCTTGAAGAGTTTAGCGGTGCTAGGCTAGTGCTAGGCTAGTGCATGTCTATGGTAACTAGTAGCCTGCATTAAAAACCATAAAGCTCCTTTGTGAATTCCACGTGTAGTAACGCCGGCCGCAGGTAAACACACTAGTGTAGATCCGGTAACCGAGCAGATCACTCCGCCGCTGCGTAGGTACAACCAGGAAGCTCAAGTATAAGTTCTTTTAAACGCAAAATGGTTATATTTAAAACATTATTCAGTCAACACAGACATTACTATGGGTCGTCTGGTGTTATAAGTGATTTGCCTCAAGTGCACTGTGCTCGGGTCAGACTGTTTTTAATGCAGGCTACTAGTTACCATAGACATGCACTAGCCTAGCATCACTTAACTCTTCAAATATAAGGACTGCATGAATAATTTTTTTTTTCCAGGAACCAACAGCATTCTGGATAACTAGGAAATGAGGCTTTTATTGATCCCTGTAGGGAAATTCGTTCTCTGCGTTTGACACGTCCTCAAAGCTGCTGGGGCGACCTGTGGGAGCAGTGAGCAGCCAGTGTAGGCCGGGTGCTCGGGGATCCATCTCCAGATGTGGAGCCAGGCTGATGGTCAGAAACACCTGCACATGTTTTAGTGGAAGGAGAAACCAGAGTACCCGGAGGAAACCTACACGGGGAGAACATGCGAACTCCAGACAGGAAGGCCGGCTGGGCCACTGTGCCACCCAATATATGAGCTGATGAGTGCAGCTCATTAGGTCATACATTGAGCTCCAGATCTAAAAACACAAAGAATAAAGCCAGCGGAAACCAGGTCTAAACCGAGACTTTACTGTTGGAAAAGAGAGTTACTTTACAACGAGAAAACGGCTTCGTTACAGGAGCCTTAAATCGCGCCGTTTCGAGAGATGAATGTGAGAGCAAACGCTTCGTGGAGACAAATTCACAAACTCTTCCCGGACACTCACTTCCTGCCTCCCTTTTCCGCACGTTCGCTTTATTCACTGCGACGCCTAATGACTCAACGCGCTCCGAAGTTCACCCAGAGGCAGCGAGACTCGGCGGGACGTTCAAAGGGCCCGACACAGCGTGAGAGTCTGGGGCCCGGGTCTCGTAGAGGGGAGGGGAGAGAGAGAATGGTCCAGAAGACATTCGCTCGCATGCTGGCATTTTCCGTCAACTTGACACAAACTATGAGCCCAATAGTTGCCCGTGTTCGATTTACTTCAGAGTCCGCACATTTCCAGTCACTCCTGTGTTTGATGGAACGGAGTCACATCTTTAGAAACAACAGGAACACTGGGGAACACTCCAGGTTACTATACAAGAGCAAACGGTACGGCCTTTACCGCCATAAAACGAGGCCTAGTTATCCAGATATAGCATTTGGAAGAGGGTTTCTTCTTCCCTGATGGCACGGGCATATTCCGAGACCACAGAGTCCAGATCTCAACCCCATTGGAGGCTCATTGGGATGTGCTGGAGAAGGCTTTGTGCAAGGGATCACACTCTCCCATCGTCAATACAAGATCTGAGTGAAAAGTCAATGCAACACTGGATCTTTTGGACGTTGCAGAATCGGAGCCCTAAGCAGTGACGTTAAATGGTCCCCCCTCCAGAAACACAAACAAAAGCGGTGAGGGGAGGAGGGCTAGCACATTCAAACTAAACACGCTCTTGAAACTACGGCAAACATATTTGTAGAATGAAATGAATTGAGTTTAGATGTATCAGTTTAATCGTTGGTTCCCCCCCTGAGTTTCTCTGCTCGGCCTCTTCTTCCCTCACCGCTGTGAGCACAGGCACCAGAAAACAGTACATGACACTACTGTTTGGTCAGGACCTGAGCTTGAAGGCCTGAGAAGTGTTCTTACCTGAGCTTAGACGAGTTGATGCGTACCTGTCTGGTCAAAGAGTTAGCATTTAGCCTCTCCTCCTCTCCTCTATGGGGCCAAACGGGGGTGAAGTTAGAAGCGACCGAGCTCTTCCATGTTTCCCCTATTTATCGTTTGGCCCCATAGAGGAGAGGAGGAGAGGCCAAATGCTAAAAACGTCTTTTTGCGTGACTGAGTGCACGCGTAAAGACCAGCAAGTTACGCATCAACTCGTCTAAGCTCAGGTAAGAACGTATCACAGTGTGCTAACTACTGTACAATGGCTCTCGATCACAGTGGCCTCTTGGAAGCGGCGGCACAGACAACGCCACAGCAAATGTGCCGTAATCAAACATAAAGGCGCTTACCACCAAATATTAGGATGTGTGACCTTTTCCTTTTGGGCTTTTCCCAGCTTGCATTCGCTATTTAGCGCCTGTCTTTTACCCTCCTGCGGTTCTGGCCTCTCCTGGAGCCGCCTCCTTAACGTGGTGGAGGGTTTGAGCCTGAATGATCCTGGAGCTCTGTTGTCGGGGGCTTCGTGCCCCTGGTAGGGTCTCCCAGGGCAAACAGGTCTTAGGTGACGGGTCAGACAAAGAGCGGTTCAGAAGCCCCTTATGAGAGACCAACAGGCCCGGTTAGAACCATGAGGCCGTCCCTCTGTGGACCCACCACCTGCAGGGGGCGCTATAGGGGCTGGTGCAGCTCCAACAGCTGCCCCCACGACCAACGGCTTTAAAGCGAGAGGGAAGTGCGAGGGGGGGGAAGGGCATGCCTCGGCAGAGTTCGGCCCTCGGACCAAAGAGCGTTCTCAGACGTTCATTAATTCAAGGGCCCGCGACTCCCATAAAGACGGGGCCGTAAAAGCGGCGTACAGGGCTGCTGCGCGTCGCGGGCGTACGGACGGCGCGGCTTTATGGGGAGGCGTCCGTTTGATGTGGATCCTTGAATGAACAGGCTGAATAATGGAATGAGAAAAACACTGGGGGCTGGAGCTGTGGGCAGGCGAGCGTCTCTGGGGCTGACGCACATGTCTGGAGGACGCGTGGTCACAGACGTGTTCAAATGCAGCCCGTGTTTTATTGACCTCCACTCTTCGCTGTCGGGCATCAGTCGCTTTAGTCAGTGTGTTTTCACGATGAAGGCAAATGTCTGTCGCAGTTGTGTGGGGAATGACTTTTTTGTTTTTGCATTTTGGATAAAGGAGAGTTTGGACAGAGGCATCTTTGAGAGGACGTCATGTGATGAACCTCCCAACCCTCACCTGAACCGAGCACATTCCCTCCAGTTTGGCATTTCTCAAATCTAAACGCGTAAGGAAAAAAAAAAGTATATTCGTCAAAATACCGACGAAATCAACAAAAACGTGGCGAAAAAGCGACAAAGAGTTACACAAATGTGACGGAAAACACGACAAAAACGCTACAAAAAACGCGGCGACAGAGTTACGATCACTTTTGTAGGCCTTAGCTTTCAAATGAGGTGTTACACTGTTACCTCTGGAGCACACGTTCTCCAGTTCGGCTTCACCCAAAAAGTTCGTCTTGAAAAAAAAAAAGCCTCAAAAGAGCGACAAAAACATGAGAAAAAAAATGGATGAAAGTGACAAAAATGTAACAAAAACACAACAGAAAAGCAATGGGGGGGGGAAAAGTCCCAAAACACGGCGACAATGCCACGAAAAAGATTTGTTTTAATACGTTTTGTTCTCGAGGAGTAAAAATGAACGACTCAAGGGGTATGTGAGACAATTGTATTTATTTATTTATTTGATCGGGATAAAACACATTAATGAACAATACAAGTTGTAAATGTGCCAGATGTAACAAAACTGTTCATTCACATCTTTTTGTTCCCGAGGCAGGAATACAAAACACAATATACAAAATGAACGCATGACTGATTCTAGACCAGTGGTTCCCAGTCGTTTTGTTTTATGCCAAACAATGAAAACATCTCGGTGGATCTTGATTCTGAAGATGAGAAAACCGTTCATCAAACAGAGGAGTGAGAGGGAAACAGTTTGGATTTGAGCAAAAGCATGTCAAACATTTCTGCCATGACTGCAGCTCCGCGTGTTTTAGACCTCTACTCGTGCTGTAAACGTAGCTCAGCTGAAGGATTATCCTATTGTGCATGTTTGAGATGAATGAGACGCGCAGTCCGGCCGTTTTGCGGAGGCTTTTCTGGCCACAGACACATTTCTCCGTGCGGTTTCCCTGTCAGATAAAAATACCCGGGTCATCCCCAGGCAAAGCGGCTCGGAGGGAGTCCATCGCTCTATAATAACTCCGGGACAGCTAAGCCGAAGGGGGCAGCTCCCTGTGGCCTCAGACAACCTCCTCTGGGCCGGAGGGGGGGGGGCGGGGGAGACCCAGATACAGGATACGACAGATCGCGCCGAGGATGTTGACATATAAGCCTCGTTAGTATCGAGCCGCGGCCCGGTGAGGAGTCCCACAGCTGGAGGTTTTCGATACTTTCATGGACTGATATCGGATCAGAAAGGTTTTACTGGAACCTTTTGAGACCAGTCTTTTTGTAAACTTACTGGACACAAGTTTCGTCTCATTTTTGTTACATAGGAATCCTGCACCTTTATGATTATTATGGTATTTGATAAACAAGCCGGGTTTATTTGATCTGTGTTTTCCATTTTGTATATCGGAAATCAGTGCCTCCACAGGGACTTCTGTGTAAAGTCCGACAGGCCTAAGAGGCACCAAACGTGTCCTGGCCGAAACATTTAGTCGACCAGCTCTTGGTTCATTGGCTACTGTTAATGTTACGCCCAGGTTAACCGTTTTGCTGGGTTTCAGGTCACATCACAGCGTTCTAAAGGCCAATACTATTATATGGAGGAAAAATAATGTTGTTTTTTAGTACATTTTTGGACCCAGTGACTGAAAATAATGATCATTTTTGTAATTCATACGACTTGCGAAAGTGTAATGCAGTTAATAGGAAAAACTGGGTCCTGCCCCCCCCCCCGCCGGGTCTGGTTTCTAGATCCTGCAACCCAGCAAACTCTGTGCAAGACCAAGAATGTCCTCAAAAACAATTAAAAGACAACAACTCTTTCACCTGTTACTCCTCTACTGCTTGAACAAATGCCAAAGGAAGAGACAGAGTGGTTCAACAGCCCATAAAGCTACTGTTAGCTTCATGCTATAAGTTAACAGCTAACTTCCATTTCATTTACTCAAAGTAAAAACATTCATAATGACCCGGTTTTTACTTGACTTTGTGTCACCAAATAAAATCCAGAACTTCCTTCGCTATATTTTTATCGCGTCTATAATTTTTAGTTGTTCTTCTTCATTCACACAGTTTTGAATCATCCTGTTCACCTCGGTCTCTCGTGCCTTAACTGTGCACGTTTGCTCCAGGTCGACTTTACCCAAATCTAAAAGCTTCAACAAAGTGGCGAAAAAAAAAAAAAAGAGCAACAAAAATGTGACGAGAAACTGATGAAAAATAAGAAAAACACGGTGGCTAAAACGTTACAATCAGTGATGTCGGTCTTAGCTTTCAAATGAAGCGTCACACTGGCCTGTAGCGTGCAAACTCCAGTCGAGAAGCTTTTAGATTTGGGCAAAGCCGAACTAGAGAAGATGTGCTTGGTTAAAGTTGGGGGTAAGAGGTTAAAGCCCGTAAACCGGCCCTCGAAGGTGTTCAGTACGGCAACAGTGATTCCTTACCTTGCCGTCGACTGAAAACGAAAGCTTGTTTTCACTCAAAACTGCCACTACTTCCTGCAGAGGGAGCTACTGGTCAATTCGAAGTCCAGACTCTCACGCATGTCGTTTATTTCTTACACACACGACCCTTATTAAGCCTCGAGTATGTAGTGCAATGTGGATTTTTACACGGATGCCCTTCTCTCTGTTGGTAGATTTAGAGATTACGTAAAAGCTCCCTTTCTGTTGTCAAATTGCCAACAGTGCGAGTGGATCCTCCCGCCCCAGTGACGGACCCGTCCCGGAAACACGAAGGCTACAAGTGCGTGTTTACCGTTCCAGTAAATCCCGGGCTGATCCCGAGTGTCCTCGTCCTTTAGCCACAAATTAGCAGCATTTTCCCACCGGTCGCCTCTGAGCTCTTTGGTATTTCTATATGTGGGACTAGTTTGTGCAGCGACTCGACGAGAGGAGGGATTAGACATAAAGAAAATGTCAAAACTTCCAAATATTGCTCGGACCGAGGCTGGGAAGTTTGAGGTCTCTAATTGAAACGCATTTCCTTGCGAGGAGCTTGTGTCGTTTTCAGCTCCTGAGATCGAAAGTCGTCCTCCAGCTGAGAAGCTTGTGCTCGCTCCTTTCTCTCCGGTCGTAAATCTCGGGGCAGGTGCAGCTCTCGGGCTGCCGGGCCCCAAATGTGGCCCTCCGTTTGTTTACACAGCGGGACGAGAGGGAGAGAGGGAGCGAGGGAAGGGGGGTGTCGGAGAGAGGGGGGGGAAGAAGCCAGCTGAAGCGCCGCTGTTTAGACTGAACCTGGGCCCGATGCAGCGCCTGGGCTTTTAAAACGCCTCCACTGTTTTCGTAAAGGGTTAAGGAGCACGTCAAACCCAGAGAAGAACCGCAGGATCATGGACGTCCTGCATCTGACGGAAACCCGGCATGAAACACGAGTAAACGTTCAGTTTTACACCGGAAGAGACTTGAATTAAGAGATTGAATCTAAAGTTTGAGTAGATTTGGTCCGGTTTTAATGGCCGATCTCACCAGCCTAGAGACTAGTGGGAGACTCCAGTTGCCGCTGGTCACGGAGATGACGAGGCGAGTCTCCAGGTAGTCCCGGTGAAAACAAACAGGTTCCGTTTCTCCATGTGGTCTCTGAGACGTCTGTGAGAGGTCTACGCGGTATTACTATTTGTTGTCCTAAACCTGTGAGACGTTTCTGCAATGTCAGGTATCGAGGACATCTCAAAGAGTCACATGGAGTCTGTTTGAGATCCCCTTGGTTTCTTGAGACCACAGAGACATCTCAGAGACCATACGGAGACTCAGCTGAGACTACCTGGAGACTAGCCCATTGCAGGGGATGTCTCGGAGAAAACCTCATGACCAGCTAGTCTCCAGGCTGATGCGATAGGCCCTTTGTATGCGCATAATCACTCTGAGTTATGGAGAAAGGCAGTCTCCACAATGTCTCTGTGACTATCTGCTCAAATAAACAAATAAACTAAACTAAACTAAACTCTCCTCCGGTGAGATAGGCGCTGAAGATAAAATGAAATATTTACAAACACATTTGTAAAAGTTAATTTGTCTGATTCCAAGTGGGATTTCTGCTCGTTCCATCGGCATAAGCATTTTTATCTGATCTTAGATTAGTTCAAACCGACTCAAACTTTATTCATTAGATTTCAAGTCTTTTATCGAATTTAAGATGATAATTTTTCACATGTAGTTATAATTTTCATAATTTTGTTGAATCTTTGCCTTGTTTTGTCCCTGGTTTAGTGTCTTTCACACTATTGTCCGTCCCTCTTTGCGATGAACTGTGGTCACATACATTTGCTGCAGGTTTGCTTGTCTTTTTGCAAACTCCCCGACCACAATCGCCTTTGTTTGCTCCAGATAGTTTCATGTTGTTCTGTGGTGAGATGGATATTCCTGACCCAGCGGTCGCTGTGGGTCTAAAGTTGCGGCAACATTGCCCCCTGTTGTCTGGCCTCCTCTCAACATTTGCTTCAGTGCACTGCAGACTCGGGACTGCGGGACACATTCCACAGTTTCTCAAGCTGTGGAGTATGAACATGGGTAATACAGCTTCTTTAGGTGCAAGTTTGGATTGTTTTAAAGATTAAGTTCATGTTTGTCTTGTTTGCCCAGATTAGTCGTATTCAGGTTATGGATTTTTGAAATTTGAACTACTGGTTTTGCACAGAGATAATGTTTTGGTTTTAGTTTTAGGTAATGATTAGTGCAGCAGTGTAACCCCCATGGAATTGTAAACCAAGAGTAGTTTAGGAACCATTCATGAACTGCCAATAACCCCGAGCTTCTTCTCCCTCTGTTTCCGTCCAGAGTCCCGGGAGCCCGAGGACCCGGTCGCTCCGGAGGTCACGGAGGATCTGCAGCAGGCCAAAGTCCCTCTCCTTCCCAAAGACATTGTCAGCAGCAAAAAGGTCCACGCTCTCCGCAAAGAGCACAAGCGGAAGCTGGGCAAGCAGAGGTCCATGGGCTCTCCGATGGACTACTCCCCTCTGCCCATCAACAAGCACGAGCCCGAGTTTGTGAGTATGAAGCATTTCAGAGCGACAGATTTAATGGGATTTCCGTGTTTGTTTAGTTTCTCTCCTTGTCTGGGGAAGTTTACGTTACTTTCACCCTGGAGATAAACACGATATTGTAAAGATGGGTTTTCCACTTTATCCTAAAAAACAGAATGCAAGTGAACGAAATATAATTTATGCACAATAGGAATCAGTTCCATTAGATGACTCGCTTCATTGACCCCTTTCAGAACTTGCAGACATGAATAATGTCCCAGCCCGTAACCCTGTTGTCTCTTTATGCAGGGCCCATGTCGGAGGAAACTGGACGGCATCATCCAGGGCATGAAGGACACGTCTCGAGTCATGGCTCTGTCGCTGTACCTGCCCAACTGCGACAAGAAAGGGTTCTTCAAGCGCAAACAGGTGGGTCCTGGCGCGAGAAGGAAGTGTCCAGAAATGCATTAGGGATTCCTGAAATGGTCATGCATGAAACAAAACGCAAACCATGTGGGAAATTTAACGTCGGCAACCAAATCTTTCTTCCAGAACTTATTTTTCAAAAAAAAGAGTCCACCTGGATTTAACTAACTGTTCTGATCCGCGGCTGCTGCAGGTGCTCAGGTCTAGGTTCAGCAATAATATTATTTGCCAAAAGAATGAGATCAGCTGAACATCCTGAGTTTATTCCATCCGTGGATTTCTTCTTCTCTGATGACACGGGCACATTCCCAGATGATTCATTGGGGTCATATTGTGAAAGAGTGGTTCAGGGAGCATCATTCTCACGCATGGAATTTAATCCCATTGAGGATCTTTGGGATGTGTTGAAGAAGACTTTGAGCAGTGGTCACACTCTCCCATCATCAATACAAGATCTTGCGGAAAATCAAGAACTCTTGACACTGCAGAGGCTTATTGAAACAACGCTACAGTGAATATGTGTCGTAATCAAAGCTAAATATTGAATTAAGAGCGTGTGACCTTTTTTGCAATGTATCTTTGGATGAGCTTCAGCACCCAGATTCACACTAGCAAAACTCTAAAATGCTTTTCTTAATCTGTTGCATAAAGTGAGGTGACTCCAACAGTCTAAGGTCCAAAATACTGCAATTCAACAATCCCACACCTGTTATGGACTCGAGTGCCAATTTTTGCCTTTTGACAAGCAAGTCTTAGCTTTCCTTATTCTTGAATCCCATACCTCGATATGAATCATCTGAACTAGATTCCTCGGCCTAAAATCATCCTGTCGAACGTCGGTAACATGAGAAGCATAGGGTTGGACGATGTGGCAATTGGTCATATTGATATATATTGGTCATATCTCGATTTTTGATCCGATCTCACTCGAAAAAAAATATCCATTGAGCTGATTCATGATCTTACACAGACCTTTTATACAAACTTCAGCCCCGACAAAAACAAACGCTTTCTTCCAATATCATTTAACACACAAAAATCTCCCATTGTCTTAAATAGATGACGTTACTGCCACAGAAATGGCTATAAACCTGACGATTATAAAGTCCCATGGCGATTATTGAGCTCGACCAAAGTAGATTTCGCGAGTTCGATTAAATCTCGATTCATTGTCCTGCCCGAACGAGAAGCCATTTGTCTGTCTTTGGTTCCGCCGGCTAACTGGTGTCTGTGTTCTTTCCCCCAGTGCAAGCCGTCCCGCGGTCGCAAACGGGGCATCTGTTGGTGCGTGGACAAGTACGGCGTGCAGCTCCCGGGGACGGACTACAGCGGCGGGCACATCCAGTGCAAAGACCTGGAGAACAGCAACACGAACAACAACGAGTGACTCCGACCGTGGGATTAAAAAAAAAAACAAAAAAAAACACAAAAGTACATCCCTAAAGACTCCTGGACTCTTTACAAAAGCATCACCACGGACCCGACGCCCCGCCCACGGACTCTGAATCGCCCCTCCCCCTTTTACCCGCAAAAACCCCATGAACGGATCTCCGAAAGGTTCTAAACGACGGCGCCAGGCTGAAATTGTTGAGACTTTTTTCCCATATTTTATTTTTTTCTGTTTGTTTTTCGTTTTCGTGGTCGACCAAGCACTCATCGCGCGCCTGAGCGGACTAGACTTTGTTTCTGTGTGAGCCAGCAGCGCCCCCTGCTGCCGATTCTCCAACAGCTTTGGATATAATTTTGTAGACGCTACGGGGCCCTTTCTCCCTCCCTTCCCATGCAACGCTTTGTATATTGTAAAATAGGAGCAAAAATGTCAATATTATAAGAAGAAAAATCTAGGAAATGTCTATTGATTGGTGGACTACCCTGCTCAGCAAACCGCTTCTCGTTTCCCCTTTCCGCGCAGAATCGGTTTGCCGAGTGGGCCTTGACAAACGTTTTAGGGGTCGGACCAGTTTTGGACTGGATTTGGGCGCACACGCAAACCAAATTCTGCCTAAGACTCGTCGAATCCAGTGGTCATGATTGAGAACTGATTGTCTGTGAAGGGTAAAGTCTTCGCAGGCACAGTTGTCTCAGCAAAACAGTTCAGAATTTACAGCCAGAGCACTTAAACCCCGGGGCTTGTACAGTGCGATCGTGTGGATATCTTTTCTTGTGCGTACCCTGGAGTGAGCCTACTTTTAAAGGAATGTCATGTTTTCTCTTTTGTTTGTTTGTTATCGTCTCAAAAGTATTGCTGGCGCTTGATCTTCTCGACCTATAATGTGCATCTATGGACTGGGAAAACAAAGTACTGGTAAAGTGGCTTGTTCCGACAATGTAGCTATAGCCTGATTTGCCGATCGTGCCTCCGAAAGACACTAATTGCAGGGTGACACACAGTGCTACGGTGGCTCTCTTGGTCCGATCATTAAGAAGGGCGCAAATCCCCTTCGGAGTCCATTTTCTTTGTGTCCGGTGAAGTAAAAAAAAAACGTCAAGTTCGTTTTCTCATATTCGACGTGTCACGTTTTAAAAGTAGCTGTTGTTATTATTGGATATTGCAGGGAAAGCTCCGCTAAGCCGCACCAAGATGGCAAAAACCGTCCGCAAACTGTAATACTGTAAGGTCTGTACAGGGTCTGTCTGTCAAAACATCTCTGTGTGCCTTCTACGGTGGCCTGGAAGGGCAGAACTCACCTCTAAAGCACATCTGCTTCACAGGAACTGTAAATAAAAAGGGGTTGGCGTGAGGAGTTTTCGGAGTCTAAGAATCACGATGCTCATTTCCACAGGCGCCTACGGAAGCCTTGCAGGGACAAGCTATTGCGAAATTAGCATTAGCATAAAAAACTTGACAGCCGAACTTTGGAATTCGCTCGTTTCTTTTCTGTTTTTGATCCGTCTGGCGCCTCCCCTTTCTCTTAGGGCGGATTTTTGTTTCTCCTCTGTTTGTAGAAAGCAAAGTGGTCAGGTACAATGGGCCGACAGTTGCTGGACATTGAGTAAAGAATGTATTATAATGTGCATGGATAGCCGAGCAAAAAAAACCCACGTCAGTTTCAGTGCATACAATCATACCTTTTTATGGTAAGGGACAAGATGGATTTCTGTGGATTTGTGAACTCAAATTCCACGAGAAACCGGCTGCTGATACAAGATACAAAATATTTTCAGAGAGACAGAAGCCCCGAAACAATTAGCAACTAGCAGGGAGTAGCAGAGACTCGGCAAAAACACAAATTACGATCGGCTTCTACTTCTTTTTATCCATAGCTTTCGTTTTGGTTACTATCGCAATTAGCCTTCGGTCAATCTCTGCTTGCGTCGCGATCTTTAATACGTGTGTGTTTTTACCCCGTCTGTAGAAATGGTTTAACCGGAACACACGCAAAAAACTATTTCAAAATATGTAAATATGTACAGCTGTAAATTTATGTCGTCCTTCCCGGCCACCGTAGCCTTTCTATACATCCAAATACGTAGATCGCAACAGTGACGTGAAAGTGACTTGGATTGCACAAAAGGGGCTTGTTCTCGTGCGCTCTTCTACCGATCTAAAGGCGAAGTATTCGAACTCGACAGCGCGACAATAAACCACTTCCAGAGACACTTCCCACTTTTTTTTTTTTTTTTCTCGGATAAGCTACGATGTTTTTATTGCGATTGCCAATGCGTTTGATGCCAGAGTAAAGGGGGACGCCATTGTGATTCTATATGGATCCAAAATGGCTGCCAGTGGTGGTTGTGGATTTCTTCAGAGCCCGACTTTTTCCAACACCAAACTCCACTTTCGAAAAAGCAGCTTGCACTTATCTCAGTTACTCTTGATACCGACAACGCAACGATGTCCGAAAATGTGGTTATGAACGGGGCTCGGCATTGACATTCGCCACGAATAATAAAAAGTGCAATTTGAAATCACAGAAATGACTTTAGCTATCTTAGCAAATCATTAACATGACGTTTAGTGGCCAATGGATGTGTATCCGACCCACAAAAAGCAAAAACCTAACTGAATCCGAGTTAGCATTTAGCTCAGACGACACTTTGACGCTAATATGTATCTAAAGTAAAATCTCAAAAGGTCTGTACATTCATTAATGATTTCTAACAAGGCTTTCAACAGCTGAAAACATCTGGATCGTTCATAGTTTGCGATGCTTGACAGCTAATGCTAACGGCTATAGGAAAAATACACTGAGCAGGCTAACGGACTCAGTTTACATTTTTTTTTTTTTAAGTTACAAAGATTTATTGAAAACAGAAATAGGCTATATATAATTTAATAGCTTTCCAACATTGTAGAAAGTTTATTTTTGCCACTGCTATCTAGATTTAGTATTCTTCACAAAAAGAAGTCTAAAAATCCTCAACGGTTGGTAACATTTAAACGTTAATGCCAAGCCCCGGTTCTGAAGGAGTTAGCGGGAAATAGCCACGCAAGCTAAAAGTTGTGTCGTCTTGTGCATTCTTTTGTTAAATATGTGTCGACAGGGGCTTGAGTCTAGCCCACGCCTGGGACCTCCGGTTCTGTAGTGATTTTAGAACGGATTTGGGATGTTCTCAGATGCACAGAGGCGCAGAGGAGGGACAGTGACAGGGGTGAGAGGAGGGACAGCGAACTAGCTATAGCGCCATGGGCTGTGGGCTACGTCAGGGCCTAGCCACGTCTTTTCACTGACTGCATAACTTTAGGTACAGTATTGGAGCTGCGGGAGTCTGGGGAACACGTATTGGCAGTTAAAAAGGGAGTGGATTGAATTAGTGGAGGCTAGCGCTAAAGAAGCTAGTTGAGCTATAAGCACAGTTGTGTTAACATTAGCAAACATTAGCCAGAGCCGCTAACTTTTCAGCTGATGTATATTTCTAAATGTTATTCTTAGGCTGATTTTTACCTTCACAAAACGTTATTGAGCATATAATTAGCATTGTTTACCTGTGACCATCAGCATTAGCGGCTGCCACATAGCCTACTCCAATTATAGCCAACTCAAAAATGGTTGTAAACTTAAGAAAGCAATCAGATATGGTAGTTTATTGTTAGCTTCTATTGAATTAAGCAATTGGCGGGAAAATGTTAGCCACACAAGGTCGACATTATTAGCCTCCGATGCTAACAGCTAGTCCATCTTTTTTACTGCCAATATAAAGTACATACAGTAGATTCTAGATCATTTTCTGGGTCTAGTTACGGTAGTTCTGTAAAATCTAACATTGTTCAGGTTTAATGTCTTTTATGAAGCTTTTTCCGCACGTTCCTCGGATTCCCCGCAGCTCACTTGGTTTTAAACTTCACATTTCACCGTAGCATAGGACAGTAACTCTTTTTGAATACATAAAACTGTATGGTTCGTAGGAGAAGTTCAAACACCGGTGTGTGTTTTTTTTATTTGGTGGTTTGTGAGATGGACCCATCGGTGGCAGGAGGACTGTGGGAACTCAAACGGACAGCATTTGGAACAACATACCACAATAAGAGAAAGACAAAATATCTCAAATTATTAAAGTGAATATCACTGTGTAATATTTATTCAACTTGTAATTTATGTACTCTTTAAAACTTTGTCTTTTTGTTATGACAAAGCATTTATTTAAATAAAGTTATGTATTCATTTAAAGGCTTTCTTCTGTTTTGTCCTGGTCCCGAAAAAGGTTACAGCAGATTAAATAACAATTAGCAAAGACTCTAAGCTAGAAACAGTTTAAAAAAGAGTAGGTTTGAGCAAATACGGCCATATACTATAAAGGAGCAGACAGCCTCTAAAATATTACAAGGTTTTCGTGTTGCTTTTATGTCCCTCGTGAATTGCTTTGAGCTGCAACATGAGGCAGCACTTTGTTTCCTACATCCCCAGAGAGACTGCATATGAAATGTAGTAGTGCGGAGTAATGATGGTACTTTTTAATAGTGGTCGCAGTGAGCCCTCCCCTTGTGGAGCGTATCCCCCTGATGCAGAGCTGACTAATCTTCAAGAGCAGATAAACCTCTTAAGTTAAGTCTGGCACAGAGACACCCCACATGGAGCCAACTGTGACTGGCCTCGGGGCGCGGCACCTGGTTCCAAAACACTGCACGAAACAGCAGCGGAAACAAGTCGACCGAGGTTTGATCTGACGAACTGGAGAGTCAGCAGACGTGTGTGTTGGGCTGTGAGTTTAATCCTAAAAGTAAAGTCAAGAGGCATGGTCTAACAACGGGGATTATACACGTCCAATTAATTAAGGAGATGTGGAAAAATTGTGTCCATTACATTTCCACCACGTGCTAATCACACATGTAAAGTGGGGCTACTTAAATTAAATATTCCTGAATTAATCTGCTGCCGCGGACAGGAGTGATGGGATTTACGGATCTTTTCTGGGAGTCTTTGGGATCTGTTCATTTCAAAGAGCCGTTTCAAAAGACTGGCTCTTTTTTATATCAAATTTTAATATATGGCAGCCACACAATCTTAAAAACACAAACGTTAAAAGGCACAGTTTTAATGATTTAAATAATCTAAAATTACAATGACACTGATATCTACGCTTTGTAAAAGAGGCTGCGACTGCCAAATAGTTTTTCAGTGCATTTAGCTTTGACTTTAGTGCAAAAAGCTTTCACTCGTGTCGCCTGCTCTGTTGTTGGGCTGATTCTTGTGTTTGTTTGGGGAGTTCTGACTGAAAAAAAAAGATCTGTCTCTTTTCACAATTGAGATCCGGTTTGAATCGTTCACTGTAAAGAGCCGTTCAAAAGAGCCGGACTAGCTTTATGGCGTTACTAGCCATTTCTTTCTCTTAAGTGCCAGACATTTTATCTTTGTCACATTTTGCCCCAGGTTCATAATGATAAGTTTGTGGTTTGTTTACGTTTGTGGGAAAAGGACAATTAGTTCATTCAGTGACTTTTAATGACCCACAGAAACACTACAACTCCAGCTAAAGAATGAACAGAAGTCGCCTGAAACTTTGCTAACAGCCAATCAAATCAGCCAAATCTGAAAAGATTTTATATCGATCCAATCACAGAGCAAATCATCATGACAGGAACCGAATTGACCACTTAAATTAACTCTTAAATGTACTTTACAAAAATGTACCTGCTTCATCTCCTCTGAGAGGATTGTCGTCTCGTTGCTGTCTATCGGAAGTGTTTTCCTCCCGTTCCAAACGTTCATTGATAGAAACAGCAGTTGCGCATTTGTGCTGAATTCTCCTACGTTTAAAACCAGAACCGAGTTGCTAATGACTCCTTATTTCCAAATAAATGTATACAAATTTAAAATGTCTTCCTCATACCTGCTCCAGCAATGCCCTGGTGAGTAGAACGAGCCCTGGCCTTTTCACCGTGATCGCCTCTATATTTCTGTAAAGTCACTTAAATAGTCTCTGCTCGGGTGGAACAAGCAAACAGCGTAATGACATCATGCGTGTTCACGCTCAGCTGTAGCGTTAGCTGTAGCGTTAGCTGTATCTTAGCTGAGAATAAAAGGAGACCGGCTTCAAGCACCATCGAAACTCCAGCCCAGACCCCAAATAATCAAAACAACTCAAGTTTGGATTGCTATGCTCAAATTGAGACATTTAAACTAATCTACTTAATTACTTCAGCTAAGGATGCCGACCTGGATCATTTCCCTGACAATATGAGGACTCCAACAGCAAACAAGTGCTGGATTTGGAAAATTTGGGAGCTTCTTAAAAGAACCCACTGACTCTAAACAGCGAGTGTTTGGAACAAAACAGAGCCCGGCCTTCGGCGATAACCGTGTCTATTATTAGCGGCGTCCAGACCTTCCCCGCGAACATCAGCGCGATCAGGCAGCGGTTCCTGGTGAAGCATGTACTTTGTCAAGAGTCCGATCAAAGCCTCAGGTTCAAAAGGCCTCTCTTTCCACGTGAATTCCGGGAAGCCACTCGTCCTTTCTTCGGGGGCCACCAGATCTTCGCCCGTGGGACTGGAGGAGGGTCTGGAGCAGGTCCAGATGTGGCATTAAAACACAGAGACGAGCCCCGGGAGGAGGTAAAAAAACATGTGTAGTGGATTTGATTTGCGAGGCTCCAAACATGACAATTACGATTTGCCTTCAAAGGGCCTGACAACTGCAGTTAGGAGTTCAAAGCTGTGATGCCCCGTTTATTACATAATGAGAGGAGCGATGCTGCTCCTTCAATGCAGACTGTGGACGGTGCACTTTCAAGGAAAACGCCAAATTCTGAAGCTCCGACCGCCACAAGAACAGCGACTTATAGCATAATAGCATTTAGATAAACATTTTAGAGTCTTCAACGTTTTGACGAAGAGTTGGACCGGAGACCCCGCAAGTTTTAATCATTGTTCAGATTCAAATGACACACTTTTCCTCTTCTTTAGAAAGACATGTATCAGGGATCGTGGGTGATTTCTTCGAATTACCGGTGGGAGTGATTGACAAGCGTCTTAACCAATCAGAGGAAAAATGGAAATGAGACAAGAGACATGCGGTCGCTTTTGTAAACTAGGAAGTTAAAGAACAAGCAGCCAGATTTTAAATGTAGGAGAACATGAAGGTGCAATGGCTGTTTCAATCCATGTACGTTTGGAACGGAACAAAAATACATTCAATCCGACGACAACAAGAAGAAAATCCTCTTAGAGAAGATCTGTTCGTTCTTGTACATTAAAGAAAATATTTTCCTAGTGGTTAATTCAGTTCCTGTCTGTGATTGGATCGATATAAAACTTTTCGAGATTTGACTGGCTGTTAGCGGAGTTCCTGACAGTCCTGCTACAAAAAGGAGGAGTGGACGGCTGGTCAGGCAAGTATTTCGTAATGTTGTTGATATCCTGAAGTTCAAAGCATGTAGGTACACTGAGATCCTGAATGACCAGGTTATTCCATCCGTTTCTTCTCCCCTGACAACACGGGCGTATTCCACGATGCCAGGATTCATCGGTCTCACATTGCGAAAGATTGGATCAGGGAGCATGAGATGGATCGGCCGCCCCAGAGTCCAGCTCTTAACCCCATTAAGAATCTGTAGGATGTGCTGGAGAAGGCTTTGCGCAGTGGTCACGCTCTTCCATCGTCAATACGAGCTCTTAATGAGAAATGAATGCCACGCTGGATCTTTAGACGTTGCAGAAGCTTCTTGAAACAACGCCACAGCGAATGTTCATCCAACCAATTGTTTTTTTTTTGCGCCAATACTGTATAATTGTTTTTGACAGAAAGGATAAATCAAGGCACTTGTCCTGTAACACAATTCTACAAGTACATGACCTTTGAAAATATTGAAGAACATTGCATGCTGGGTGTTTCTTCAAATCACTCATAGCAGCCAAAAAACAGGTGGACTTTTTTTGCTCCCACAACTTCTCAACTCCCACCTTTTCTCCAGTCTTGCATGATACAAATCAAAAAGCCCTTTGAAAAATCATGAAAAATTTAGACAAAACTAGACAAAAAAAGCTACAAAAGAGGAACTAATAATAAACAGAAGAACAACAAAAAGCAACAAGAGACAAAAATGAGACGAAAACGAAAATTAAACAACAAAATGTCGATGAAAACCAGACAAAAAAGCCACAAATGTGACAAAAACGCAAGGAAACGGATTTGCTGATTTTAAACTGACCGTTTAGATCAGTTTCGTTCATCTTAGCTTTCAAATGAGGCGTTACACTGGCCTTTAGACTGTAAGACAAAGTGGGGGCTGAAGTTGACGAATGGCTTTGGGGTCAAACTAAATAAAGTATTGAAAAGGCACCATTTGCACACCTTGATCACGCTGTTTGAAATGCATGAAGTCTGTTGAGGTAAAAGCAGCTTCTGAACCCTGTCACCTTTAGGTCCCGCACATCCCGAAGCTTCCTTTCATGATCCGCTTGTCTAATGTTGGAACGCCGTAAACCGACACAGCTGTAACAGTCGATGCCCCCGTTGTGTCTCTGAAAGCTGATTGGTCATTTGGCGACGACAAAATGGATGCAGATGTTTACACAGCGTGATTGGGACCTAATGGAGGACTTCATCATCAAGTTATTTTGATGAAAGACAGAAGAAGCCAAGAACTTCTAGTTTTTAAAAATATGTGTGAGATCGGTGTGAGTGAAACACAACTTACGTTACATTTGCTGTTTTTAACCCTAATTATATCCTGACCCCTATAACCCCCTGATCAGGGGAGACGGCAGTTAAGGGGTTAATTGTACAACGAAACGTGTCCGCCGCATTTGACCCATCCCTCGACGCCACTGGACGACCCGTAGGGAGCAGTGGGCAGCGGCAGAGCTGCGCCCGGGGATCCGGGTTCGATTCTGGTGGAGTTTGCATGCGTAGGTTTCCTCCGGGTACTCCGGTTTCCCCTACCACTAAAAACATGTACAATAGGCCAGGGGAAACTGAAGCTACCATGGTGGTTTACCACCACCGAGTGTGGAGTGAATGTACAATTGTCTAATGTAAAGCGCTTTGTGACCATGTCTGTGAAAGGCCCTATAGGGTGTTTTCACGGACGTCACAAATCTGGTTCAGACCCGGATGTGCCGCCATGTTGGAGATATCGCTCACGCCAACGAACGAGACGGATTATACATTTTGGACAAAAACTCAAGGTTTCGCGATAAAACCTCGAGATCGGACCCCGAAACTTCTCACACAGTCGACCAGTTGTCAAACGAAAGACTGAAGGCAAAACAAAAAACGTCTTAGTTACAAACTTACGTTAATTGGATGAAGTTCCGTATGAAATGAAACCGAACGCCAGTTTGTTTTAGTGGCGATCTCGCAGTCTCGCCTCCCGTAAGTGAATACATTTGTTTTGGTAGATTTCCCACCTCTAACTTCAGGTCATGTTGGAATTAATGTTGCTAATTACACAGAGGCCTAACCCTGTTCATTAAATGTAAAATCCTCAAAATGAGCTGCGCAAATTCGGATGATGTCCAGATTTTTCCCGTCCAAATTCTGATTGAGGCTGCAATCTATCGTCTCCTTTATTTAGATCATTGTTCTGTCTGCTCTCCCTTAGTACTGCAAAGTAGTTTCTCTGTGTGATTCTATTGTGAAGGCCAAGAACACGACAATAATAAACCATTTTGCTGTCTCAAACTTGGCGGTACTGTTTGTTTTGATCGGCGAGTACATGTCTGACTTCGGAAAAGTGACGTCACGGGCAAACACTCCATACTTCTTCTTCTTCTTCTTCTTCTTCAGCCTTTTCACTGACAGTAAAGAGCATATGGTATTTAGTGTAAAGTTCGTGTTTCTCAGCTGAAGTGAAGTCTAAAGAGAGTTACTTCACAGTGACTGCCTCAGGTTGGACTCGTAGTAGCACCAAAGGGTTTTCATATGAGTCCAGAACATTTGCCGTGATAGGGTCAATGAATTAGGAGAAAATAAACAATTCCCAAACCCGACCAGGTAGAAGATGCTGGATTTCTTATCGTAAGTTGCACAATTATTGCAAAAACCAGCGAAACACACCAAAGTATAACGCCAACTCGAGAAATGTAGAAAGTCCCTTCAGCGGGAATAAAGGTTCTGTCCAAAACGTGTGCGTTCAGGCCGGGCCTTAAACCCCCTCATCAGACCAGACTTAGCGATCGGATGTGAATGATGTGGAAACCGCCGCGCTAAAGCTTTCCAAACAGCTCCGGATTAAGTGCGACATCCTACACGCCGCTCAACCGGTGTTTAAGGCCGTCACCGTGGTGCGGGCGATGTCTGCCACGCAACCGTCGGACACGGGCGTCAGACCCCGACTTTCACAACGCGAGAGGAAGGCACACGCTGGAATTTCACTTTTTCACATGAACAGTTTCACCGTCTCGAATCAGCACGGAGCTCCCCAACGGCTCATCGCATTTTAAACAACAAGGTTAAAATACAAATGAGTTTCCAAAGACAAAGACTGGCATACAGTGGCCTGCGAAAGTATTCGGCCCCCTTGAACTTTTCGACCTTTTGCCACATTTCAGGCTTCAAACATAAAGATATAAAACTGTAATTGTTTGTGAAGAACCAACAACAAGTGGGACACAGTCATGAAGTGAAACGAAATTTATTGGATATTTCAAACATTTTTAACAAATAAACAACTGAAAAATTGGGCGTGCAAAATGATTCAGCCCCTTAAGTTAATACTTTGTAGCGCCACCTTTTGCTGCGATTACTGCTGTGAGTCCTTGGGGTTTGTCTCTATCAGTTTTGCACATTGAGAGACTGAAATATTTATCATCATTAGTCATTTAGGTCAACATTGGATCATTCAGAGATCCTCACTGAACTTCTGGAGAGAGTTTGCTGCACTGAAAGTAAAGGGGCTGAATCATTTTGCACGCCCAATTCTTCTGTTTTTATTTGTTAAAAATGTTTGAAATATCCAATACATTTTGTTTCACTTCATGATTGTGTCCCACTTGTTGTTGGTTCTTCACAAAAAATTACAGTTTTATATCTTTATGTTTGAAGCCTGAAATGTGGCAAAAGGTCGAAAAGTTCAAGGGGGCCGAATACTTTCACAAGGCACTGTATTCAGAGGAAGAGCTTTCGTGAGTAGTGGTGGGAACCTCGGGGTAGCTCACGATTCGATACGATACGCGATAATCGATATATTGCATAAAAATAATCTGAGATACATCACGATTAAAAAAAAAAACATGCTACTTTTAACCTTTATTTAACATACTACATGTTATTCATCATTTACATTTCTTTTCATGTGCTTTGTACCACTTTTATAAATTATCCCTTACTATACATCTGTCATTGACTTCATTTACAATTAAATAAACGAGAAACCACAATCCTGTTTCAAAAGTAATTAATCAACCCCAAATTAATCTTCTTTATTAGTATGAAAACTATAATTAAAAGTGATTTATTTGTGTGACAGTGTTTGGTCCAAGTGCTTCTTGATCATTATTGGCCTCTGTTGACTGTGAAAACAGTGGAGCACTTCTGCCTCATTAATATGCATGACGTTGCTCATTAATATGCATGACGTCATCAAAAGTATCGATATCGGAATAAAAAGTATCGGTATCGTATCGTCCCGCAAAATATCGCGATATATCGGGAAATCGATATATTGTCACGCTCCTATTCGTGAGTCAGGAGACCCTTTGACCAGAGCTCGGTCTCCTCCGGTTCTCGGCCGCAGCCTCGATCAGTGTCGGGAATACTTTGAAATTGTATTTAGTTACTGAACACTGAATATCTGCCGTAAATGTATTTTGTAATGTATCCCGTTACTTTGGCTAATCAGAGTACTGTATTCTGAATGGGTTGCAGGTCATAGAATGTGATGATGTCACCGGACCCAGTGAGGGGGAGGAGCCAGTTTTTCCTAGTTGTAGCCAAAAAGACAATGTGTGAATTACAAAAATGATCATTAATATCAGTCACTGGGTCCGTGATCTCTCTGTACGAGACCAAACATGTCCTCAAAAAAAAAAAAACTTTTCCTCTGTATAATATTATAGGCCTTTGGAATGCTGTCACCTGCAACCCAGCATGCTAGCGGATGGTATGGCGTTCATACGCTGTAAAAAAGCATAACAGCGAGGCCACGGAATGTTACAGCGAGGGACCTCTGTGCTCAGAATAGTTTTTGAATACTTTCACATTGATTGTCATTATATTTACGATTGTTGGATTCAGATTCAGAAAACTTTATTGATCCCTCAAGGGCAATTGATTTGCTGCAACCTCCGACAGATGTTTGTACAAACACATCACAACACTCACTGTGTGTCACTTCCAACAATACAGACAAATGCAGATAATTAAAAGAAAAGGACACATAAGTGACACACCGATGTCACTTAGTAAACACACTCCCTTCAGAATTCAACAGTTTAGTGACAGAGGGGACAAAAGAGTTGGCTAAACGATTTGTTTTCCGAAAGGGCTCATAAAAACCCTTTACTATATGGAGGAACGCCTGTTTAAAACTCACTTACCATTAATGAGGAACTCTTTAACTCTCTTGGCAAATGGAGCGACAGATACAGCATCATGTGACGCATGTGTAGTGTTTGTATGAACTGTGGCATAAGGCTTAAAGGGACTAGATGCAAGTCGGTCCTTTTTATACTCACTACTGCCACCTCAGGTCTTACGCGTAACTGCAGTCTCTATGTTAAGGCACTTCAGACCCGAAGTAACACCTTCCTGAGCGACAGTGCAGGATTGTAGAGGCCGTTGTAGTGAACAGGTCTCAGCTCAGTCTACACATTAGGACATGGCTGAACATGTAGGGGGAGGAAAACACTTAATTTTAACATTTTTAAACTCCGTAGAGTCCCTTTAAAGTCCTTTTGTTTTAGGAGGAAAAACAGCTCAGCATTAAAAGTTATTTCTGAATAATGTGCAATATGGAGATACTGGGATGTTTTCCCTTGATATTGATAATGAAACAGTAACTTTACCAAAACTCAGTTATTCAAAATGAGTATTCTAAATACATGTATTTAGTTACTCCCCAACCTCGTCCTCGATATATCTACAATCAGTTGGTTTGCAGACCCCGTCGTGTGGCCTGGGACATGGAGAGACAGGGGCTCCGTGAGCAGTGTTTCCCAAACAGGGCGACTGCACTTTAAGAGGTCAAGTTTCACATTTCATTTAATGGGAAAGTTAATTTGAATGATTTTCAGTAGAACCTTAAGTATGTTAACTTCATTTTGAAATCATCACTCTAAATTCTGGATAATCTGAGTTTAGTTGACCACGTTGAGATTCTTGGGGTCGGGGTACTCGGTGTTCCACAGTGTTTAACTGGATACGTTTGTACATTTTGTGTTTTTGTGAGGTTCCGCGGAATAACATTAAACAAACCACTATGAGCTAAAGACACCTGAGACTGACTGACTGTTCTTCCTCCGAAACACTGCAGAGGCACCAAGAGCGCCCACAGCTGCTAGAGGAGACAAGGAAAGGACCGACGAAGAGAAGATGGTGAAAGACTGTTGTGGGGCGGAGGGAGCTGCGCAGGAGGAAGAGGAAGGAGGACTGGGGGAGCTCTTGGTGCCTCTACAGTGTTTCAAGCTCGCAGTTTGTTTACTTTTATAAATCTGGGTCCTTCGTGGCCTGTATGGACTCTTTGCAGCTTTTCCGTGACGCTAATGTCATTTAAATTAATCATCTAAGATCCCTCGATGATTTTGGACTGACTCGTGGCAAGTGACCCAGTGGCTGCTTAACTGACTGATATTACTGTTTACAATCGTCTGAAAGGGTATGATTGAGATTTTATCATCCATTTACTGCAATCAGTTTCCATGACTGCAGGGGTAATTGTAATTTTCATGCTCGTATCTTCGGAGACTCCAGCTGCTGACTCAGCGGTATCTACACCCGACCACGTGCAGCATTAAAAAGACATTAACGCGATTTGGTTTCCGTCAGAAAGAACACAGCGTGACCTCAGCCTGTGGTCCGGACCAGCGGAGGCTCGGCGCGAAAGAACGAACTGAACGTCTCTATTGTTGCAGCGTCTCCCGCAAGAGCGAAGTGTGGAAAGACACGACCAACGGGGAACAGTGAGAACACGGAGGACTCTGACGATCCCACTCAGTTTTTTAGGAGCAAACGGTCAAAGTGTTATTATTCACAGGGAATATTGGCTGCATCAAACGATATCGTCACTGGAAGATCCCTGTAAATCCAGCGCTGACAAGTGATGGAGCTGGGAGTGGTGGGCGTGCAGGACTCCGGTCGTCATCATCTGTGTCCGAGGAAGTCCTGTTCCAGTCCAAGACCGGGCCGAGTTCACATCATGGACTTGAAGATTGATACGAGTGCTGGGGATACACGACAGTTTAACGTCTCAATCCTGAGACCAATGTGATGGATTTGTCCTGTTTCCAAACAGAAATAGAGGATGAATGTTGAAGTTTCATCTAATAGTTTGGTTAATTCATACAGCTTTTAAGGGCCTGGAGACTCAAGTTGCTGCTGGTCACAGAGATGTCTCTGAGACGTCCCCTGGAGATGAGGGGAGTCCCAAGGTAGTCTCGGTGAAAAGTAACCGGTTTGATTTCAGCAGAGACCACATGGAGACTTGAAAATGTTTTCCGAGAGGTCTACGAGGTCTCATGCAGTTGTGTTGCGAACACTATTTGTTGTCCAAACCTTTTTTACATGAATATTATTTTCAATATGGAAATTAATCTTGATTAGTTTTTGGGGGGCAATGTTATGGGAATAGGTGTGTTTAAGATGAGCCTGCAGGCGCTCCTGTGAGCCGGTGTCCCGTGAGAGCGAGGCGGCCTTCCTGAACTACAGGCTTAAACCACAGTTTTTCCACACTGAGATCTGTTCTTACCTGAGCTTAGACGAGTCGATGCGTACCTGTCTGATCTTTATGCGTGCGGTCAGTCACGCAAAACAACCAAAGATGTTGTTAGCATTTGGCCTCTCCCTGTAGGTCCTATAGGTCCAAACGGGGGTGAAGTAAGAAGCGACCGAGCTCTTCCACGAGCACAACGACCAGACAGGTGCGCATCAACTCGTCTAAGCTCAGGTAATAACAGATCTCAGTCTGGAAAAACGGTGGCCTGTTCCTTTAAGAGATGATGGGACATGAAGTCCACACGTGCACTGACAGACTTTGTGTCGCTCCGCAGCCTCTTCTCTTCTCATCACAGGGATCTACTTTTGATCTGCAGAAATGCTTCATATTTGACAGAAAGTGCCGAGGACGTGTCCAACATAATATTTAAATAAGCAGAAGTTCATCAAGTATCTCGGGGTCGTGTTCACGAGTGAGGGACGGATGGAGCGTGAGATCGGTAGACGGATCGGTGCGGCGTCAGCAGTGATGCTGTCGCTGTATCGGACTGTTGTGGTGAAGAGAGAGCTGAGTCTGAGGCAAAGCTCTCGATTTACCGATCGATCTACGTTCCCACCCTCACCTATGGTCATCCCACCCTCACCTATGGTCATCCCACCCTCACCTATGGTCATCCCACCCTCACCTATGGTCATCCCACCCTCACCTATGGTCATGAGATCTGGGTAATGACCGAAAGGACAAGATCGCGAATACAAGCGGCCGAAATGAGTTTCCTTCACAGGGTGGCTGGAGGTGAGGAGCTCAGTTACCCGGGAGGAGCTCGGAGTCGAGTCGCTGCTCCTCCACGTCGAAAGGAGCCAGCTGAGGTGGCTAGGGCATCTGTTCCGGATACCTCCTGGTCGCCTCCCTCGGGAGGTGCTCCAGGCATGTCCTATTGGAAGGAGGCCTCGTGGAAGGCCCAGGACACGCTGGTGGGACTATGTCTCCGAGCTGGCCTGGTGTCGCCTCGGGGTCCCCCCAGAACAGCTGGAGGAGGTGTGCGTGGATCGGGAAGTCTGGGCATCTCTGCTGAGACTGCTGCCCCCGCGACCCGGCCCCGGATAAAGAGGAAGAAAATTGATGGATGGAAGTTTATTATCAATTTGTATCCTAAACTGTAAACCATTCTAACTAATTCCTCGGCCTTCATCTTAAACACACCTAATGTCTCATCTGCATTATGCCTATTGGAGTATTTTGGGAATTTCATCTTCCCCTCGCTTCATTGTTCACATTACTATTAGAATTGTTTTATCCGGGGTGCCTAAACCTTCGCAACACCACTGAATGTGTTGAACAAAATCTGAAAATATGCACGCAGAAACTAAAGCCGAAAGGAAAGTGAAGTCTGAAAGTGCAGCGGGCCCCGAGCGCCGCCGCCATCAGATCATTTATCTTCCGCTCTTACGGCGGAATACTCCGCATTCCTCCAGCCCTCGGTGCGTTCCTGATGTAATCTCCCGCGCGGCGGCGTTTCCTGCTAAAATTAGACGGACCTTGTGATTTGGACGGAGACAAAACAACAATTACAGTGTGAACGCTCAACAAGTGCCGCTTCCGTTGGGCCCTAAGCCTCGCGCCCCCGACGGGATGTGTCGCCCTGGGGAAGTGCATCAGAACAAAAGGAGCGAGCTGCAAAAAGTAGGACGTGAACCCCCCCCCCTCCTTGTGTGCGCCCCCTCTGGGACATTGTACCCGCTGTGCCAAAACAAAAACACCGGGCACACATGGCTTTCGCTCGCTGGCGCCGATGGAGCCAGGGGAGCGGGGAAAGTGGCGAGATTGAGAGATTTTAGACGTAACGTGTCAATGAAAGTCGTCCAGGCTTTGACCGGGGCAGGTGTTGAGGTTTGGGAGGGGGTTCAGACTCCAGAAGAATGGGTTGTCCGTCACATTCCAAAGCAAAAAGGTCCCGGGTTTGGATTGGAGGACTTGCGGGACCTTTCCTGGTGGAGTTTGCGTGCTCTCCTCAGATGTTTTTTGAGGATTTCCCCGACCCCGCCCGACCAAACAATGAAATGTTGTCTCCTGGATGTAACGGTTCTGATCTTCTGCTGTTGGTCAGGTCTACGTTCAGCCACACTATGAGCCTGACCTGAACATCCTGAATGACCAGCTTATTCCATCAATGGATTTCCTCTTCCCTGATGGCGCGGGCATTTTCCAAGATGACAACGGCAGGATTGATCGGTAGTACACAAAATAACATACTGTACTGATACAGTTGAACCCTATAGAGGAAGACATTACAAATACTTGTCCTTAAACATAGAAGGATATTTACAAAAATACAGATATATCTAAATATCTCTTTGCTAGTACAGGCGTGTAATTCATCACCAAAGCAATGACACATTATTGACACATAAATTACATATTCTCATATTTCTTGCCAGTCCTTTATACCAATGATCTTGTGTTGTTTGTTCTGATGTTGCATATATTTATCTCATTTGTAGTAGCTTAATCATAGGATGTCACCTTTTTTGTGTGGAATATGTTGGTCCTTCAGTATTTGTTCAATATTAAGTTTGAGGTCAGAGGACTCTACTGAACGATGGTGTGGCCCAAAAATAGGACAAACCACAGTCATCCAGGACGTTCTTGGCCTGGTGCAGCCGTGGGAAGATGTTTGCACCTGTTGAACCCAACACATAAATAATGGCTACGATCAAAGTCTGTCTAACCTGTTTCAGATTGTTTTCCCATTACTGCATTAAACTACTGTATCAGTGAGTGAAACGTTTTAAAACAGTGGAGATGCACAAAAAGCCGTGTGCAAAGTGATTCAAATTAGATGAGAGAACCGTGACTGTTTGTGGTCGGAGCATGGGACCAATTTGGAGGAACCCGGCTGAACGGAGGAACCCTGCCTACTGACAACAGGGACTGGACGGTCTGTGATCTTGGCCCGTCTGTTGAGGGACTCCTTCGGCCCTGGGTCTCTATAGCCTGTCCGTCCATGGGAGTGGATCTCTCCTTCTGTGGTTCTCCTCAAGGTTTCTCTTTTCTCCCACCGGGTTTTTGAGTTGTTCCTCTCTGTGCTGGAGAGTCTAAGGACAGGGGACACCCGCGCTGCTCATCCCCACCCACTGCTGATGCTTATTAGGACTTTATGTTTGCCTGGATACTTGATTCACCGGAACTTCACATTGTCTTATTTACTGCTCTGTTTTATTGCCTTAATGTTTGGTGCAGCTGTGAGGAAACTCCTGTTGTGATATTGGGCTGTACAAAACCATTGATTGATTCACAGTGCTCCGTATGTGGCGACCAAGAGAGAGTAGACTCTCTACTGTGAAGGCCGAAAACGAACTCCACTGAGCCCCATCGTTCTCCCCCTGAATCCGATGACATTCTCGACAAAGAGAATATGTGACTTTCTTAGGCCTTGATAACTCACTTCCAGAGAAAGAGGTGTAAGGTGTAACAGCCACATTAAAGCAATAACATCATCAGCTTTTTACCATCTGAAAAACATTAAGATCAGAGGAATAGTGTCAAAACCAGACTTGGAGACACTCATCCATGCGTTTGTCTCCAGCAGGTTAGACGACTGTAACGGCTGCTCACTGGCCTTTCTAAACGAGCTGTTAGAGCTGCAGAACATCCAGAACGCTGCTGCTCGAGTCCTGACAAGAACCAGGAAATACCACCATATTAGTCCAGTGCTCCGGTCTCTGCACTGGCTTCCTGTCACTCAGAGAATAGAATTTAAAACAGCTCTGCTTGTGTACAAGTCTCTTCATGGTTTAGCACCAAAGTCCATCTCTGACATGTTAGAGCCGTATGAACCATCTTGGGCCCTGAGAACTTCAGGGAGGGGTCTCCTGGTGGTTCCCAGAGTCAGGACTAAACACGCTGAGGCTAAAGCTAAAATCTGGAACAGTCTTCATGAGGATGTGAGACAGGCCTCAACTCTGACAATGTTCAAATCCAGCTCTTTTTACCCGAGCAGATGAAAACTGAAAGTATTTTATCTGCACTCTTGCCTTTTACTGTCATTGATTAATTTTATGTTGACGTTTTAATGATTGATTTGATCCGTTTTCTTGTAACTTTATGCAACTGTGAAGCACTTTGAATTGCCTTGTGTATGAATTGTGCTCTACAAATAAACTTGCCTTGCCTATATTGAAGTCCAGAAGTCAAGTCAGTCAGCAGATCCCACACTGTGTAACGGACAGCTGTATTGTATGTCGGGCGTGCCTTTCCCCGCACAGCCTCCGGAGATCGAGAGCGAGCGTCTGCGACCTCTGTAGGGTCTAAACTTAGGCACCTTCGAGCCCTTAGTATCACACTTGTCGCACTCGCATAGACACAGATATGTGCAAGCCCCTCCCACCGTTTGCATGCACAGACTCCTAAGTGGAAGGCCTTAAGGAGCAGAACTTGGGCTGGGAGAAGTGTGTAACATTTCTGTGGTTTACGATTCAGTTTTCCTCGCTTTTATTGGACATTGTTCTGACTCATAGCACCATTTCCACGAACGCGGCACTTTTTTATTAGAACCAAATTCACAAAGCGCTGCACTCTGAGGTCAAACATTCACTTTAATAATGTGAACTTCAGCTGTCTTTCTATGGCGAAGGGACAGGCCGTGGAGACCAGTTAGTTTAGGCAGGGCTTTAAGGAGAAACTGCTCTAGACCGCTATGGGACGGACAGACAGGTGGCGCTGTGGGGCTACGTTCATGCCGGATAATACAAAGTGTGAAATACTTCCTGCTTTTTGCTACGTATTAAAAAATAATAATAATAACAACTCAGATTGCCACGCCTTGATTTAACTTATCTCTGATGCTCTAGACATGTCTCCAAACAAGAGATGCATGTTAACAGGAAACAGTTGATTAGCTAGCTTTGCTTTGCTAATCATGGTAGGTGTGTTAAATATGTTTTAGTGTAGCCAAATAGCGGTTTGGCAGAGTCCGTTAGCATTAGCCTGCTCAATGTATTTTTCCTATAGCCGTTAGCATTAGCCTCAAACATCACAAATTCTGAACGATCCAAATGCTTTCAGTTGTTGTCAACCATCGACCACATTTAGGTCAAAGCCTAGAAATCATTGAGAGCTTTTGAGATTTTACTTTAGATACAAACTAGTGTATAAGTATGACCAGATTTTCTGACTAAAAAACTGGGACATTTGGGATTTAGTTGCATGGTCAACCAGCGAGCCATCCCACGCTAAATATGCTTGCTAATGTCTTACACCAGGCACCAATCAGCATCAACGTGATAGACTTGATATTTTTTTTATTGGTTTCTACTTCTAATGGACATCTGCACGGCCCAAAGACATGAATTTCCAAGCGAAGTTTGTACTTTGTGGATCATATTGGCCAAAAACTGGGACACTTGGGACAGATACTGTGTAAAACTGGGACAAATGAATGGTTTTGGAGGAATGTGTGGGGACACGGGACAGAGGACTCAAAACTGGGACTGTCCCGGGTAAACTGGGACATCTGGTCACCCTATGTATAAGAGTGAGCTAAATGAGCTAAATGCTAACTCAGATTCAGTGTCTGATAGCCTACACATCCTGTGGCCACTAAACTTATAGATAGAAAACATAGTAATAGTGATGATAATAACTTTATCAAGTAATGACTCAGTAACTTTTTATATTTTATTTTGTCAACTGAAAACTTTATATTTATAAAATGTCAGAAACTTGTCAGCAATGTCTCAGAATGATGGAGCTTCCACACGGATGACGTCGTTACTCTTAACAGCGAAATACAGACAATATTTCTAATTAATTTCATCTAAAGGAAATAATATTGTGGTCCGTTGTCAGTTAGGTGCAGGAAACAAGACGTTCTCGACATCGAAAATCCGACATGGAGCATCACGGTCAAACTGGAGGAGAAAGCTGCGCCAACTGAGAATGACCACACGGTGGCGCAGCGGTTAGCACTTGTGCTCCACAGCTAGAAGGTCCCGGGTTCGATTCCCACCTGGACGGGGGCCTTTCTGTGTGGAGTTTGCATGTTCTCGTACTTTAGTAGCCGTTTCTCAATCAATCATTTCTATGGAGAAAGGGCGCTCAATTTAAATGTGTCCGGGATTTGAAGGCTAACAAAATGTTAGCATGCAGTTAAATGCATTTGTAGGAATAAGCTCAGAGCTATGGTTTCCCTTCCACCTCCTTGAACCAGAGCAAAAGCAAACCCAGACCCCAGGGCCGAAACGGGCTTAGTTTTGGCTATCGAAATTGCCTCAAATGCTCCAGATGCACCATTTTCCATAATAATTACATTCAGATCGAATTTTAATGATATTTTATTGAGACATAATGTGAGTACACGGCTCTTACAAGGATGAGTTAATACTCAGTGTTTCTGCAGGCAGCAGCAAGTCCAATTTAATGCTTTTTTTCTACCATTTCAATACACAAATACTATATATTTAAATTCCCAAAGCAACCTGGACACAACAGGCAAGTTATGGAGTAAAAACCATTGAGCATTTTCATTATTTCCCCCAAAAATGGTAGATTTCTGGTTTTAATCAAATGGCCTTCATTTTGCCACAATTTATTCAATGACTTTAAATTCCCTGCGGAAACACTGATTTAGAAACAACATGCAAACAGGTTTTGAAATATATTATGTATATGAAATGAATTGGAATAATAGCCTACACAATGCATTTACAGGTAGCACCATATTAACAGCAGGTGTCGAGCATTGAACAATTACTCAATAGTCCCGGTGTGGAGTAATCAACTAAATGAAAGTGAGTAAACTGGTCCTGTTGTAGTGAGAGTCGTAGTCAGTATTCGGCCATCTCCTCCACGGGGGCGAGGAACTGGTCACAGTTGGGGTCTCCTCGGACTCGGGGCGAGGCCGGGATCTGGTCTCCTGTCAGAGGGTTCACGCACCAGCACTCGCCTCGCTGACCGTGCAGCGACATGTTGCACTGAGGACAGAGGAGGAGTTAAAGTCCACACGCTCAGAGGGGCAAAAACAATACCAGTATACCAGTACTTTTACTACTTGGTTTAAGTTACCGATACTTGAAAGATACTCTTTCCGATACCTGTGCTAAAATATGTATCGTCTAGATTAAGAAAACAGAACAATCATGTGTGGAAGATCTCCAAGAAATGTGTGAAAAGTGAGGAATAATCTGGGGAAAAATGGGGTAAAAACATGGAAAATATTTGTAACAAAATGGGAAAAAATTAGGAGGAAAAATTGGGAGAATGAGAAAAAATTGGGGCAAAAAGAATAACAATTGTACAAAAATTGTGAGGAATGTGGCCAACATTGTACATTGGGTAAAAAATATATCATTTATTTGAGCTGAAACAACCAAGTCTCTTCCTTTAATGCTGTCCCTGGATCAACAGCATCAAAACTTGGATCATTTTATCGTTTCAAATAATGCTTCTATGAGAATGTAGGTCTAAAACACAGGGGCAGGTGAGGAGTTACCCTAGAGCTCCCCCTGCAGGCAGCAGTGCGAATCACTTGGTAAAAACATTTGGTATCAACTCGATGAACACACTTCAGACTGCTCAGAACTGATCCAATGTTGGATTGCGGGCTTTCAAAATGGAGGACAAATAATAATAACAATGGTTTAGTATTGCACTTTTCAAGCCTGTGTTACCAAGTTTCTCAACGCGCCCCTCATGTTTCATTGACACAGCTGCCCTGGGGTAGACTGATGGAGGCGAGGCTGCCATCGGCCCCTCCGACCACCACCAATCACTCTCTCATTCAGTGCCTATTGTTTTTAGTGGAAGAAATGCCCAAACCTTTTCCCTGATCATTACCTGGAAGTGATTTGATCCACAAAGCTATGGCTGAAAGTCCTTTCATCTGACCGATCATTTGGAGGATTGTCTCCACTGTTTGGCACATTTGTGAGACGGTTCAGCAGCACGGTGGTAAGCACTCTTGGCTCACAGAAGGTCCAGAAGGTTTCCTACCAGTGGACCGTGGACACATTAGTTATAAAGAGGAGATTTTGGATCTTGTTTAGTTTTAAAATAAGCCGTTTTTAGGAGAAAAAATGTGTCAAATTGAAATTTCGGCTTGTTTTCTTAAAGCTGGGGCACCTGATTTTTCCTGTTCAAACTGTGACTCAGTGGCTCTCACAGTCCCTCCTGTGTGTTCACATCGTTCAAAGAATGTAATTACATGCACATTTCACACACACATACAGCATTGAGTGGTGACAAAGTGAAGCAGGGGATCAGACCTCTATCATCCATTGCTCAATACAACTTTAGGTGAAGACAATACGAGGTCTGTGTTTTGCTGTGTTTGCAACAGACTCTGAGGAGGCAAAAATAAATGCTAAAAAAATCAGGTATCCCAGCTTTAAATAAAAAAAAACTCAGAATAGGAATTAGACATTAAAAAAATCTCTTTAAAAAACACCTTAAAAATATTGTTCGGTCCAAGACGGGAAAGCTTGAAGTCAGTGGAGCTTCTGAAGTGGAGATATTGTCACAATGTGATGAAAAATGCATTTTGAGAAAAAAGCTCTTGAAGTGACATTACATCCCAAATACATCTATAATGAATAATTTCATGTTATTGTGGAGAGGAGGGTTTTGTTTGTTTGTTTCCAGGTGAAAGCCCACACTGGCCTGAAGTGTCAGCCCTTAAGGCCTTGATGTTGCTGCAGTCCCTTGAATGTTTTTTTTAAATCCTCACGGTTTCACGCTGAGCAAAGCTGTGAGTCGAAGGCACGTGTTTTCTCCTCGGCCGCCCTGACGAAAACAAAAAGGACAAACGCCAATGTCCCGCTCCATAACAACAGTCCACGCTGCCGTCAGGGACACGCCCCAGAAAACCGGCCCGTGCTGCTTTTGTCCGCCCCGCGAGTGTTTTCCCCCTGCGCCTCCACCTCATTGGTCCAAAGGGAGGGCCATGCTCTGGGTGGGGCCCCGAACCGGCCAATCGCGTCGCAATCCCGGGTCATACCCCCAAAATCACCACTTTTAGCCTCACGTCACAGACAAAACAGAAAGGCATGCCATGTCCCCCCCCCCCCCCGCTCGCACCCCCGCGGCGCGCCCATTCTGCTAATGCGAGGGGACACGGTCCACGCAGAGACCCCCCTCCCTTCTCCTCGGATAAGAAAGAACAAAAAAGTGACAGTTACAGTAATTACCGCGGGACAAACAGAGAACGGGACCAGTCCGGGACAGCAAAGTGTTTCGGGAGGCTCCGTCTCCGGCCCCTGGGAAACCGAGCAGGGGCCCGGCCAGACAATGCGCCCGTTTCGGGGAGCGGTAATGAAATCTGGCCCAGGGCTTTTTTAAAAGAGACTGTGGCGTGTTTTCAAATTATCCAAATCGTCTTTTCTGCTCAACTTGTTTGTCCTCGCCATGTCTCGTTTGTAAAGCGGGAGGGGGAGGAGGAGGAGGAGGGCGGGGGGGACGGGGGGGGGAAGAAAGAAAATTGAAATTGGAGCCCCCCGAAACGGAAGCACGGTTTGTTCCTCGGGGGCCGCAGACAAAAGTTTTCCCACAATGTCGGCCAAATTGTGTTGTTATCGCCTTGTAACCTTGAGGAAGAAGCTGTTGCGTCACTCACAATGACAACCTCTCTCCCCGCGCTTTGTTTGGGGGAAACCAGAGCGACGGGACAGAGGGCGGGGAGGGGGAGAGGCTTTTCGGAGGCAGCGGGCACCGACGTGAGACTCAGATGTGAAAGGTTCAGCTTTCCCACAACGCCGTCAAGTCGTCCCATTGCTGGAGTTTGTGTTTCGCTCGTTGCTGATGAAGCGGCGCCCTCTTTAAAACAGCACTAAGTAACGTGTTGACCTTAATAAACCCTCCCCGTCGTCCCTCTGGGGTAATACAAGTGTTAATGGGATGATTGGGGGGTCTTTCATCTCCCCTTGTTGTCTCTGGCCAGAAAACCACTATTGCAACTTGACTGCCACCGACCCAGAGTCACCAATACACACTAATGGAACCACGAAGAAGAAGCTAACAGGCTAACCGGCTAAGCTAACTGCGGGCTAGCGCCACTTAAACAGTATTTACAGCCAGACTTCCACTACTGAGTACAGAAGATGAATCAAGCACCTTCATTGAAGATGGACAACTCCTGTACGACTGAGAACTTACATACATACATATTTTAAGTCATATTTTTGCCTAAAATACACCAGATTGCACTAAATTGTATATGATTATTCAAAAAGAAACTACTAAAAAGAAAAAACAATCCTGAATAAATCAGCCTCTGCCCACAATAAAGCGCCCCCTGCTGTCACAGATCAACACTGACACATTGTACAGTTTAGAAGGATTATAGATGGAATTTTTGAAAAATCCCCCACATTGGCCTTAGAAAAACATATATCGGTCAAAAATTTGAATATTGTTAAAAAGTGCATTCACTTATTCAACTTAAACTGTACAACTAATATATGAGACTCATGACATGCAAAGTTTGTTATAATTGTGATTATTATGGCTCAGCTTGTAAAAAAAAAAACAAATAAAAAATCTCATAAAATTAGAATATTTTGAAAATTGACTGTAAGCCATAATCATCAAAATGATAACGGCTTGACATGTGTCACTTTGCATGTAATGAGTCGATATCATATATTAGTTTCACAGTTTAAGTTGAATTACAGAAATGAATGAACTTTTGAACAATATTCAGATTTTCCGAGTTTCCCCTAAACTGTATGTTAGGACATGAGTGTGGACACAACTAACATTAATTTAGTGGCTTCATCTTTCATTGTTTGTAACAACAACAATAGCTCACGTATAGGGCCTTTAAAGAGGCAAAAAGGTTGAATGGAAAGTCCATTACATTTTCAAACTCGGCGGTGGTAATGATGTTGACCAACGATGACAGTCTGCACCTGCAGGAGCCGGGATTAAAACTGCCAACCTTCTGGTCACGTGACGACTACCATCTGAGCCACCGACACCGAGAAATATTTCTTATTTATCGGCTTTTCGTTAATGCCTTTCTCTCTCAGCCCCACCTGCCTTTCCACTCCTTTACTCGCTCACTAACTCAGAAGAGTTTCATGTTAATGGTATTTTCATAATCCATAAGGCTGTGGCTTCGTTCATGTCTCAAACAGTAGACCAGTTATTTGTGATTATGATTATTATTACTATTGTTCATATTTTCATACTGGATGCAAAATGCGTCTCACTAAAAGCCTTGCGTCATTCTCGTCCGATCGCCCTCTGCTGGCGACAAAAACGTTTTGCGTGCACAGAAAATAGTGTTGAATCTTTCAATCTCTCAGTGCAATTTTTTGGAAGTTCTGAAGTGCACGACTTTTGAGGACAAGGTCATATTTTCTATCCCACTTTAAGACGCTGATGAGGATCATAGACTGTATAAAGAATAGACTCCTCCTCCTCACTCCTCCCCGTTCACCACAATGACCACGTTCGAGGGGAAATCATGGCGGATTTACAGGCTCCTCCTCCCCAGCTCCTCCTCTCATGTTCCTAAAAAGGGCATAAGGGCGGGATCTTGAGTGTAGACCCCGCCCTGCTTGGCCCTCGCGGGGCGTGTAATGGGCCTGTATTTCTGTTGTAATCGCGCCCATGGCCAGGCAGCGACGTAAACGGCCTGTCAATCAAAGTCAGGCCCTCATTAATTATGCAAGATTTCTAAAATGTCTCCTACGATAACCAGCCCGGTGCCCCAGATTGTTTGTAACCCAGCGTAATCACAGGAGGAATATCTAGCTCTAGCCACTTCTAAACCATCAGGCACCGGGCATTAAAGTTGTTTTTAACGCGTCTAAAGTCCAATGCATTCCAATGGGGGACTAGTGGTCATATGGAGGTACTACAGCAAAGGTGGAGCAATGGCGGCCTCCAGTGTCGTAGTCACAAAGCAGAGCAGTCAGCGGCCATTGATGAGGATGCGTCCGGAGAAGAAAAACCGATAATGCAAAAAACAACCTCTTGACCAGTGACTAAACCTTTCCAGCACTACCTCACCCCTGTGGTCCCGGAGGCATAAACCTGTCGACATGCGCCTCCCCCGGCGTCCCGTGCTCGTGTCCCAGGGTTTTCTACATTACTTATGTGTTTGTGAATCCGTATAAGTCACGGCGAGTCCACAGGGGCAGGACGATGCTGCTCCCGAGGGCCTGAAGAAGGTTCAGATCTGTCAGAGTGACGGGCCAAACTGTGGAAAACACCTGCTGCTGCGGAGATGGAGCCAGTGCTCAGATACAGTACGGCCGAAAAGAGAGTTCAGTGAAAACATTCAAAGAATCGATCGAGCTAAATGTGTTTGTCGAGAGAACAATGTTGTACCTGGGTTTAAAAAAAAGCGCACTTTGTCTCTTTTATTATTATCCCGCGGGTCTCTTCGCTTTACTACGCCCCTTAGCTCTCCATCAGAGCTAGCGCGGAGGCTACGGCGCCACAGCATCACCCGGTGGCCAGGGGGGTGAACAGCGGCAGCCACATTAACTCATAAAGCGGACTATTAACCGAATCAAATCACGTCCTCTCCCCCGTCTGCGCCAAAACACAGCAGTAAATTCTCCGTGACACGCTCGCACAGGCCGCCATTAGCGCTGAGG
This sequence comes from Proterorhinus semilunaris, assembly GCA_021464625.1. Taxonomy (NCBI): domain Eukaryota; kingdom Metazoa; phylum Chordata; class Actinopteri; order Gobiiformes; family Gobiidae; genus Proterorhinus; species Proterorhinus semilunaris. The sequence continues at coordinate 2,604,372 of CM038353.1, read as the reverse complement.
CTAATCCGCCAATGTGTTTTGACAGTAATTTGAGGTTTCGTGTGGCGCTCTGGAGCAGAGGGGAGAGAAGAGTCCAGCCTCTGAGGGATTTACGTCAGAAACAATCGAGTGTTCCCCCGGACGTTCTGGCAGAAAGAGAAACCGGGTCGTAACACGCTGTTCTGGACCTCTCCTCTGTGTCGGAGACATTTAGTCCAATCGCTCAAATAAATACAGATTTTTCTCTCTTGCGCTCACGTTATTTTATGTCCCGAAAAGGCACGATGGATGAAAGACTATAAAAGGCACAAAAGGCCACAGTAACATTGACACGATATGCTTAACAATAGAGCAGCATGTTCTTCACTATATTAGAAGTACAGTGGAACTAAGTCACGGCACCAGAGCCGTTGCAATGGGGTAGGCAAGGTAGGCAGCTGCCTAGGGCCCCCAGCTGAAGATGGCCCCCAATGTCTGTGGCATTACGGGACGTGAAGTTCTTTCCTCCTGTCACTGTAGCTTCTGCAGAGAGAAGCTTTTCAGCTTTGAAACTGATAAAGTCTGACCTCAGATCATCCATGAGCCAAGAAAGACTGACAGGACCGGCCCTTATATCAATAGAGCAAAACATTAGGAGGTTATAGAACATGGAAGATTTGGTCACTGCTTTTGTGCGCGCTAAAGTCCGCAAGCGTTGCTAAATCTCTTAATTGTGGATGGTTATTCCTTGACAAAAAAAATCCTTGTTGTACAATGTTCTTAAAATAGTTTGTGTTGTGAACCATTTTAATAGCTTTCTTTTAATTCAACATAAATTGTATAGTTCAAGAAAAAAACACTACTCTGCAAATAAGAGAAGACAGTTCTAAAGAATGATAATAATATGAATAATTATACTTTTTGACCTTGTTTTTGCCTTGTTGACAAAAATAACGATGCCTCATTGAAGACACTGTGTCCTTTACTGTAGTGGCCACTTTGTGTAGCCTACAGAGTAATTCATGACTCTTAAAATGCACCAAAATACAAGGAATCCCATCTGAATTTAAAACAATTTCCTGAGGGAGGATTTAGGGCCTCACTTCGCTGTTTTGCCTAGGGCCCCCAAATATCTTGAAACGGCCCTGCATGGCACTACCGCGGATGGACTGGATTGATTTGATACAATCTGAAATCTGAAACAGTGAAAAGCCACGAAGCCTGTTGTAAAAATACCACAGATGTCCATAAAAACACACCAGAAGAGGACGCTCTGATCGCTGGCTGCATTAAAATATTCCACGTGCACCGGCATTGCTTGAAGACCGGCTGGAGGGGTCACTGCGAGGCCGCACTCAAAGAACTACATCGTGGGAGAAGATCGCCACGTCCTGGGTTTGCGGGATTGACCTTTCTGCTTTTTTACTCAACACACAGAAGTTTGAGATGAACAAATGTCTCCTGAAACACTGAAGAGGCCCCAACAGCCCCCACACCTGCAGCTCCGTGGAGGCGTCACCAGAGGCGCTACAGGAAACAAGGAAGGGACAAAGGAAACGATGGGGAAAGACTGTTGTGGAGCGGAGGGAGGGGAAGGAGGAGGTGGAGCTGACCAGTGCAGGACACCACGCTCTGAAACAGGGACAAACCCAGGAGGCGCTGCACTGTTTCAGAGGATCATTGAAGGCAGCCGGGTTTCCCCCAGGTGCTCCGGTTTCCTCTACCTCCAAAAAAACATGCTGCTCAGGTCGGCTCACAGTGGCTCAGGTCGGCTCACAGTGGCTCAGGTCAGCTCACAGTTGCTCAGGTCGGCTCACAGTGGCTCAGGTCGGCTCACAGTGGCTCAGGTCGGCTCACAGTGGCTCAGGTCGGTGGCTCAGGTCGGCCCACAGTGGCTCAGGTCGGCTCACAGTGGCTCAGGACAAACACCTGAACACAATTTTGCTGTACAGTTGTGCAATGACAAATGAAGCACTTACTCACTTAAACGGCCAAAGCGTTCTGCCTGGCGCGGGTCTCGACTTTTCTGTTTACAATGAATTGTTTTGCTTTGTATTTATTCATTTAAAGAGACAATGTATTTACAAAAGTTAGACATATAACTATAATAATATAAGTTATATGCCTGTACAAACGTGTAAGGCTGCAGGTGAAAACCGCTGGTTGCTCTGCTTTGTGACGGCGACTCTAGGGGCCGACATTGTCCGCCATTGCTGCAGTACCTCCATAGGGGCGGCAGAACAAGCTAGTTTCCCATTAGAAACCATTGCACTTTACACACCTTCTAAACTGTAAAGCCTGGTTTCTTTTTTTTTTAAACTTTCTACATGTAGATATTGCTCCTGTGATAACGCTGGGTTTGCTACAATTAAAGAAACCAGGCTGGTTTTCGTAAGGAACATTTTAGAACTCTCGTATACTAATGAGGGCCTGACTCTGATTGATTGTTAGCATTAGAGCTAATGGTGCGGGCGTGGCTACGACCGAACTACACTCCCAGGGGCGCCGAGTCTAGATCCCGCCCTTATGCCCATTTTAGGAACATGCGCCGTCAGAGCTGGGTAGGAGGAGTCTGTAAATCCGCCATGATTTCCTCCCTCGAGCGTGGTCATTGTGGTAAACGGGGAGGAGTGAGCAGAAGCTGTCGTTAAATCTACAGTCCATGGTGAAAACATACATTTTAAATACATTTGTGTTTAGTCCTCAACATCTTTTTACAAATCCATTCACAGATGCTGATGTTTAGTATCCACGGCAACACTCTGTAATCCAAATATGTAAGTTTCTTTTGTTGAAGCCGCCAAAGTTCGCAGGGATATACACTCGTATGTGCAGAACTTTGCTTTTCCAGATGAGGTTTTCCCTAAGGGCCTCTCTCACCGTCCTGGAGACTAGTTGGAGACTAGACTAGACTAGAGTTGCCGCTGCTCACGGAGCCGTCCCCTGGAGATAAGGCGGAGTCTCCAGGTAGTAGAACAGGTTCGATTTCAGAGTCTCCACGCGGTCTCGGAGAGGTCTCCGAGGTCTGAAGCAGCTGTGGCAATGTTGCTTGTTGTCCTCAACCTGTGAGACGTTTCTGTGACGTCCCTGCCGTGTCTCCGAGACGCCATGGAGACTTGGAAAAAGTCCCTGTGCAGTCTCAGCAGAAATCAAACCTGTTCGTTTGACTACCTGGAGAGTCCTGCAGAAAACTTGCAGCCAATTATAGCCCAGGCTTATTTCCTTTAGCCGTCCATTCAAAAGAACTTAATCATTTCCTCTCCTGAAATCTATGACGTTCATGAATATTTCTCAAATGAACAATCCCCGAATTTTGCTGTTTCCCCAGTTGACCGGCGCTGAACAGTTCTGATTTAACGCAGTGACAGCCAGAGATGGAACAGGTTATTAATGACGCCGATGCACTTCCATGTTTGGTGTTGCATTTGGCTCTCTTTAAATTTAGATTTAGTCCCAGAAGAAAACCTCAATCAGGAGTTCAGCTCATGTGAGGACACGTGGGGCGGCAGCAGGTCAGAGGATACAAGGGTTGGCTCACAAAGTCAGGAGAGTGCCCATGGGCAAGGCACTTCACCCTCTGGGCCTCTACTTACTAATATTGCCACACAGTGACTGTTTTTGGACACGCGTCTTTGTTTTCTATTCCCTTCTACATTTGGAAAGCTCTTAGGAGCGCGACGTCTCACCTGTTTGATGTTGTACAGGCCGAAGGGGTCGCAGTTGGGGAACTTGAGCTCGGACAGGTTCTCCAGCGGTCCCCTGTGGTCCTCGGTGGTGATTTTGGAGATCTCCTCGAGGACCTTATCCAGCTCCATCTGACACGGACTCTGGACAACGTCACACAGAAAGACAAAGGTTTACGTCCAACAGTGCAGTGAAGCTCAGATGTCGTTCCCTCATGGACTCTAGGGCTACGGCCTTTGTATGTGTGCGATTATTGGTAGTCAATAGTCAATCTTCCCTGACGTATAGGGGTTATGCGATTGGTAACTAAACATTATTAATATTTGGGGAAGTGGTGTTTGTTCTACTTTTAATATAGAGTTAAAACCAATTGAAATGTCTAATGCCTAAGGCAGTGGTTGGCAAACATTTCACCTCGAGTACCACCTCATAAAGTAGTTGACCGTCCATGTCCCTCCAGGCCACGATCAAATCCAGACTGGGCCTAAAAAGATCTCAACAATTGACTGACCTCAATTGAACTAAATTATGTCTAAACTGAGTATAAACAAGTCCTTCATTGACACTATGTGCCTAAAGATAGAGATGAGCTGACGACCTAAACATCCTGAATGACCAGGTTATTCCATCAGTGGATTTCTTCTTCCCTGATGCTGCGAGCAGGAGATGGATCGGCCACCACCCGTTCTCCGTCACTTCGACAGTGCCGTGCTGCAAATCCAAATGTTTCTCCAAATGTAGTGTTTGGATTTTGATGGTAGGAAACATTTTGACATTAGTGCGTATTTGACCTTCAGTGACCCAGTGGCTGTATGGGCGGTTAGCTTAGCGCCCTCGCTGTCCATTCCCATGGCTCCTATGATGCTTCAGGATCCATTTTATTTCATGGTTTTACGGTTTCTGGTAGGGTTTTGGAATGGAATGTGTACGTAACCGTGGATATGGTTCAATCAGCAGTGAAAACCTAAAACAAGCAACTGATCCTGGAGCGCTGTGCTAACCACCGCTGGGTCACCGAAAGTCAAATACATATTAATATAAAGGGTTTTTTTTCATCCAAAGTTGCATAGTGCCACTTTAGTTTTGCTGAGACAAACTCAAAATAGTGACATGGATGTTTCTGCCATGAGTTGTCCCTCATGCTGTAAACTTGTGTACGAAATGCGCGGTATAAATAAAGTTGCCTTGTCTCTCCCGGATACGCAAGAAAAAAATAAATACATCTTTTTCCAAAATAAAATGGATACTTGGATACGTAACTTACCCCCATGCCCAGAGCTTAACCCCATTGAGAGTCTCTGGGATGTGCTGCAGAAGGCACAGGGGTCACACTCTCCCATCATCAATGCTGGATCTTTTTTCATTACAGAATGTGCTGTAGTCAAAGATGAAGGCGCTACAACCAAATATTAGGGCGTGTAACCTTTTCTTCGGTCAGGCAGTGTGAACTAACACATGAAATAATCCTGTTGACTATGCTGGGACGGGTGACACGCCCCTCTCCCTCAGACTCCCTTCGCTTTCGCATTAATGGCCCTGTTTGTCCCGGCTGTACACGGGTCAGGACAGAAGCATATTTCCTTTGGTATTTGACCTCAGATGACCACCCACCGTGTCCCTCTCCGCCGCAGCTGCAGAGAGGAGCGACGGGCGGCAGCTGCAGCTCGCCCCGATGACGTGTCCCGCGCCAAACCGAGAGGAACGAGGACGCAACAACAGTACGCACTGACCTGAGCTTTGATTAAACCCCCCGACTTCGGAGCGTAAACACTCAGGGGCGCGGCTCCTTCCTCATTGTGCGGCGTGCTCATTAGCGGTGTTTTCACCTTCTGCCGGCACAAAGGCGGGGACAGAAGGTGGCGTCGTAACGTATGGTAACGACTGGAACGCCGCATTCCTTTGGATCATTGTATGGGAGGACATTGGAACCGTGGGGGACCGTAGCACCTCTGTGGGGCCACGGGCGAGTTCAGACGAGGATAAGAACTAATGAGGCATACACGAACTTAACCCTTTCTACGCTGATGTTATTATTTTTAGTCCCAGAGCTCTTGGTCACATTTGAGCCCCACCCACTCTGAGTCCCTGTGATTTGATTGGCTTCAGATTTACCCTGTAGGTCAGACCCCGTGAGCGACAGGAACACGACGCCAAATACAGTGAGCTCTTTGGCTGAGGCCTCATTGCTCTTCAGTCACAGCCGGAGAAGCGAAGAAGGAAGTCATGGACATTCTGCTGGATGTAACAATCTTTTTTTCTTAACAAATAACAATATTAAAATGTAAGTATTCCTTAATAATAGGTGTGAAAATCCTGACTTTATGTGATTAAAATGTCAGTTAAATATTAATGACTTTCATTCTACAAAAACAAACCCCTTGTCATTTGTATCTGCTGCAGAGTCATGTTTGTCCCGGTTCCTCTGAGTCGTGCTGCAGCAGGACTGATGTGGACAGATGTTACAGAAGAATCTAATGAGGTTCATTTCTTCAACAAAGTAGTATTTTCTCCATAGTAAAAGTAGATCTACCACAGTCCAGTCCAGATCTCTCATGATCCACCATGACGCAGAAGAACTGGGACAAGTTACAAGTTATTTCCTTTTATATTTTTCAGATCTATGTTCTAGACGCCACATCACCTTTGCCCGATCCCGTCAGATCTCAGAAGTTAAGCAGGAAGGGTCTGGTCGGTACTTGGATGGGAGACTGTTCTCTTTCTATAGTATAGTGCTACGAAACTGGGTAATGTGGGGTTTTGTTGTGTTCTCGATGGAAAGAAAGCGCCTTCAGGCTGAACTTCTGACCTGCTGCTGTGGACGCTTGTTAGAAGACGTCGTGGTAAATGGGGCCATTTTTCATCGGCTGGGAAACACAACAGCTCCCCTGGGCCTCTCTGGTCCTTGGTATGTGCACGTGAGTTCGAACTGGGACAACATCTGATGGAGCGACCGCGAACTGAACATATGAGGTCACGCCACGGTGCATATATGTACTAATATAGAATAGCGTGGATAAATAAATCCGTGCAGGGTCTAAATATGGTCGGCAGTCCGAGTCTGGTCGTGAAAGATTTGCTTTGGCTGAACTCTCGACCCCGTTCCCAGCCTTTTTATCACAGTGAACTTTGCGCTCGGTGCCAACGGCCAGACCACATGGTAGACATACGCATTACAGCGCTCAAACATGCAAAAGCTGAAAGATGAACTCTGGCCAAGGCGCTGAGTACAGTAAGATCCAATCCTTTAGAAAACATTGACCGAGGCGTGTACCTGTGGGCCTCTGTTGATGCGGAACTCGTCCACATTGTTGTTCTTCATCTTGGTCTTGGTCTCCTTCAGGTACAGCTTCCGAGCCGACTCCTGCCAGATCCGAGTGTCCAGCACCGGTCGCCTGTTCACCGGGTTCTCCGTGCTGTGCACCTCTGGAACACATTTAAAAGCCTTTCTCAGGAGGGATTCAAACTAATTATGGGACATGCCCAGTGACCATTTCCCACCTGCCTGACCAAGTGATGGGTTCGACTCCACAAACCATGAGTGCGTTTCATTGTGTGTTCTGTTCATGTACAGCTCGAATCCAATCCAACTTTATTTATAGAGCACTTTAAAAACAACAACGTCGACCAAAGTGCTGAACACCAGTAAACATTACATCATTAATAAACAAATGAACAGTAAAAAATACAAAACATTCAAACTTCTCGGGCCAAGGAAAAAAGGTGTGTTATAAGGGAGGATTTAAAAAGAACAAGAAACTCTGACTAAGGTGCAGGGGGCAGTGTGTTCCACAGTTTAGGACCAGTGACAGCGAAAGAGCAGATAGAGTGAAGAGCCCTGTAGTGAACAATTCAATATTTAAAACAAGAAATTGTCTCATTACAACTGATTTGACTTGAGCAGTGGATCGTGGCCATATTGTCTTTGTTTTTAGGGTTTTAAGGTTAAGGTGGACTTTATTGTCCCTCGGGATATTTGTTCTTTACATGTGACTCAGCCTTTGATGCTTCTGGAGCGACCTGGAAGGAGCAATGGACTGCTCCGTGGGGCCCAACTAAGATGTGGACCCAGGCTGAAGAATCTGAAGGATTTTGAAGAGGATTTGTTTACCTACGAGTTTCAGCTTCTTCCCGTGGCCTTTGTCAGAAACATTAAGTAAAGTGTCTTAGGGTCGCCCCCTACTGCCTTCTTCGGGACAGTCCCAGGTGCGGAACAAGGCGTGCAGTCCGTGGTCTAGGGCCCTAGATGTTGAAGGGTGCCATTAGTCCGATGTCTCATTATTCCCAAAATGTCCCATTGAGCAGAGGTGCCATTGGTCCGACATCTCTAACCCAGTTGTGGATTAGAGAGAAATAAACAACCACTGGCCTTAAGGTCAGTGGACTCTTGCCTGGACCTAGTTTTATTTTTCAACCCTCACTCAATGGGACATTTTCGGAATAATGAGACGTTGGACTAATGGGCCGACCCTGTTTAAGCCCGTTTCTTGATCTCGATGACTTTCAGCACGGATGACCGTGGAATTTGTCCAGTCCACAATGTGGTTTTCCACATCATGGACAATATTCGACGTCCTGGAGAAGGTGTCAGTCAGTAGGGGGCGCTGGCCAATCTATGTAAGCTGCCAACGACCACCATCACGTGACGCTTCTCACAAAGACTGCAGGAAGATGACTGCTTAAGAACGTTGGTTTACAATGGTGAAGTCCAGTTTGGCCGAGAACTTACACAAACTGGAGAGTTGGAATGTATTAAAAAAAAAACAATACCATTTATAGATTATAAATTAACATTGGAAGCTCAGTCCTCGAGAGTTTCTTTACACAAACACATTCTTCCTGACACAAACTCTCTACATTCTGTTTTTCTACACGACAGAATAATGTCTGTTTAATTACAAGACTCAATGAAAGGAAAGGCGTCTTTCTTTACAGCCCTGTCTAATCCCCTCACTGACGTTCCCTCGGCCGTGTCCCGGGGGCTTCCTGGCTGTGTCCGCGGCTCGCTCTGTACAATAGTGTGATTGCAATGAGCTGGATACCGCAAGTCACCATCCGGGTCGGTAACGCATCTGTTTCTGAGAGTGAGGCATAAAACTCACGGTGTCATGTGGTTTTTCAGGTAAATTACACGTGTTCGAGCAGCGCAGCCGGGGGGCAGGACAGGAAAAGTGTGAATAAAGGCTTAATTAGAGACCGGAGGGAGAGAGGGATTTAGAGGCGCAAGAATGTTGCTGTGTCAGGATTCTTCTGGCTCTATCTGACACGATAATAAAGTTTGTGAGGCTGTAAAATCTCATTGATGCTGTTTGGCCCGGATGAGGACGGAGATGGCCTAAGTATGGAGCGTCTGTCCGTCCTTTACGTCAGGGGTCGGCAAATTGGCTTGGCTTCGGGCCAATATTTTTTTACCCCGATAGATGGCAGGCCGGCCGGTCAATTGTTAAAAAAAAAATAGATGTATTCATGCATGGATATTTAATACTAGATAACCCCAAACTATACTTTTTGTTTAAAAATAAAATATTGTTTGAAACAATACTGTCCCCGAGTCTGTCGGATGTTCGCGGGTTACACAGCACTAGCAAAACATAAAGTTAGCATCACAAACATGTCGCTTTCCAAAGGACAAAACAGAAAAGTGGACAGTGAAGACAGGAGTTTCAGGGAGGAAAGGCGACAAACTTATGGTTTCATCCGACCTGGATATGTGAATGCCAAACCTCTGCCTCATCTGCAACGAGGTCATCTCCGTTTGCAAAGAGTCCAATATTCGGCGACATCAGGAAACGAAACCTGGGTCGTTCAGTCCTTTCCACTTCAGTCTGAGTCAAGGCGTCTCAAAGTCAGTGCTCTTTATGACAGTTATATCCGGAGCAGCAGGGTCCTAGTCCGAGGCCTGACCACACAGGAAAAGGTATCCAGTGCCTCACTTTAGCGTCCTGGATTTTGGCCCGGTGTTACGCCGAAAACTGCACCCCCTCTTACCGCGCACAGATGAAACAACGACAGGAAGGACTAGGACTGTCTCTTCACAATTATAGCCCATTTGTGTGTATTTATTTATGTAAGACTGACTAACCATAGCTCATTTAACCAGAAGAGATAGTTTTTTTTTAAAATGTCATTAAAAGTCAGGGATATTTTTTGGCTGAGCGTGTGATATGAGGAGTGTGGCGTGAGAGCGTGTGAAGGCACTCAAATGCGTGTCTGTGAGGTAAAGTACGAGGATCGGGACAAACCACAATTTAATCTAGAAGTTAGACAGTGGAATGGTGTTGTGCTAAACACAAGCAAATATCAGGGGCAAAACCTTTGCGGATAAAGAACAATTAAATCTCTCTTAGGCTTTTTTTATATATATATATATATATCCTCTGGCGGGCCAAAAAATATTGGCAATTGGCCAAAATTGTCCCCCGGGCCGGACGTTGCCGACCACTGCTTTACATTAATCTGTCCATCTGCTCCTGAATAAAGCTTCAAAAATAACACGTGGAACAATTGTCCAGAGAAAATGTGGCGTTACAAACATCGCCATATTTGTTTTCATCATTGCTCTTTCTCTTCAGTTTTGGAGGATTCTCTGCCAGACTTGCCCTGGGGTAGACTGACAGACGTGAGGCTACCAGTCTGCGCCATCGGTCTCTCCGACCACCACCAACCGCCCACTCACACTCTAGATTCACCCAGGCTCCGCCCATCAAAGTACCACCAGGCCCTTTAGCTTAGCTTCCGAGATCTGACGGGATCAGGCAGAGCAAAGGCAGGTTGAATTAAAACTGTTTAATTATAGACTTTTAAGCACATTACAGGTGAAACTCGGAAAATTAGAATATCATGAAAGAGTGCATTCATGTCTGTTTTGATTGTTATGGCCTGTAGTCCATGTGGGGTTTTAACAAGCTGAACCATAATCATCACAATTATAACAAATAAAGGCTTGTTGGTCTGATCTTCATCAAAATCACAGGAATGATTAAACAGCGTCTGCTTAAACTAATACCACCCAAACGTTTACATTTTATCATATTTTTATTGGCCGTAACATGTAAACATTCACAGGACAGGGAGGAAAAAGTAAGTGAACCCAGGAATCTGGCTGAACTGCAGCAGTTTTGTAAAGAGGAACGGTCCAAGATGAATTGCTGATCGTTTGAGCGTCTGATCTGCAACTACAGGAAAGCAGTTATTGCTACAAAAGAAGAGTCAGCCAGATATTTAATACAGGGGTTCACTTACTTATTCTATACATGTTGTGAATGTCTTAAGTCTTTCTGCCAAATATCTTAATAAACTTGTGAATTATTTTTTTTCTATTGATAATATCAGGTTGTCCAGGCCCTGAGGCAACGAAACAGCCCCACACCAGGATTTCCCTGCTCTATACTTCACAATGAGGAGAGGCTTTTGATGTTAGGTTTTCTCCATTGCACTCATACTGCCAAGGAAATTGTAACCATTAACATTCACACAAATAAAGTCACTTCCATACATCAGAGTAAAAGGAACAGTTATTCAGCATAACATACTGTAACATAACACACAAACAAAAACAATGACAATGATCTGCAGCCTTCAGTGCCTCATTAGTCCAGTTCTAGTTCCACCTGACTGTTAAAGCTGATTTTTCCTGTTCAAACAGTCACATGTTTTTGTTTTGGCCCAAACTTGTTTCTAGCTCTCACAGTCCCTCCTGTGTATTCACATTGTTCAAAGAATGTAATTACATGCACATTTCACACACACATACAGCAGTGAGTGGTGACAAAGTGAAGCAGATGTGGCCACCCCCAAGATAAATTACACTCAGTTAGATCAGACTTCTGTCCTCCATTGCTCAGTAAAACTTTAGATGAAGACAATACAACAAGGTCTGTGTTGTGTTTGCAACAGACTCTGAGGCAAAAATACATGTTTTCTACAACACAAAAACAATCCGGTACCCCAGCTTTACCTGCTGTAATACATGTATCAAATGTTCCAAGGGATTCATATATGGTGTTCATGGTATTGTGTTCTTGACTCATTTTGACAATTGAACTGTTGTGCACGTGACGACTTATACAATGAAATGACACGTTTTGGAGCGAACGGCCATTAGACTGAGAATCAACAATCAGTTTAGAACAAGATCCATTCACTTTGTGCTACATGGACTTAACCATTTGCAAAGATGAGACATTGAGACATGGACTTAGACATTTGCAATTTGATGAAATTAATGAGAAGTTCAATTCTGTTGTGAACAGTTGCCAAGTGGTTTGGAGACTCGTCCATGTTGTTTTGAGAATGTCATTTCTGTTTCAAGAAATGAGCCAAACCAGTGGAGACAAACTGTAAATATCTGCTGATTCTTCTTTTGTAGCAATAACTGCTTTCCTGTAGTTGCAGATCAGACGCTCAAATGATCAGGAATTCATCTTGGACCGTTCCTCTTTACAAAACTGCTGCAGTTCAGCCAGATTCCTGGGTTCACTTACTTTTTCCTCCCTGTCCTGTGAATGTTTACATGTTACGGCCAATAAAAATATGATAAAATGTAAATGTTTGGGTGGTATTAGTTTAAGCAGACGCTGTTTAATCATTCCTGTGATTTGATCAGTCCACATTTTATGACAAATTAAGGCAGAAATGCGAGAAATTCCAAAGCGTTCACATACATGTTCATCCCACAATACAACAGGTGAATCCTCCAGCCAGATTCTGACCATCAGCCTGGCTCCACATGACGGGTTCCCGGGCGCGGCACTGCGGTCGCCCACTGCTCCTTACGGGTTGCCCCAGCGGCATCGAAAGATGGGACAAATTTCTCTACAGGGACAATAATAGGGACCCACGTTTTTTTTAATGGATTGGCACCAAAGTGACAGTCATGTTAGAGCCTTATGAGCCATTTCAGGCTCTGAGAAGTTCAGGGCGTGGTCTCCTGCTGGTCCCAGAGTCAAGACTAAACACCTACAATCAAAACCGTCTTCCAGAAGACGTGGGACAGGCCCAATCATGGCTGAAAACGGTCCTTTTTCGCAGACCTTACATAAACTGCATGCTTTGGAGGCCTCATCTGCAGTGCTTCTGAGGACCCACAGGCGGGCCCCGAACCCCGGTTTAGGAACCACTGCTGTAGTTTTATGTTTCCTTTCTGTGCTCTAACCAGCCGGTTCTCTGTAAATGAGTTACACCGGTGCAGCTCTGGCTCAAACCCTCTGCGCCTGGAGCGAACACAGCACCAGGTTTGATGTTCCAGCTCTTCACGTGACCGGGATCGCCATAGAAACTGCCTCCGGCCATGAATGTTCTGTTCAGGAGGTAATGTCCTCTTCAAGGTGCAACTGCGGCGGTTTTTCAAACTGTGGGACAATCAGTAACCGCAAACCGCAATCCCAGATAAGATTTCAATAATCCCTCTGGGACGAGTGGGACGCGTGCAGGCTCATTTTACAGTCCCGACGTCATACAGTGTGACATCTAAAAATCTTCTAATCGTCTGTAGATGTACGCCGGGTTCACTTCACGATGAAAGGAGGAAGTTCAGCAAGAGATCAAGAGGCGAGGAAAGCATTTCCTGGATATGTAGAGCTAAGAACAGCCACTGGGGAAGATTCAGAGATTAGACAAAGATGTGCGAGTGTTTTCAAACACAGCTCCAGGCCTGGTGTCGATGAGAGGACAACATGGACACAGGACATGATACAGAGCAATTATTGAATGGAAATGGGTATTTGATGGACATTTTGTACATTGACCCGGCTTCAGGGGATTCCCGTTTCACAAAACTCTTGTGTAACAATATAAATAAACTATACATACAGTACCAGTCAAAAGTTTAGGTAAAAAATGTTGGTATTGTTTTTTCTTTATTTCAAGACTATTTACAATAGATTGACACTGATGGTGTTCATTTATGAATAAACACATGTGGAATTATGTGTTGGACTTCACTGACAGTTAAAGCATTTCAGGGTCGACCTCATGAAGCCATTGAGAAAAGGCCAAGAATAAAAGGAACTCAGAATATAAAACCTCTTTTGAGCGGGGTCAGCCCTATGTTCCCCCGTCAATAGAAGTGGGGGAACATAGATGTATTAAGATCTAACTTCATCCTGTTTGGAGCCATAGGAATATACTGGGAGAGGCTAAATGCTAACAACATCTTTGGTCTTTTTGCGTGACTGAGCGCATCAACTCGTCTAAGCTCAGGTAAGAACAGATCTCAGTGTGGAAAAACACTGCCCTGTTCCTTTAAGGTTAGTGGCTATAGGGCAGGGTCAATCTCATGTGTTCTTTCACAGTTTAATGTCTTCGATGAGAATCACACAATGGAAATAGTGTTGAAAATGAAAAGTGTTTCCAAACTGTTGACCGGTATGAACATGAAAACAAAGCTAACGCTCCTCGACACAATCCCACATTACGACATCACTCACCGTCACTCAAACAAACCAAAACAACAACGCCGAGGCACTCACGGTCACTCACCGTTGGTCGCCTCCGGGTTACCGCTGGCCTCCACCCTGGGCCCACAGCGCCCCAGCCCCAGGAGCAGCTCCTGCAGGGGGAAGGCGGCCCCGGGTGTGGGGTAGCAGTGGAGCCCCGTGGAGCAGCGCGGCGCGTAGACCCCGCAGAACTCCCCCACCGTCCGGGCGCAGACGGGGCAGCACCCGCAGCCCGGCTCCCTCACGATCTCCCCGCACAGACCGGGCACCTCGGGGCACTGGGCCAGCAGCTGGGCCGTGCACCCGGGACAGCGGAACACCAGGTCCCCCAGAGGCCGTGCGGGAGACGGGCCGAGGAGCAGCAGCAGGCAGCACAGGCGGAGGAGCATGGCGGGTTTTTAGACACAGAGGAAATGGCCCCGAGATAAGGGACGGCGGAGTGAAAGTCCAGTTTTGTGGGTAAACAAAAGAGGGACAGGGACCGGCCCAGCTAAGCCTCATTATGACGCATGGCAGAAAGAGGTTTCCAAATCATTATCTGGAATTTAGGGAGTGTTCGTGATCCGTCAATGTCAAAGAGACGTTCAAAAGACTGAATCCAGTCAGAGTAAATGGTAATTATTGATTTTACCCTTTGAAAGATGTATAGGGTTATTAAACGCACCCAATAACCCTGTTTCCTCCTCACTCCAAAAGTGTTGGTGCTGTAGTACTTCTTGTACTTCTTGTACTTCTTGTACTTCTTGTGGGTAGAACATGCGATGGGGATATTCCGATGCGCGTAGATATGACCGAACATATATACAGTATCATAGGGCAGGGGTAGGCAACGTCAGGCCCGGGGGCCAAATCCGGCCCTCCAGCACTGAACCGCTGGCCTTCAAGATGAATTTGAGAAATATCATTATGGAAATAAGAGATCAAATGCCTGTTAAAGTACTTTAAAAATTTTTAGAATATTTCTTTAAATGTCCTGGCAGAACGTCCCACTTGGTCATATAAAAGGTGATTCTCAACTAGTTGGTCGGGACCCAAAAGTGGGGTCACACACAGGGCTAGGGTTGGGGTCAGGGGGGTTAGGGTTAAAATTAATGTTATTTGATTGTTTTAATTGAATAATCAACAATCATAATTTCAGTCTTAAAATCAAATCTAAAGCTTGTTAAATAAAAAAACATGTGGAATATACAATGTTATATACGATAGATGACAAATTACAGTTTTATTTGGGTTGTCGTCCCAAAGTCAAACCACCGAGGAACCGTTGATGTGAAACATTGGCATTTGCAGAAGAACGGTCTTGACTCTCGGCTACAATGGTTCGGCCCTTGATGTTTTGGCATTGATGAAAATCGGCCCTCTGTGACGCAAACTTGCCTAGCCCTGGTATAGGGTATTCTGCAGGTATTTATTGCTAATAATGCAGTTATGAAATGGTTCGTGACATGTAAACATAGTCAATGACCATAACTCTGCTCACACATGGGTTATTCCAAATGTTCCAGAAACCCCAATATTGTCATAGAACCGAAGTCAACCTGAGTGTGAAGAGGCGATAACGGTCACTGTTCTTGAGTTCGTTCTGTGTGACATTATGACAAAAGATCTGTCTTTTATTCACTTTAAAGAAGAAAGCTGATTTGGTCATAAATGACATCACAATGTTCTCATCCAGAAGGCTCGGTCAGCGGACCTAATCACTTCTGGAAGATAGACTTGGGTTCCACTTGTCATCGTCGAGCCAACATCAGATCTTTGGTGGAAAATAACATAAATGACCTTCGTAATCATCTTTGCACAGGATCTACTTTGTTTTGCTTTGCATGGCCTGTTTGCGCCGTCTCCATGGTCTCCTCATGGTTTATATTAAGGAGCTTTCATGTGTTTTTCCTCACACCCGATCCAAAGGTGAGACTGCGTTTGTTCAAAGGTTGCTCAGAGACGGACAGTGAGCGCATGCAGTCTGTGAAAACCATCATTAAAGACGAGAGATGGAGGAGGTGTTTTCACTGGGCCCCATTTTCAGCTGGAGAGGCCTC
This sequence comes from Proterorhinus semilunaris, assembly GCA_021464625.1. Lineage (NCBI taxonomy): Eukaryota > Metazoa > Chordata > Actinopteri > Gobiiformes > Gobiidae > Proterorhinus > Proterorhinus semilunaris. Next base: position 2,588,258 of record CM038353.1, on the reverse strand, counting down.
ATCCTGGAGCTAAATGTCTCAGGTGTCCAGCCTTACTGACTACTACACCCTCATTAGGAACACACAACATCATGTGTGGAGGAAAAATGGATCAGCACCAACATCTGAACCATCTCCTCACTGTGGAGTCTGCAGCAGGAGCATCCTGGTGTGGGGCTCAGGGCCTGGACAATGTGCTATCATCAACAGAAAAATTAATTCACAAGTTTATAAAGATATATTGCAGAAAGACCTGAGACATTCACAACATGCATGAATAAGTAAGTGAACCCCTGTATTAAATATCTGCTGATTCTTCTTTTGTAGCAATAACTGCTTTCCTGTAGTTGCAGATCAGACGCTCAAACGATCAGGATGAATCTTGGACCGTTCCTCTTTACAAAACTGCTGCAGTTCAGCCAGATTCCTGGGTTCACTTACTTCTTCCTCCCTGTCCTGTGAATGTTTACATGTTACGGCCAATAAAAATATGATTACATGTAAATGTGTGGGTGTTATTAGTTTAAGCAGACGCTGTTTACTCATTCCTGTGATTTTGATGAAGATCAGACCACGTTTTATGACCAATTTAGGCAGAAATGCGAGAGATTCCAAAGCGTTCACATACATTTTCATCCCACTGTAATTGGGGGATTGGGGGGACGTCGCAATGGAGGGTTGTCGGAATGACGGGTTTTGGTTTGGAGGGCTGTCGGCATAAGGGGTTGACGCCTGGCAAATGGTTCGGGGTTCTCACACTGAGGGGCAGGGCCTGACCTGAGGTCGTTATGTTCCTCTTCTGCCCCGCACTACTGCACAGTGGAACTGTTTTTGACCAGGGTTCTCTCTGGCCAGCACCGGCTCTGTCTGAATCGATACCCAGCCCTATGGGTGGGGGCTCCGTCTCGGGCGTGTAGCCAGCTCTTCAGGCGCCGCACTCGGAGAGGAAGAATCCGCGCTGATGTTAAGGCATGAAGGGAGGGAGGGGTCGAGAGTTCAGACAGTGTTGCGTGGGCCTGGTTGCTCTACACAGGGCGTGGTTAGGTGAAGGCAGGGTTGGTCCTGCTCCTGAACCTAGTCAATAAGATATGAACGCCTCGGGGGGAGCAGCCGCGGTCCACAGTCAGCCACAGTGATTGAACCAGAGCTGAACATATTCCTTCATCTCAACGTTGCCAGTTCCTCCTCCAGGTCATGTTTTCCAGATGCAATCACTGCATTTTTAACGGCAATTTCCTTTTCTTTATAGATCACAGCGTGGTTCCTATATCTGCCACCGCAATCACAAACCGACGACTCCTTTCCCCGAGTGAAAACGTATCGCGCCGACACGAGCCGGTAAGACGATATTTCTGGCTCGAAAGCGAAAAGTCTTTGGTGGTCGTTTGGGGATAAGAACTCAAGGCCTTCGGTAATTATCCCTAAACACCGTCGTCTGATCTGGTAATTTTGAAAGTATGTTCGCGGGGCGTCCAAAGGTTAATATCCGTTTTTAATTGAGATGGTTTGACTGGGTCGATTTATCTCGGAGCTTTTTTGGCAGCGATCGGTTCAATATTATGTGAACAGATCCAAATGGGTTTTGTGTTGTGTAAATATTACCGGTAGGATCTGTTTCACGGTTTCAGGGCAGGGAGGCAAAGAGAGGTCAGTTGTTCATTTTTATGTTGATATGTATATTTGTTTGGGACAGGGGTCATCAATCTTTTTAACAGGATAATAACCATATCATGTCACTCTGTAGGAATATTTATAGATCTTAAAAAAGCGTTTGACACAATGAACCATCAAATGTGTGTCTGAAATGCAGAATATTACCTGCGGGGTGCCACAAGGATCGATTTTGGGTCCTATGTTGTTTTTATTATATATAAATGATCTTTGTTATACCTCTTCTAAACTGAAATTCATACTATTTGCTGACGATACAACGATTCCGTGTTCAGGAAAGGATTTACAGCTTCTTATGACGGAGATCTCAACAGAAATAAATAAGTTAAAACAATGGTTCGATAATAACAAACTGTCAATGAATATTGTGAAAACAAAAATGATGATTTTTGGGAAACGAATCAAAGATACTGAAGTAAAACTTAAAATCAATAATATGGAAATAGAGAGAGTTCACGAATGTACATTTCTGGGTGTGATTTTAAGTCATAATGTAAGCTGGAAACCCCATATAACAAGCATACAATCAAAAATGGCAAAGAGTATATCGGTAATGTACAGAGCTAGACATCGGCTAAAATATAGAGCCTTACATATTATATATAGTTCTTTAATTCTCCCATATATCAGCTACTGTGCGGAGGTTTGGGGTAACACTTATAAAACTCATTTAGATCCACTTTATAAACTTCAGAAAAAAGCCATAAGAATCGTTCATAACGTTGGTTTTAGGGACCATACAAATGAGTTGTTCTTAGCATCTCGTATAATGAAAATTGAAGACTTAATTACATTTAAAACTCTTGTTGTATTATACAAAGCAAGTCGTGAACTTCTCCCCAGGAACACCCAGAAACTGTTCAGCGGTAGAGAAGGAAATTATAATTTAAGAGGAGAATTTGTGATGAGAAAACATTGTGTTCACACCACCCTTAAAAGTCTGTGCATCTCCCACGCAGGAATAACAGGAATGACTTAAATAAAGAGACAAAACACTAGGACACTTTAAAAAAACATGTAAAGACACTGTCTTTAAAAATTATGCTAGTGAAGTATCATAATTACTATTATTTTCACAGACAGACACACACTCGCGTTTTTTTGTTGTTGTTGTTGTTGTTGTTGTGGGGTTTGCCCGGATATGAAGATTGAGGTATTATAAAGAAAGTTAAGACTCTATTGTATTATTGAACATTGACAACAGTAAACTTTAGTGTGTTGGGAATTAATTTTGTGTGACCTTAAAATAAGGACAAAAATAACACGTTTCCAATGTATTTATTTTTTGTGTGATGTCACTTGGATGAGAAATAAGGGGTAGGTCAATTATAAGGTCTTTGAACTTCTTCCTACTCCTTTTGAGCAAAAGTCTTGTTTTTCTGTTTTCTAATTTTAAATGTCTTATTTTTCTGCTCAAATAAAAAAAAGAAAAAGAAAAAAGAAATAAAAAAATGTCACAGATTGAAGTTTTAAACCGAATACTGAATCACAAGAACATAAATGGCTGTATTTGGAAGATTCCGATTGTTTTGCTATCAGAACAGGTTCCGGGGGCTGGTGACTCCTGGTGTGGGACACGTGTGTCTCATTAGCTCATGTTACTACAACACATTAGCCGAAGCTAATTATGGATGTTCATGTGGGGCCTTAGGTCTGTTCCGTTCAGAAGTTGCTCCGGCTCAGACATGTCTTCTCTCTCCTCCCTCAGGCTCCAGAGAAACGTTTGTTCTGAACTTATGGTGCGTTTAAGAATAAGACAATCAACAATAAAACAAAGTACTGTAATGAATTAGTGGTGGGCCGAGATACAAATCCCACGAGACGAGACGAGACATGAGATTGAGTCCATGAAAACAACACGACAATAAATAACATTTTGCAATTATGTTTCCTTTGTATGGAGACATTTTGTTGTATCAACAAAATGAAGAAACTAATAAGGAAGGGGAAGATTTCACCAGGCTCTATTTGTGTGCATACAGTTTAATATTAGAACAAGGCTAATACATGTGGCTCTTTTGACAGGAGTATTCTGATTAAAGTCCCAAATTATAAATAATATTAGATATAATTTGAAGCTTAACAGTTTCAGGAGGAGACAGGTTTAGCTTCAGACACTGACGCACCGCAGGCTTTAAACATTAACAGAGAGATTCTACTGTAGTTGGACTGACCTCTTCATCCCTTCATCTGCGCGCTGCCCCCTCCCTCGTGGTCCGCGCGCGCATGTCGCATCCGCGTTGTTTTGCTTTTCCGTGCGCGGTAGATGCGCGCGTACAATCACAAAGTAGACGACGGATCCACCCGGACTCGCGCGCGTGCAGCGGTAACACGTAGCTTCCAACCGCAGAGCCTTCAGTTCATACATGAAAGAGGAAGTAACGAGGCGCGAGCGTGGATCAGCAGGCGTGGATCAGCAGGCGTGGATCAGCAGGCGTGGATCTGCAGGCGTGGATCTGCAGGCGTGGATCAGCAGGCGTGGATCAGCAGGCGTGGATCTGCAGCGGCTCCAGTCTGCAGGCGTGGATCTGCAGGCGTGGATCTGCAGCGGCTCCAGTCTGCAGGTTTGAACACCGCGACGGACCTTAACAACGTGCCAATCAATAGACACATTATTAGAGAACTATTGCCTAAATGTTCCCACGAGTCCTATAAGCAGGAAGAAGGTGTATATCTAAATTCTGTTTTATTTTGGAATGCAACATTATGAGCTCTTGGAACCTGACGGGGCGTGATGCTGTTTTTGGACAATGATGAGCTCAGTTTGAGTAAAGCTGATTCTAGGGGTTTCTCATTCAGATAAATACCTCGAGGAGACAGAAAAAGAGCTTTTTTTTCCAATTAGAATAAAATGGGACGTCCGGGTTGTCGCTACGGCAACACTGTGAACAATATAACATGGGGTGATTTTGATCGGAATGACCAAATGAAATTTTGTGACAATACATTTTTATTTTCACATTCAGGCGCTCGTCATATGATTAAAAGTGCATTCACTTCTGTTATTCACCTTAAACTGTGAATCTGTGACAGACTCATTACATGCACAGTGTGATGTGTATAGACTTTATTTATTATAATTTTGATAATATGGCTCAGCTTGTAAAAAAAAACCCAAATTAAAAATCTCATCAAATTAGAATATTTTGAAAATGGACTGTAAGACATAATCATCACTTTGCACGTAATGAGTTTATATCACACTGTACTCGTTTCACATTTTAAAGCAGAACTATGTAACTTGTTTGCCTTAATAAACCCTCCCCGTCGTCCCTCTGGGGGTAATACAAGTGTTAATGGGATGATTGGGGGGTCTTCCATCGCCCCCTGGTGTCTCTGGCCAAAAAAACACAATTTTCTGCCTCCGGGTCGGAGCCACCAACACACACTAATGGAATCACAAAGAAGAAGCTAACAGGCTAACAGGGCGAAGCTAACTGCGGGCTAGCGCCACTTTAAACAGTATTTACAGCCAAGTTTGAGTGAAAATAATGATTTCCATTGTGTAACTGGATGAACAATATCCCTCTGTCCCTTTGTCTTTTCTGTCAGCGTAGGATTTACTCTCACGGACGATTAAGTCATATATATATATATACATATAAAAACGGTACACTTTCAATTGTTCCCCATGAAAGTGCTCAGGACTGGGACTGGAACAAAATGATAAAATGGGACAGCAGCAGTTTTATGTTTATGAAAAATTGCTAAATTCTCTTTGCTGCATGAAAAACATAAAACTGAAAAAAAATAAACGTTTCCACTTCTCAGTGCGTTAGTGTTTGTTCGCTCAGTGCTGTACGGTTCTAAAAGCCTTTTGGCCCTGGTGGCGCTCGGGCTAACGATGCTAATGTTTATTAATGCTATCGACGTCTAAAGTGTGTGGCTACCGCGTACAATATTCTTTGAAGCCAATTAAGGAACGCTCCATCATTTCCTGTTCAAACCCCGACCCGTTCTCCTGAAGTCAGAAAACCATCTCCTCTGTAACTCGATCCGCTCCAGAGGAAAACCTCAGTGGCATTAGAGAGATGGAACAGAGGCTCTCCGGCCCCTGGAGGCCCCCCCCCCCCTCTCGCTCTCTCTCTCTCTCCGTTTATTTGTATGTTTTTTTTCGCCCTGAGAGCCGCGCTGCCTGGGAAAGGAAGCAGCCGCTCATCCCTGTTGTGCAATTGAGTTCCAACGACCAACAAGTGACCGCGGAGCGAACATCAGAGCGCCGGACCGAGCAGAGAGAGGCTTCGTGCGGCGCCGACGGACGTCCCGGGACCCCCTCAGACAGTAAGGTATTGTAAATATTCACACCTGTTTTCAGTCAACAGAAAGACGGGTGTTATTTGCGCGTCCAAAAGCGGCAAAGCATCGGCGAAGACTGTCATCCCGGGCAGTCGAAAGTATGGGGTTTGCCTCCGACACGCTTTTTTCCTCCTTCCTTTTCTTTGGGAGAACAGCTGGTGTGAACCCCCCCCACCCCCTGGAGATAAGTTCATTAATTTGGAGGAATGTCCCGGAAGCAGATGTTTCGCAGTTTCAGAGGGATGTGTCACGTCTTTCAGATGCGTAAATGTTTGAGGACTTGGATGCAAAGGGAGGAAGAGATGGAGGGCGTTGTGGAAACTGATGTTGTGCAACAGAAGTCATGACTGCGTCGTGATCCGTGAGCGGAAGAATTTCACCCAATGTGTTCGTGCTCTGTCCCATCAGACCCCCCCGCACGTCCCCACGGCTCACGTCAATTCAGTAGAAGCTCGAGCTGACCCCAACCCAGCCACAGTGTTCGAACTCCGAACCCTAACCCGTCCCTAACCTTAACCTTAACCCTGTCCCTAACCTTAAACCCTAACCCTGTCCCTAACCTTAACCTTAACCTTAACCCCGTCCCTATCCCTGTCCCTAACCTTCAACCCTAACCCTGTCCCTAACCTTCAACTCTAACCCTGTCCCTAACCTTCAACCCTAACCCTGTCCCTAACCTTAACCTTAACCCCTAACCCTGTCCCTAACCTTAACCCCTAACCCCGTCCCTAACCCTGTCCCCAACCTTAACCCCTAACCCTGTCCCTAACCTTAACCCCTAACCCCGTCCCTAACCCTGTCCCTAACCTTAACCCCTAACCCCGTCCCTAACCCTGTCCCTAACCTTCAACCCTAACCCTGTCCCCAACCTTAACCCCTAACCCCGTCCCTAACCCTGTCCCCAACCTTAACCCCTAACCCTGTCCCTAACCTTCAACCCTAACCCCGTCCCTAACCTTAACCCCTAACCCTGTCCCTGACCTTAACCTTAACCCCTAACCCTGTCCCTGACCTTAACCTTAACCCCTAACCCTGTCCCTGACCTTAACCTTAACCCCTAACCCTGTCTCTAACCTTAACCTTAACCCCTAACCCTGTCCCTGACCTTAACCCCTAACCCTGTCCCTGACCTTAACCTTAACCCCTAACCCTGTCTCTAACCTTAACCTTAACCCCTAACCCTGTCCCTGACCTTAACCCCTAACCCTGTCCCTGACCTTAACCTTAACCCCTAACCCTGTCTCTAACCTTAACCCCTAACCCTGTCCCTGACCTTAACCCCTAACCCTGTCTCTAACCTTAACCCCTAACCCTGTCCCTAACCTTAACCTTAACCCCTAACCCCGTCTCTAACCTTTGTCCACAACTGTCCTACTAAACGCCTGAGGCAGGTACGTTAGAGTCTCTGTGCTAAGCTTCCTGTCTGTAAGTGATGACAAATATGCTGAGCTACAGAAACGCACTCAAGATGAACTCAGCATTCTCCTACAGGTCCTCCACCACGGCCCGACCACAGGAGGGAAGTGCCCACACCGGGTCAGCCATACCGGGACGCACGGAGCCGACTTGCAGTAACTGACGGCATAGCCTACAATACAAAGGGATTCCCCCGCCATGAGAACCTGCTGAATCTCATACGTCAGTACGTCATGCACCGGCACAAAACAAAGCTCCAGACAAACATCTTGCACTGTTAGACTACAGAACAACAGCACTTGAGTCAGTGGGACGGCCCCCCACACAGCTGCATATGGGCACGACTGAACCCTATGAGCTTTGACCCTCTTCAAGTTAAACACCTTCTGGACCAGACCAGGTGCACACAGAAACTCTACCATGACTGGAGAGCAGCACGTCCCCGCCCAGATCTTCGGTCCGGAGATGAAGTCAGGCTGGCACCGTTTATTGTTACTATAAGTACTACAAGCTAAATGATAATAAGCGAAATAAAGAAGTACATGTTCATAACTAAACTTAAAGCTAAAAAAATAAAGAATTTGAATAATGCACTGTTCAAGAGTTAGAGAATAATTGGGGGTAGCTATTGCCCTATCCTAACCTGCATTATGTCCTTTGCTACTACCCGTACTTCCGTCTAGTCATGGGATTTTCGGATCTTTTTGGTGAACCAGATCATTTGGATCGGCTCACCAAAAAGAGACGGCTCTTTTGGCTCCCAAATGGCTCTTATTTTTTTTTACATATACACTTTAAATTTTAGACAAAATTAGCAGACATTTTCATTCATGGCTCGTTAAATGAGCGTTTTGAGCACTCCCTGCACAAAACAACAACTATAAATAAATGAAAAGGAACATTAGATTTTTTTTTATTTCATTGCTATTATGGTTTATATTAATCTGTGTCCACACTTTTAACGCTGGTATTAGTTTCACACACGCACTTTTTTTATTTACTGTTAAATCCTTAGTGTCTCTCCCCGGTCCCTCAGCCTGTCGCTCCGCCCCTGGTCCTGTAGCTCCGCCCCTGGTCCTGTCGCTCCGCCCCTGGTCCTGTCGCTCCGCCCCTGGTCCTGTCGCTCCGCCCCTGGTCCTGTCGCTCCCCCCCTGGTCCTGTCGCTCCCCCCCTGGTCCTGTCGCTCCGCCCCTGGTCCTGTAGCTCCGCCCCTGGTCCTGTCGCTCCGCCCCTGGTCCTGTAGCTCCGCCCCTGGTCCTGTAGCTCCGCCCCTGGTCCTGTCGCTCCGCCCCTGGTCCTGTCGCTCCGCCCCTGGTTCTGTCGCTCCGCCCCTGGTCCTGTAGCTCCGCACTGAGAGAGGGACAGACTCCAGACTAGTGATGGGATTTTCGGCTCTTTTGGTGAACCGGATCATTTGGATCGGCTCACCAAAAAGAGCCGGCTCTTTTGGCTCCCAAACGGCTTTTTTTTTTTTTTTACATAATACAGTTTACATTTAGGAGAGGTTTTGATTCATGGCTTGTTAACTGAGCTTTTCGACGACTCCCTGCACAAAACAACTATAATCAAGAAAGACATGACAAAGAACAGAATAATATGTTTTTTCCCGTTGCTATAATGAAGTGATATTGGCGTATAGTGGTGGTGTTTTGTCTTCAGGAATCAAAGTTGACTTTTCCAGGTGGTGGAGCCATTGTTTATTATAGCAACACACGCACTTTTAAGGCTGGTATATATATGTACACTTTTTTTTAATTTACAGTCAAAATCTTTAGTGTTTCTCCCATAGCTTCTCCCAGTCCCTGTGTCAGCTCTGCCCCTGGTCCTGCTCAGTCTGGTCCTGCTCAGTCTGGAGCTGCTCAGTCTGGTCCTGCTCAGTCTGGTCCTGCTCAGTCTGGTCCTGCTCAGTCTGGTCCTGCTCAGTCTGGTCCTGCTCAGTCTGGAGCTGCTCAGTCTGGTCCTGCTCAGTCTGGTCCTGCTCAGTCTGGTCCTGCTCAGTCTGGAGCTGCTGGAGCCTCTCACTGAGAGAGGAACACAGACTTCAGACATCACTGGTCCAGACTTTAGCCTGGACTCCTGTCGTTCTGCTTTAGTTGCGTTTGTAATGAGCTCATACTTTTCACTCCACAAACCCAGCGCAGCTCCATCTAACCATAAACCGAAAATATGAGTCGGATTGTTCTCAAATAAAAAACATAACTTAAAGCTAAAGATGCGCTGATTATATTTAGGATGAGTTTGTAGAGTTTTGTGTAAACAGCAGGTTTTTCAACACCTTTGTCTCTGAGGTGAGACCGGTGCACGTGGAGCTTGATAAACATGTAAACTAAAAAAATAAAAAAATAATAAAAAAAAACCGGCTCACGGGTGAGACTCGGCTCTCATCGTTCACTTAAAAGAGCCGGCTCTTTGTACCGACTCGCTCGCGCGCGACCCGTCACTACTTCCGTGTTTGCGGAGTTGAATAAACACGTCTCGCGCGCTCACGGCAGATGAACGTCACAGACTTCTGTCCACAAAGACCCGGACGGACAGCGCGGACGGAGAGCGGAGCTTCAGACACAGGTGGGACTGTCCGGCCCCGCGGGGGACAGACCAGGGACCGGAGAGTTTAGGGACGGCAAAGGCCACGGTCTGTCCGAGCGCGAGACGCTTCAGCTGTGCAGGTGAACGTGCGCTGGAGAACAAACACCTTCACCATCTTGACCCTCGTGACTCCGCACAGTGACCTCTTGTTTTTAGTGTTTCTCAACAGTCACGTGACGAGCCTTTCCTCTCAGAGCAACATGGTGCTCACACGAGGCACATCCTGTCAATGTCATCGAACACATGATCCATACTTACATCAAAATAGAGAATATGGAAATGTGGAAAAATACTGCAAATAATGACGGCAACATTGGCAGTAAAACTAAACCCATCAATTCTCCGACTGTAGGTCAGAAAAAGACTCGACATGAGGAGAATCTCACTGAGCCGATCTCAGACTGTGGAGACTTGCCAAGTCTACACATTCATTGATGTATTTATTCATATTACAGGCTCATTGAAAATTAACACAGTACAACATAAGTTTGTAGCTGATGCTCATTATCAGCTCCAGTCCATGGCTTTAGTTTCTACACTCGATTAAAATGACATTTTGCATTTCTTTCTAAATAGACCAACAGACCTGACTCCTGACGCCCTGAACCAAAAGCAGATTAATTACAAAAACACTGTTGTCCAAGTCTGTAATAAGCTCAGCAAATGTGTGGGCCATTGGAAACCTCTGGAAGCTTAAACATGTACAGTCTATTTTAGGTTTTATTACAGCAAACAATAAAAACTTGCTAAATCATAATTGACCTAATAAAAAGGGCTTCGTCTGTTGCCCCGGGCAACACTGGGTTGGAGCCCCTGGTTTAGACCCTCTTGGAGAAAGCGGCTTAAGCTAAACGGCCTGAACCGCTCATCCATTCACACACCAGTGTCTTGCCCAAGGACACGGCAGCAGACCTTCTGACTGTCGCCGCAGTGGCTTAACCTCTTAACCCCCACCTGAACCGAGCACATTTTCTCCAGTTTGGCTTTACCCAAATCTAAGCCTCTTGGGGGAAAAAAAAGCATCAAAACAGCGACAAAAAAACGAGGATGTAAACGCAACAAAAAACAGCAACGACCACACGGCAACAATGCGAGGAAACAGATCCGTTTTACGGGTCTTAGCTTTCAAATGAGGCGTTACACTGGCCTGTAGCTAAAGAGGAGACACACTGGTCAGGTCGGCCCACAGGCTCAGGACTGACCCTCGTCATGTTGTCTTTAATTGTACAATGATTTAAAGCAGTACTAAGTAACTCTGGCCCCTAGAGGCCATAAGCGCAACTGCAGGCGTCGTAGCAACTTACGATTTTCTAACTTATTAAACGTCTTGGAGAGTAAATCCTGCGCTGACAGAACAGGTGAAGGGACAGAGGGATGTTGTTCATCCAGTTATACAATGGAAATATTTTTTTTCACTCAAACTTGGCTGTAAATACTGTTTAAGTGGCGCTAGCCCGCAGTTAGCTTTGCCCGTTAGCCTGTTAGCTTCTTCTTCGTGGTTCTATTGGTGTGTATTGGTGCCTCCGACCTGGTGGCAGTCAAGTTGCAAGCATGGTTCATCTCTCCCAGACACCAGGGGGAGATGAAAGACCCCCACAATCATTCCATTAACACTTGTATTACCCCCAGAGGGACGACGGGGAGAATTTATTAAGGTAAACAAGTTACTTAGTTCTGCTTTAAAGCACTTTTCCCCTTTTTCATTTATATGCGTTTTGTCCGAGTCTCCAGCTTTATTCTCTTGTCAAATCTCATCCCGGGTGATTTTGGAACGATGAGGTCCATTTCTGATGTTTTCTTGGAGCTCGTGTTGTGGGAACGACCTGAACCCCAGGATGGACCCCAGGATGGACCGGGGTTTCTGTATTTTCTCACAAAGTCGGGCCAAAGTAACAGGTTTCTCGTGTTTTGTTTTTGGCAGATGCTGTTGCTTCTTCCCGCGGCGCTGTGGATCTGCCTGTGCTCAGGTAACTCTGAGGTCCTGCTGTGGAGAGGGTATTCATACTTCAGTATATTCCACGTTCAGAAGAAACGCAAATCTGTCGTCGGCTCTTTGTGTCGAGCTGAATGCTGCTATTTCTGCCGACCTTTTGTTTTTCTCTCATCGAGTTCAGAGTTTGAGGCGCTTCCTGCTGTGGGAAAACTGGGCTCGGTCACATGACTCAGACTAGCCAATGAGAGCAGAGAGGGGAAAGTCCCACAGAGGAAGGACCTGAAGGTCAAACGGTGCAGAGGGAGTTTGATATGAGCTCATCTGCGGTTTTTAAACGGTTTGTTTCAGGACAATGTGTGTCTTCAGCCACAAAAGCAGCTCTAAACCTTCAAACATGAACCAAACCCGACGATGGGAAAGTTTCCAGTTCGTTACCTCGATGTGGTTTCCATTAAAGGGACACTGCGTAACATTTTGACTATACTGCTGTCATTGATATAAAACATCAGCAGCTCCACACAGACCAGTGTTAATTTCGTCGACTAAAATATTTAGTCTTAATTTTAGTCAAAGTGATATTTCTGACGACTAAAATTGGACTAAAACTAAATTAAAAGTTTTAATTTAAAATGTCCAGATATTTTAGTCGACTAAAAATGGAAAGGAGAGACTAAAATCATCCAAACTTCTATTGACCGTCTGAAAGAGCCTCATATCATGTAAATTCACTGCCAAAGGAACAGCTCTGAGCTTTGTTCATGAGGAGCAGCTCCATGAAGCAGGACCTCCATTAAATATGATTATAATGAATATTATTAATACAAAGTTGATTAAATTTGTCCTAAATTTAGTCGACTAAAATTGCAATTTAGTCGACTAAATCTCGACTAAAATTGAATTACATTTTCGTCAAAAGACTAAAACTAAATTAAAATATGTTGTCAAAATTAACACTGACACAGACAATGCTATTACTGCAATGTTGCTGCTTTTAGTCACATCTCCATGGCAACGAGCTGGAGACGTGCCCACTCCCGGTAAAGTTAGTCATGTTTTAGGAGCGGAGCCGCTTACAGCAGAAGACACATTTATTTGTACAGTCATGAGGTATTTTTCAATGATGAAAAAATCAGTCTAGGCTAGTAGTTTTTTCTTTCAGAGATATTTTTTTCGTATCGAATTCCCAGCCTGATTTATTGAGCTTTGAACGCAAATAAAAAAATAAAAAAAGTTTACTTCTGAATATCTTATTAAAAAACTAAGACATACAAAATCCCCTTCCAAAAAAATCTCAGTAACTAATTGACAAACAACAAAAATAATAATGACTTTAAACCTGGGTCTATCCATTATTTAGTTGCATAAAATGACAAAAAAAACTCTTCATATATTTATGTCAGTGATTTACAGCAAATGTTTGAAATTGATTATAAATTATTCTTTTTTTCCACCTGCAGCGTTTCGCCTTAAGCCAGAGTTCGTAATGTTTTTTTTTTTACAGTAATTCGCTTTAACCTCAAACATCTGAAATGATGGACCCAGATGTTTTCAGCTGTTGTCCACCATCGACCACATTAGGTCAGGGGTGTAGGTTTGGCGTTAACATTGGTGGGGACACTTCTCACGTATTCTCTTTTTAGGGATATTTTTTTGGACGGAAGGGCATCTGACTCGACCTCTGTCTTCTCTGCAGGAGCGCGGGGCTCAGATGAACTGGTGGTGCCTCCCTGTGACCAGCCCCTGTTTCAGGCAAAGCTCCAGCTCTGCCTCGATAACTTCAGCAGGAGCATGGAGTCGACGGAGTACAGGAGCCGCTGTGTGTGGCCCGAGGTCAAACGGTGAGGGAGGAGGGGGGAGGAGGGAGGGAGGGAGGGAGGGGAGGAGGAGGGGGAGAGAGAGAGGGAGTTAGGGAGAAATAGGGGAGAGAGAGGGAGAGAGCGGGAGGGAGGGCTTTACCAAAATCTAAAAGCTTCCTAAAAGAAACTGTCAAAAACAAACAAAAGAGTGACAGTGAAGTGGAGTGTGGAGTGTGCGCGAAAACACAACAAAAAAGCAAAAAAGAAGATAAACAGAAAAGTGACAAAAACATGACAAAAAAACAGACAAAGGGCGATGAAAACGTGGCAAAAAAGAGGTGAGGAGGGGAAAGGTTTCAAATGAGGCGTTACACTGGCCTCACGGCTGTAACCTCTTCAGATTTGGGTAAAGCTGAACTGGAAAAAATGCACTTCATTAAGGCGGATGGAGTTTAAATATTTGACCTTTATTTGAGTTTTGATTTGATGGATGGATGGATGGATGAATAGATGGATAGATAGATGGATGGATGGATGGATAGATGGATGAATAGATGGATGGATGGATAGATAGATGGATGAATAGATGGATGAATGGATAGATGGATGAATGGATAGATGGATGAATAGATGGATGGATGGATAGATGGATGAATGGATGGATAGATGGATAGATGGATGGATGGAGGGTTAAGAGAGAGATGAGTGAGCTGTTCATTAACAATGAATTGAATCCTCTGACTGCGTTTCAGCTGAAATGGCTTTTAGAGCGGACTCCACTCGGCTCTGTTTGGCTTGGAGCTAATGATTCACTCAGCGCAGCGTTCTGGGCTCAGATTTCCTTCACTCACAGCAGAGAGTTTGAAACGAGACCTTTTAATCGAGTTAAAGCCGTACAGCGCAACATCTCACCCAACAAACGGGTACGTCATTCTGCACGCGAGTCCAGCAACCACTTTCTAACTCGTAAACGTCTCATCTGGTCTACAACACCACAGAGCCATTGTGAGCGTGTCCCCACTGATCAGGGGGTTAAAGGGATAGTTCAGGATTATTGACATAGGGCCTCATTTCCTAGTTGTCCAGAGTGTTGTTGATTTCTGGAGAGAGAGATATTATTTAAATTCATGCAGTCCTTATATTTGAAGAGTTTAGTGGTGCTAGGCTAGTGCTAGGCTAGTGCATGTCTATGGTAACTAGTAGCCGGCATTAAAGACAGGGTAACGCTTTAGAATACAGCCCCGCAAGTTCCAGGTGTAAGTACGGGTAACAAGAAAATAATTACACATGTAAGTACAGGTACTCTTACAACGTGTAACTTTCTACTTCCAAAAAACAGACCCGAGCACAGTGCACCTGAGGCAAATCACTTATAACGCCAGACTACCCATATAAATGTCTGTTGACTGAATAATGTTTTAAATATAACCATTTTGCGTTAAAAATAACTTATAGTTGAGCAGCATCAGCTTCCTGGTTGTAGCTACGCAGCGGCGGCGTGATCTGCTCGGTGACCGGATCTACAGTAGTTTGTTTACCTGCGGCCGGCGTTACTACACGTGGAGTTCACAAAGGAGCTTTCTACAAATCAGATATGGCAACGTTTGGAGGATTAGCCGATGATTTTGAAGAGGTTTTTAATGCAGGCTACTAGTTACCATAGACATGCACTAGCCTAGCACTAGCTTAGCACTAGGGATGTAACAATTCATCAAAAATGTAAAATCGATTTAATATGCGTAAAATGTGAATTGATGTAAAAAATAAAAGAATCGATTTTAAAGCCACCCTTAGCTACCCTATTTTGCGCGACCGGAACAGACCGGAACATACGAGCTCGTTGTTTCTAATGACGTTAACTTTTTCTCAAGACAAGCTCCACACCTTCCCCGCCTCAGACCCAACACACGCCACACCATGTAAACACACACACGTGTAGGCATCGAAGAAACAGACGCAGCTAAAGTTAGCAGCTACGAGATTAGCGTTAGCGGCTACGAGATTAGCGTTAGCGGCTAACACAGAGTTTAGCATTTTGACAGAAGTTTACCAAAGATCATAAACTGACAAACATCTGACCAACCTGCTCTGATTCTGCTGAAATCCTCATCAAATGTCCGTTTGTCAAATAATCCAACACCTACAGGAGCTGTCAGGTCTTTCTCCTCCTTATGTTTACAAAGGCTGCACCGGAGGCAGTGAGGCTTCAAGGGTGGAAAAAACTGCACTGTAAAATTTGTTCTAAATGGTAGTATTATGTTCAAACTGCAAAAAAAAAAAGTTTGGTAAAATAAATATAATCTCAAAATGTTTGCTTTGCTACACATCTTATTTATGCTGAAAACATGTACATTTACAAGCACTCTGTCAAAAATGATTATAGGTCATTTTCATGTCTTGTAATTGTTTGTAATGTAAAGTTCTCTTACCGAGACAGTTGCAATTTGTTACAAGGACAAAAATACAGATGTTAAAACCAAAGAAACATTGGTATGAAGGAGTCATTCTTTTCTAAAAAAAAAAAAGGGTTAAAAAAAATCTGGAAAAATCGAAATCGGGAACATCGAATCGGGGCTTGAGTGAATCGTTACATCCCTACTTGGCACCACTAAACTCTTAATATAAGGACTTCATGAGTTATGCATAAAATATCTTATAACATAAATTATAAGATATTCACCTGCAGCGTCTTGAATCTACATTTAAACATGTCAGGAGTAACTTTACTCTTTCCAGCTCGTACAAGGCGCTGAAGCAGTGCGTGGACGAGGAGGCCCAAGAGTTGTTCTGCGGCGGCGTGGGCGGCGCGGGCTCCCTGGGCGACGACTTCTTCCTGGACGTTCACCGCACGTACTTCCCCGAGTGCGGGAGGGTGCGGGACCCCCCCCTGTCCGTGCTCATGCTGATGACGGTGCCGTTGGTCGTCTCCACTCTGACGCTGCCGCTGCTCTGCGTCCACCTCACCACCAAAGTGAAGCCCTGGTGATGTCCTCGGGACAGCGGCAAAAAGCCACATTTATGCACGACTTTTCACTTTCGATTTGTCTTTCTGTAAAAAACAAGAATTTAACTTTTTGAATCGCCAGACTGGAGGAAGTAGCCTCTAGAATTTCATTTATTCAAGAGTGGAAACAAAGAAGAGCAGAAATAATCCCACAAACCTCAAAACTTGCAGTGAAAATTAGTTTTTTGGATATGGTGTGTGGAAAGATTTGTGAAAAATGTCGTATTTATTCAAAGCTGTTATTTTCTCATTTACGCTCAGAGATTATGAAGTTAAAGACGTGGCTTGATTCCACTAAGACAAAGATCCGGCTATTTGGAAAAATAAGGAACAAAACCAGTTTAAAAAGCAAAACACTTGCTAAAGAGAATTTTTTTTTTGCGTTACAATAGATGAAAGGATCTGGGATGCATGTATTAAATATATGCAGCAGAAAATATTATTATAAAAAAACTCAGCTCTTACCACACACACCTTACTTAAAGGGAGATGTCTCCGAGACGTCCCCTGGAGATATAGTGTGTGTCCGGGTAGTCTCGGTGAAAACAAACAGGTCTCGGAGACATTGCACGAGACGTCACAGAAACGTCTCACAGGTTGAGGACAACAAATAGAGACCTGTCGGAGACCATGCGGAGACCACGCGGAAAAGGTCTCATCTGTAATTAGGGACGTCAAGATTAACCGGTTTTACGATGACCACGATTATAAAAGGACGCGGTAGGTTATTCCGTAAGAATTAAACTGCATAATTCCTAAATAAGTCGTCCAAATGTTCGGAAATAGCCACAACTGGCTCAGGATGTAACAAAAAGCTAACGCTCTGCTTCAGTAGCAGAAAGGAAAGTGAAACCGCACATGTGGAAATCAGCTGTTCTAAAGACTCTCCTTAGTCATTCTGTAAACACGTTTCATTCTCTGTTCATCAAAACATCTGACAAATAATTAAACAACAGCATAACCTTTGAGAACAGGAAACCCAGCCTAGACTGTGGCCTAATAATATATAGTAAAATAATTATGATAATTATGGTCATTATAAAGAAGTAAAGTTGACATTGTTTTGTATTATTCAAGGTAGGACTATTTATTTTAATGCAAAACCATCTTAAAGCATTTTTCATTTATAGAAATTGTGATTTTTTACAAGTATTAAACTTTTTAAAATATTAGTTCTTTCCTTTCATTCGGTCGATAATCGGGAATAATCGTAAAATCGCAATTTTTTCTTTCACAATAATCGTGAAATTGAAATCGTGGCACCTCTATCTGTAATCAAACCTGTTTGTTTCCACCGAGAATACCTGGAGACTCGCCTCATGTCCAGGGGGCGTCTCAGAGACGACTCCGTGACCAGCGGCAACTAGTCTCCGGGCCGGTGAGACAGGCCCTTTGTAAGTGGAGATGATGCGGAAACATCTCTGCAGGCCCTTAACAGACGGTGCTGAAATTAGAGTTAATATCATAAAACCACTTTACAAACCGCTGTTCATCCTTCAAAAACTGTGGAGCAGATCTTCCACTAAAGCTTCTGTGAAAGCCACTTTGAAACCTTTGAAAGAATCGATGGTCTCTGGATCTTTGTCGCCGTCTCTAATACGAGCAATGTTTTGGTTTTGTTCTTCTGAAGATGATTTTGCGACATCAGCTCTAAATGTATCAAAACAGAGAGAGGGAACGCACTCCAGAAATGACCTCAGAGGTGCAAAGTCCAAAGCTATGTTCTCCAGACCTTTTTTGCTCAATATTATCATTATTTTTTAAGTTTATGTGAAATGTGTAAAGGAACCCAGGAAGAGGAGTCAAGGTTATGACAGTCAAGACGACACCAATCTATCGTTTAGTAAATCTAAAACATGACATGCAGCTGTGTTTGCAATGTTTCTGTCTTTGGAAAATATCAGATGGAGAAACGTCATGGACTAAATGTCTTTGTGTCTTTTTTTCCTCAATAAATCAACTAAAAAGTACACTTCGAGTTCTAGATTGTTCTTCGACATTATCGGTTTACAGAAACGCTTCATAATATTAGATTGTGAATTATATATATATATATCATAGTAGTATTTGATCGATACGTCAACAGTCCTTATACTATCACGAGCACGGACTAAAGAAAATCCATATTTAAGTTTATTGTGCGATGGGTCAAATATAAGCGGTCAGGGTCTTCAGGCTGTGGATTTAAGGCTCGGAGTTGGAGCAGTGTTGACAGAACAAAGGTCATTTCTCTGAGACTCTGAAATACGGCTTTGCTGCAGGACAAAAAAAAACATATATGCTCAGTTTTACGTCACATCATGATTTTTTATCTTTCTATAAGAGATCATTTCTAATTTAGCATGTTTCCTGGTTTTCCTTAAAAATATTAAAAGTAACTAACTGATCTGTTGCATCGAACAGATCAGTTTGTGCAAAACAACTTTCTCCAACTAAACTCAGACAAAACTGAGATCATTGATTTTGTCCCACAGACACAAAGACAAAGTGTTCTCAGTCACCTTGAGTCTCTCGCTCTAAAACCAACACATCAGGTTAGAAATCTAGGAGTAATCATGGACTCAGACCTGAACTTAAACAGCCACATCAAAGCAATAACATCATCAGCTTTTTACCATCTGAAGAACATTCAGATCAGAGGAATAGTGTCAAAACCAGACTTGGAGACACTCATCCATGCATTTGTCTCCAGCAGGTTAGACGACTGTAACGGCTGCTCACTGGCCTTTCTAAACGAGCTGTTAGAGCTGCAGAACATCCAGAACGCTGCTGCTCGAGTCCTGACGAGAACCAGGAAATACCACCATATTAGTCCAGTGCTCCGGTCTCTGCACTGGCTTCCTGTCACTCAGAGAATAGAATTTAAAGGACCTGTATAATGCTATTTTAAGCCATTCCAAAGTAAAGTATAGGCCTTTATATGATATATTGTACCTCTACCACTACGGAGCACTCATTTTTGTGATAAATATTAGTATTTTCTGGAGGTATTTTTCCAACCCGGAAGACAAAACGCTTGGATTCAGTTAACTCCGCCCCCTCTCGCCGCTCATACAACTTTATCAGTAGTAGAAATATATATATCACAGCAAAAAGTGAAGTTATTTCATGATGCTGTTATAAGGAGTTAACATGTGCAACACAGCTTCATGGCTAAATGGCTAGCACACACGCTAACATGCATTTTGATCGACTCACCAGTCTGATGTTTCCAGTATGGGACTTGCGCTGGTTATAAAAGTTAATCCACTTTGATTCTGGCCAAGGTTCATCAGCATCCATCAGCGACAGGCTCAGACAAACACTATTCTGGCTGATAGTCGCTGAATCCCGGAGGGAAATTCCAACTTCTATGGCCTCTTCTTTGGGAAGGTTGAATAAAGTCCAGTCCTCGCAGCCAAACGCGGTTTTCTCCGTGACATTATTGTGAGGTAAGAAAAAAGAACAGGTGTCCAGACTCCAGAGTAGGTTAGAAAAAGCTCCCTCTTCACAACTTTCGGTGCAACATGACATGACCATCTGTTCAGACCGTTCGGACGCTCAGGGGGAGCGTTTGTTTTCGGTACAGGGGCAGCGCAGCGTCAGGCACTTCCTTTTATTTTTATTTTTTTTTCCTTTTTTTTTTTTATTTATTTTTTCTTACGACAGAAATAATGAAAAAACTGTTTTACAAATAAAAATCATGCGGTAAGGCATTAGATTACAGACGTCGAGCACTTCCGTTCCGCTGTGACGACACAACTGAACATGCCAGTCGTTTACCAGGAGAGGGCGGATCAGCTGCTCAGAGCGCAGGATTCAGGAAGATTACTGAGAACTGCGTGAATGAATCCAAAAACCACTCTGGGGTGTTTTTGATAAGGAAATAGCATAACAACATGGTTAAAAGCTCCAAAAAGTCGATTTTGCATGATATAGGACCTTTAAAACAGCTCTGCTCGTGTACAAGTCTTTTCATGGTTTAGCACCAAAGTCCATCTCTGACATGTTAGAGCCGTATGAACCATCTCGGGCCCTGAGAACTTCAGGGAGGGGTCTCCTGGTGGTTCCCAGAGTCAGGACTAAACACGCTTAGGCTAAAGCTAAAATCTGGAACAGTCTTCATGAGGATGTGAGACAGGCCTCAACTCTGACAATGTTCAAATCCAGGCTGAAAACAGCTCTTTTTACTCGAGCAGATGAAAACTGAAAGTATTTTATCTGCACTCTGGCCTTTTACTGTGATTGATTAATTTATGTTGATGTTTTAATTATTGATTTGATCTGTTTTCTTGTAACTTTATGCAACTGTGAAGCACTTTGAATTGCCTTGTGTATGAACCGTGCTCTACAAATAAACTTGCCTTGCCTAATTGTGCCAACATTACGGTAAATAAAAGCATTACATGGGTATTAAATTGCACATGGTCATCAAAAATACTAAACTAATTATTTCACCTCGTCATTATGTGGTATTGTGTGTAGATCGATGAGTAACAAAACAATGTGCGAAAAATGTCCGGATGTAAATAAAGCTGTAAGTGTGGTCTCTATAGGAGCCGCTCTCCACAGATGGTGATTAGGATTCAGTGGAAACGACATGACCGTCGATACGAGACGTGTCTAAAGTAACGGCCTCCCCGGGATCTGCATGTGTGAATAACAATCAGGGGAGAGCGTACGGCTGTCGAGGGGAACATTACATGGGAACGGTAAGTTTGGAAATTTGACAGAAAGCCACTCACAAACGAGGCAGAGACTCGGCGAAGGGGGTTCATGAAACACGCATACTTTATACTTTATACAGACGTTGTTCAGATACAACAGTGAAGCCGGCGGATCGTTCACTCCCGTCACACAAAAGTAACTTTGAGTTTCACCGAGAACAAAAACGGGAGTAAAAATATAAATAAAGCTCGAGGTGAAGGGAGGAAAAGTGCCTTTAAACGAGTTGTGCTCAGAGTTAAATAGATAAAATATAGTCAACGATAGATAAATGAAGGAAAGGCCTTTAGGATCCGCTGCTGAGGGACTTCACAGATCTCAGGTTCGGTTTCTGGAAAGTTAAGGCATTAAACGTCATTAAAGGGTCCGTCTCATTGCAGAGAGGTCATGACTGACGGTCTCCGCAACCTCTCTGCAACATCTCCGCAACTCAGATTGATTGTGCGCATACAAAGGGCCTAGAGACTACTTGGAGACTAGAGTCACTGCTGGTCACGGAGATGTCCCCGAGATGTTCCCTGGCAATAAGGCGAGTCTTCAGGTAGTGTCGGTGAAAATGAACAGGTTCGATTTCAACAGAGTCTCCGAGAGGTCTTCGCTGTGGCGACGTTACAAACAATATTTGGAGACCTGTCAGACACCAAGGAGATATCAAAGAGACTCCGGACGAGTCTTTGGGAGCTCCTTGGTATCTGACAGGTCTCGGAGACATTGCAGGGACGTCACGGAAACGTCTCACAGCTTGAGGACAACAAGTAGTATTATTGACACAACTGCGTGAGACCCTGGAGACCTCTCAGAGACCACATGAAGACTTTTTCAAGTCTCCGTGCAGTCCGTTTGTTTTCACCGAGACCATCTAGAGACTCACCTTATCTCCAGGGGATGTCTTGCGAGTCTCCAACTAATCTCCAGGCCAGTGAGATAGGCCCTTTGTATGCACGCAATCAATGCAAGTTGTAGCGATGTCTCGGCAACGTTTCCGCAAACCTCGCCGGTGAGACAGGCCCTTTACTCATCGTTAGGGAAAAATGCCTAGATCTTTTGCACATTGAAACATTTTGTTCTCTGGCCGTAGGGCCGGAACATTGAGCCATTACTCAAATGTGTGTAGTTCCAATTATTCTCCTCAAAAACACTGCACTGAAAACACCAGACCAAATAAATAGTCTAAGAAAGTGTTAAAGTCCTTCCTCAGACGTATGTCCCTCGGCAGCGTTGTCCTGGAGGTGACTGTCGTCTTCACGGTCATTGCACGTCGCCCAGAACCTGCCACAGTGTGAAGGAGCCAAGGAAAAACCATATAATATTATTTACATGACGTTTATATAATCTACAACAGCTTTAGTGAAATATCCTCGACTGCAGCGCAGACGCCAGACCGGGTCTTCCTCACAGTTCAGAAATATCAACTTAAATTAAAGTTGACAGAGTCGGTTTGGGTTAAGTCCAGGTTTAGTCCAGCTTTAGTCCAGGGCTGGTGAGTTAGCAGTTTGTACTTAAGAAGATCCCCATAAAACGCAGGGCTGAAGACATTTCATCATTTCAATGTATTTACCGAAATAATTTGCCTTTTCTGAATTCCCGTTTCAGTATTTTACAAATTCTCGCAATCTGCCATTTCTTTCTCAGGAGGTGGAACTGTTTTAAAAGATGTGACCTTTATTTAACCAGGTTCTTTAGCAATAGAGACCTGCAAAAGTCATCCAGCAATAAGTATGTCCTTGATTTGAGAAACTGGGAAACCGATTTCAAGAAGTCTGTCCAAAAGGCAAGTTTTTTACACTTACATTAGGAAAAAAGATCTCAGGACACTTGAAGTATCTCGGGGTCGTGTTCTCAGTGAGGGAAGGATGGAGGGTGAGATCGATAGACGGATCGGTCAGCAGTGATGCGGTCGCTGTATCGGACTGTTGTGGTGAAGAGGGAGCCGAGTCTGAGGCATAGCTCTCGATTTACCGATCGATCTACGTTCCCACCCTCACCTACGAGATCTGGGTAATGACCGAAAGGACGAGATCGGCTGAAATGGGTTTCCTGCGCAGGGTGGCCGGGGCGGGATCGGGTGAGGAGCTCATCGTATTCTAAAGTCGATAAAGCAAATCGTAATTGACTTGAAAAAGGATTGTTGATGATTGTTGACATCCAAAACCTTGACGTGCTGCTAACAATCTGAACAGCATTTTGGAATTAGCAGCGCGACAACTTTCAGGTTCTGTCCTGTTCTGGGCTTTCCAATTCAACTTTTGACTAAGTTTGCCCGCCAATAACCTCAAAGAAGAAGAAGAACAGCTGTTGGTGATGTCACTCCCCCTTCTTCCCCCCGGGTAAGGGTGGTTGAATTGGGCAAATGCTGCTGAAGCTCTAGTTCACTAACTGCATAGAGATCTAACAGTTGACCCCATGAAAGGTTAAGGATCAGAAACTATAGGATTAGGACATAGAGGCTATAATTTGATGTTTTTGGATGCAGCCTAAAATACCACCGTCCTGCAAATATTTCTGCAGTTCTAGAATATTTCACTGCTTGTCTGCCACGTTTGTATCCCACCTTCTGCCCTCTCTCCAGTGTCGACTAAACGGTATCTAAAAACCCTATTTGGGATTTTGACTTGCGTAATCTCTAGTTCCGTCCAGGTCAAGTCCACATTTAGTCCACGGTTTAGAACAACTTCAGTTCAAGTTAAACCAGGGTTCAGTCCGGGCTTAGACCAGGGTTAGACCGTGTTTTTGTCCAGGCTATCGACGCGCTTCAGTCCGGGTTTAGACGAGCATGTGGATCTCGTTGTACTCGTCCCGTCCGTCTTCAGCGAAGTTGGGCGAGTCTTCGTCGCAGTCGAGCTGAAACGCAGAAGGAACGGAGTGTGAGCAGAAAGATGTCGACGTCGATTTGAAGACGAGTTTTAAACAGAAAGCAGCGGAGACTGAGGCGGATTAAGGCTTTAGCCGGATCAGGTCAAGGGGGAATACAGTTCATAAATCATCTGTGCGATCATCTCTGCGTCAAACAGAGATCACGTGGAGCCAGGACCCTGTGTCTCAGTGCTTCTTTTCAAATCCAGTCACACCTCATGAAACATTTGACCCTCAAAGCACCACCAGGCCTTAATTGAGATCAAATCAAGACTAAATCTGCTCCGAAATACATTTAAAACCAGGAACACAGCATTACTAAAGCATCACATGTCGCCCCAAATCACACATAGAGAATGAAATACATCAGAACATATTCTAATCTAGAACGTTAGGACACAATATTGTACATTTTATACAAAATTAAGGCCCTAACCCCTTGGCATGAGCACATTTTCTCAAGTTTGGCTTTACCCAAATCTAAAAGCTTCTTGAAAAATGTGTCAAAATAGCAACAAAGAGCGTCAAAAACAAAAAAGTGATAAAAAAGTGACTAAAATGCAACAAAAAAGCCACAGAAGAGCAACAAAAAAGTGAGAAAAAGCAATGAAAGATAAAAAGTCAAAAAAGTGGCAACAACGTGAGGACAAAGATCCGTTTAGATGAGTTTTGACGGTCTTAGCTTTCAAATGAGGCGTTACTCTGGCCTATAGACTGTCACCTTTTTGATTTGGGTAAAGCTGAACTGGAGAACATGCGCTTGGGTTAGGGGTTAAATGCAACAACAACAAAAATCAGATGCTTTTATCGTTTCTAACAAGTGTGGACATATTAGATTAAGCTGAAGAATGGAGTGAAAACTGGATATTTGACAAATTGGGGAAACTAATAAAGATTGTAAATGTCATCAAAACATTCAGTGGAATGTGCTTTGGGCCAGACTTTTTTGTATTTTTCCAGAATTTATGAAGAAATGTAGATTTACTGCCGACTATTGTGACATTTAAGGCCTTCATTTTGACACAATTCCTTGAATGACTGAAAAAACACGGAAACACTGTGGTACGCGCCCCACAGTTTGAGAACCACTCCTGTCCAAAGTCCATTGGATTACATATTTAATCCAACCTGCCACTAAACCGGGACTACATTTGGAGTCAGTCAAGTCTAAACCAGAAGTCCTACTGGTCTCATGCTGAAGTAAACGCTTGAAAAATGACGCTCACACCAGAGACTGACTGGTTTCCTGCCCCCGCAGACCAACACAGTGAACCCAAAAGTGAATTAACCTTAAAGGATTTCACTCCAAATCACTGACAGAAAATCAGTTTTGCTGTGAAACTCAATCCTATAATTGAAGTAAACTTTTAATTCATTTTTTTACTCATTGATATAAGTGTAGTGCACTTTAACTATTTAAGTTTCACATGGCCCCTCCCTCATTGTAAAAGTGTATTCTACTTAAATAATTTGACTCACTAGGAAATCAGTTTTATTATAAAACTCAATCATGTCAGTGAACTACACTTTTGAAAACTCGTTCCTCGGAGTGGAACGCACTTTATGTATGTTTTGTATGTGTTTTAATAAAAGGACATATATCCAGTATGTTGTGCATTGAGGAATCTAAATGATAATCATAAAAAAAATGAAGTGTTATTATAATAATAATATATTAAGTTATCTTCACTTGAACACATTTGTTTGTTGATGTCTATTACTTAAAGCTATCCCTTATATATCACTTTTAAGTTGACTGAACCAGCTTTGATTTTGATGAAATGGTTTGAGTTTGAAAGAACTTAAACCATTTGAAGAAAATCGGTTTCCTCAAACTGTTTTAAATGTGTTGTACTTATCCAGGTTTACAGTGTAAAGCAAAACTGAACATTTCAGAGAGGACTTTTATTGTAGACAGCGACATGGCTATGACAAACCCGTGAGGCAAAGGAGAACTGTGAATGGACAATGTTTCATGGGAGCAAAAACCAAAGTGTTTCTGTTATATTTTTGCTCATTGTAGATTTAGTATCAGGTCAAGACTTTAAAAGGACCAAGAAAACGACTTTCAGTTCGGCCTCTTCGGGGCATCGAGTTCACCTGACCCTTGGCCAAACTGTCCGTCCTCCGCCGAACCGGGATAAAATGTTTTCTCTCACAACCGACACGAGGAGGACGAGGGGAAGTTTAGTTTTAATCCCGACATTCATTATCCACGTGTTTAACTTTGAACCAAGAAAACAGTGGAGGAGCTTCTCTGCTGCTTTTGGAACACGGCGGGTTACTGTCCTGAGCTGGACTAACATTTTCACATGATTTGGAAATATTTGCCTGCGTGAGATCACACAGACGGGACGGTGGAGAACGCAAGGGAAGATGTTTGTTTGGGTCAGTGGGGTCGGGGAGTTTTCATTGCCTTTATTCGTCCCGATGTTCTAAGTGAGGACGTATGGAGGAACGAGATTGACTTTGGTGCTCACTGATGTTTGGGAGATCTGCAAATTTAGAGTTGATCTCCAATGTCAAGAAATGAGGAACAAATGTGTTTGTGGGGGGGGGTGGATTAAAAAAGTGGGAATTCATTAGGAAAAAATGGGACAAAGAGTAGAAAAAATTAGAAAGCAATTGGGAAAAAATTAGGATTTGTTTTCATGTTTTAAAAATTGGGGGGATGGAAAGAATTGGTACAAAAAACTGGAGTAATAATGTGTAGAAAAAAGGGAGATAAATGAGGAAAAATTGGGGGAAATTAGGGGAAAGAATTAGGAATAAATATGGAAAATATAAGGAATAAATTGGGGAAATGTGGAGAAAAATTGGGACAAAAATGAAGAAATAATCTGGGGAAAATGGGGAGTAAACGAGGACCAAATGGGGACAAAATTAGGAAAGAATTGAGAATAAATTGGGAAAAAAATATTAATAAATAGGGAATAAATTAGAAAAAAAAAGTAGGAATAAGTTGGGGAAAAAAGGAGGGGAAAATTGGGAAAATATGAGGAATAAATGGAGGAAAAAACAGAAGAAATGGGGACAAAATAGAGGGATAATCTGGGACAAAATTGTAAAAAATTAGGAAAGAATTGGGAATAAATAAGGAATAAATGAGAAAAAAACCTAGGAATAAGTTGGGAAAAAAGGAGGGAAAAATTGGGGGGAAAATTGGGAAAATATGAGGAGTAAATGGAGAAAAAACAGAAGAAATTGGGACAAAATGGAGGGATAATCTGGGAAAAATTGGTAAAAAATTAGGAAAGAATTATGAATAAATTGGGTAAAATGTAAAGTGTTTTTTCTGCCATTTCTGTGCAGGACAATTATCTTTTTGAGCATCAAAGTGATGTAAATGTAGATGTTTCTAGCACATTTTTGCATATTTCTGATGGTTTTGGGCCCCAAAAGTATTGAGATATAATTTTTTGTCGAATTCGCAAAGCCCTGATCACGTGTTCATTCCAGTTTCGCCCCCAATGTTTTCACGCTGACTCACATTTGCGCCACTTGAAATTAATCCCGGAGCATTTCCTGTGAAAATCTGCCACGTTTGTGCAGCTGCAGAACATAAACGGACTCCGACGCATCACACCGAGAACCGACGGAAGCTCAAAAGAATAATGTTTTTTTTTTTATGATTAATGAGTAGGAGGCTTAAAAACATGTGCACATAACAGGACGCGTTTTCATCGTTCCATCCAACATTGACACACTGCCCCCTTTTGGCTTGTGCTTTAACTGCGCCCTGTGAATCAGATCCAGAGCAATGACTGATGCACATAAACCGAGTCTGACAAACAAGTGTGAACGTGCCCCGAGTCTGAGTGTGGGACACGCCGTACCTCAATTTAAAGCTCTTAAATCAGTTTTACCGTTTATATTGCTTTATTTTTTTAACCCCTACCTGATCGGAGCACATTTTCTCTCGTTCAACATTACCCAAATCTAAAAGCTTCTTGAAAAAAAGCATCAAAATAGCGACGAGAACGAGACGTAAACAAGGATGTGACAAAAATGCGACAAAAACGCAACAATCACGTGACAAAAAAAGCAATGAATGAACACTACGCGACTGGATTCAGTGCGATTATAGAACGTCTGGGGGTTCACACTTAATCATAAGAGCGAATGCATTACACGATTCGGACAAACAGCTGATGTTTGATAACATCTGTGTCTCTACCGCTTCATTTCTCCCCCAGCTTCAAAAACTGACCCCAAATCCGCAAAGTTAGGCCTGTGTTTGTGAGCGTGCGAAAACATGTGCGTGTCTCGATTGGTGAGGGGTGTCAACAGTGTCACAACATCACAGTGCAAGGCTCCTACTGCTACGAAGCCTCAACTTGGCTATAGTTCTGTCAAATGGAGATAAAAGTCGGCGACACGAAGAAGCGGGACGTATTTCAGTGGATTTAATAAGAAAATCCGCTCCAAGATGGAGGAGGCGGAGGAGACAGCGGAGAGAGGCGAGCAGCAAGTGAAGCTGAACAGTTTGTTTCCAAACTCAGTAAGTGCCGCTAAACTCTGTTCGTAGTTGAAATGTAGCTGGAAAAGGAGTTGTGCTGTTTCGTGTGGGGCTGGGGCCATGAAATTAGTCGTTTGTGTCGCTGTTTTAACAGAGAAATGAAAAAGGAGTTTTTCTGTCTTTATTTCACTATCGGGCACAAAAATTGTGTAGTCTGTGCTGAGCTTTAGACAAGAAACGACTTAAATCAGCCTCATTACAGTGATACAAATCAGAACAGTCGACATTATGATTACGTAACAGGCTAATCCTTAAAAAAAAAAAGAGCTGAAGAGGAGACACAAGCTCCAGACTAGGGATGTCAAGATTAACCGGTTTTACGATTACCGCGATTATAAAAGGACGCGGTAGGTTAACCGTAAGAATTTCAGAAGCCACGGTTTACCGCGGAAATGTTTCATGCGGACGCAGGAGCCGCTGACGCCATAAACAGCGCAAACTCACCGGTAGTTGAGCGAGGCAGAAGGACGCTCTCCTCCAGTGTTGTATCCACCCAAAAACGATTGAAGTCAGCAGAGTGGGACCTCTTTAGGATCCAAAACATGATCAAGGCTTTGTTGTCGATGGACGTCCGTTATGCTAACCCTGTCGTCAGAAAGTTGCAGCTACGTCGAATATAAACAACATCTTGGAGATAATCCTTCGCTCTGAATGTCCAGGTAACAAACTGCATACTTCCCAAAAAAGTTGTCCAAATGTTCGGAAATAGCCGCCACAACTGGCTCAGGATGTAAACAAAAGGCTAACGCTCCGCTCTGCTTCAGCGATGCGTAGCAGAAATGAAAGTGAAACCGCGCACATGTGGGAATCAGCTGTTCATTAGTCACTTTGTAAACACGTTTCATTCTCTGTTCATCAAAATAATTAAGCAACAGCTTAACTTTTGAGAGCATAAAACCTAGCCTAGCTTGTGGCCTAATAATATATAGTAAAATAATTATGATAATAATGGTCATTATAAGAAGTAAAGTTGACATTGTTTTGTTTTATTCAATGGAGGCCTATTTATTTTAATGCAAAACAATCTTAAAGCATTTTTCATTTTTAGAAACAGTGACTGTTTACAAGTATTAAAAAGCTTTTTAAAGACAAAAACTAAAAATATCAGTTCTTTCCTTTCATTCGGGGAATAATCGTGAATAATCGTAAAATCGCAATTTTTTGTCTCACAATAATCGTGACTCAAAAAATTGAAATCGTGACACCCCTACTCCAGACACTTAAGACTGAACTCATGACTTTTTTGTTGCTTTTAAACCGGACAGACTCTGAGGAAGGAAAGGATCAGAGGAAATATTGTGTTTCTTTTCTCTTCATTAATCATCCTAAATGAATCTCTAAAACCGCCATTATAAGGCCGTATCGTAGTCAAATAAAAAGTGTGCCAAAGCTTGGGAGGAGAAGACTCTGCTTATGGATTAGTTTATGTCCGCAGAGTTCATGATAAAAGCTATCGAGGCGCATTAAACCTGCAGCTTTCCTCAAAACACTCACAGTGAGTGGACTGAGCTGCTGCTCTTCCTCCAGGCTCTCTTGCTGTAAATGAACAATCACTCCTCCTCTTCTTCTCCTATGTTCATGTAGTGTCGCTCTCAGACTTGATTTTAAATGGTGTTTCTGTATCATGGGCGATGAAACTGACTGAGGATCTGAGCATGTATCTCTGAAATCTACGCTAAAATGAGTCCACGTGCAGCAGCATTTTGAACTAAACATGTGGCTTTAAACGAACGATGGAGGCGTGAAGTCCAGACTCACCGCCTGCAGCTCTCGCTCGTGGAAGATCCGGGACAGGATGAGTCGCCTCAGAGGAACCGTCATGATGAGGACGAAGGGAAACGCCAGAGACGCCACCGTGGACTTCACTACCCACAATGCAACGATACAGGCCACCTGGATGATGGTGAACATGTTCATGCGCCACGTCCGCACCTGCAGAACAGACACGAGGAAACGTCCACGGTGAGTCTTCTGCTCTGTCTTTAAACTTTACTCCCAAACAAGAAGAGCTTTCAATATGTAATAGTGTTTCCCATTAGTGTTTCTCTCTCTAAAACCAAAACATCAGGTTAGAAATCTAGGAGTAATCATGGACTCAGACCTGAACTTAAACAGCCACATCAAAGCAATAACATCATCAGCTTTTTATCATCTGGAAAACATTAAGATCAGAGGAATAGTGTCAAAATCAGACTTGGAGACACTCATCCATGCGTTTGTCTCCAGCAGGTTAGACGACTGTAACGGCTGCTCACTGGCCTTTCTAAACGAGCTGTTAGAGCTGCAGAACATCCAGAACGCTGCTGCTCGAGTCCTGACAAGAACCAGGAAATACCACCATATTAGTCCAGTGCTCCGGTCTCTGCACTGGCTTCCTGTCACTCAGAGAATAGAATTTAAAACAGCTCTGCTTGTGTACAAGTCGTTTCATGGTTTAGCACCAAAGTCCATCTCTGACATGTTAGAGCCGTATGAACCATCTCGGGCCCTGAGAACTTCAGGGAGGGGTCTCCTGGTGGTTCCCAGAGTCAGGACTAAACACGCTGAGGCTAAAGCTAAAATCTGGAACAGTCTTCATGAGGATGTGAGACAGGCCTCAACTCTGACAATGTTCAAATCCAGGCTGAAAACAGCTCTTTTTACCCGAGCAGATGAAAGCTGAAAGTATTTTATCTGCACTCTGGCCTTTTACTGTGATTGATTAACTTTATGTTGTTTTAATGATTGATTTGATCTGTTTTCTTGTAACTTTATGCAACTGTGAAGCACTTTGAATTGCCTTGTGTATGAATTGTGCTCTACAAATAAAGGAGACTATTTAGGCCCTCATGATCACATACAATGAACGTGTTGCCTCTTAAATGATCATAAGAAAACAAAATGACTATATTCATCAAAAAGAAGTTCTTAAAGATGAAAAATGGACAAGTGTCATTTTTACTCCTAAAAATGGTGACTATTGGTGTTAGATTTGCCTGTGCCCTTATAGTCTCTGCACACATGTCATCTGAGAGGATTTATCTTTTCCTCTGCTGCCACCTGGTGGACAGTGGCTCTAACGATCACTAGGGTCTACTCTGATAGGAAGCATGCACTCTCTCTCTCACCGTTTTAAAATGGCACTGCAGAAATACAAACAAGCCAGGTTGCCTTATTGAATTCTGATGTTGTGTCTGCAATGAACTGAAAGGACTTTAATGGATGCATTTATGTATGAAAGTGCTTTTATTATAGACTGTGTGCATGCACTGAGAATGAGCAAGTCAAAGACGAATCTCTGCCAGCGTTGTGCACGGAAGACACTAAGGTTTTTTTTATTCTTTAGGTTCACACGACCTCAAAACATAGTAAACAGGCTGTAATTTAAAATGGCTCTGACTACGGTGATTATCATAATGCTGAATTTTGGACCAATTTTTGAATCCAGTCATTTCCACATAATCAGGGAAAACATTTGGGCATTTTCTTTCCAAAACTGTGTCTCTTCTATTAAGTTGTATCGGTCCCAAAGACTCAAATTATTACATGCAGATGTAGTAGTGCTCAGTTACATTTACTCAAGCACAAGTACTTTTAAACTTTTTGAATAGACCTTAATTATTAGAGTAGTTATATCATTCAGTGTGTTTACTTCTACTTGAAGCAATAGATGGGAACAACATCCGGGAACTTTTACTGGGCTTTTGGGGGAATAGAGAGTTAAAAATTGCAGTCGTGTGTATGTGGAAAAAGGAATATTTCTAGTTCTGGGGATAAAATATTTCAAAAAAGTGATCAGAACTACAGGACAATGTCCGTTCTTGATTACAGACACATCAGGTCACTGCCAGAAGACGATTGGAAGATGTTTTATTTTTTGTGGACACTTATATGAGCGAGTTTATCGATCACTAGCATCTGTTATGGCCATGTCAGAGCTCATTACTGAGGAAACAGCTCCACATGTGGCCGTGTATTATCCACTTTGTGTAACGTCTTTAATAGATATTTATTCAAACTCATTAAACCTGTTCAGCCTAATTAATGATTCTCTCGGTTTTAAAACGCACATTAACGTTAGCATTAGCAGCTAGTAGGTTAGCTGCTGAACGAACCATACCATTTGCTCTCATAAGCTACGAAACTACATCGTAGGCTGTATGATTTTAATTTAATGATACTATAAAAGCAACAGACTAAAAGCTGAAGCTGTTGTAGTGACGTTATGAAGCATCCAGCGAAAAAGTTACACGGCAAATGTCACAGACAAGTCCTGATCACAGCGGGTTTAGCAGCTCAGTTTAAAACGTTAACCGTCTTCTCTGTGAATGATCTGAAACAACAGGTCACTTCCATGGCTTCCTTTTCACGTTCGATAATTAAATAAAACAAAGAAACGTTAACCTTTAGACGTTGCTCACATCTATGTGCCACAGTGAGCACATTTAAAGTTATAAATGTCGACCTAAAATATATGTATAACATTTGTATGGTATTTTCTCTGGAATTATTAGAATGTTCTCATTATTACAAGTTTAGTTCTTCATAATTGAAACATAAATCAGGTTCTTACGCTCAAAATGGGACTTGAGTACAGTGAGAAACTGTTTGGTAATGGCCACCTTATATAGCTACCTTCATTAGGCCCAAACAGTCACTCAGACAAAAACAGCCACACTGTGTTTAACCTGCTCCAGTCACATCCTAACTTTTACCTTTTCATTTGTGTGGGACTCTGCTAATCGTGAGTGAAAACCATAGGGGAGAGGAAGGATACAGGCCGTTATATTTGATCTTAACCTCACCTTAACCTTGCACCAAAGGCAGTCAGTGTTTGCTTTTAACACGGTTAGGTGTACATGATGAATGATTAAACCTGTGATCCGTCTTGGAGCTGACATGCAGAGTGGATGTGCGCACCTTGGTGACGTATATGTGGTCCGGGTGGTGTTTGGCCGGAGTCACGATGAGAGTGATTCGCTCGTAAAGCTGGATCCCCGTGAGTGACGTCACTCCCATGTACAGGAAAATCCCAAAGAGCACGGCCAGAGGGATGAGGCGCAGCACGTCCGTCATCACGATGGACATCCCTGACAGAGCGCAGACAACTTCAGTTACAGATGAACAGAATCGCCTTTAATCTGATGAGTACGGGGATTATCAATAACGTGCATATTCTGCTGTTGTAAAGTCAACGTTTAACTGCACAAAGTCAAAGAACCAGTGGCTTCACACAAAGTGGAGCATTTGAAATAAAAGTGTCAGACGATTCTATGGATGATCAATAATAAACATATACTATAAGTCCCACTTCCACAGAGCTGCAGGCGACATATCAGGTGTAGTCCGTGGAGTAAACTGTGGCCTATAGAGCTCTTACCAGCCGAGGCAAAAAGCCTTTTAGCAGCAAGAGAACAGGAGGATTTAAAGTCAAATTAACTCATATTTTATTAAAATAACTTAAAGGAATAGGCCACCATTTTTACATACTGAGATATGTTCTTACCTGAGCTTTGACGAGTTCATCTGTACCTGTCTGGTCTCCACGTGAGCCTTCAGTCACGTAAACACAGCACAGACGGCGCTAGCATTTAGCCGTTAGCATTTAGCCTCTCTCTGCTCCTCTATAGCTCCAAACGAGGTGAAGATAGAAGCTTCCAAACTCTTCCACGTTTTCCCAATTTAAATATGGTTACGTGAAGGGTTACACTATAAAGTATAATTACACAAAATTAAACAATGTGGATTTTCTAAGTGGCTAAACAGGGGAACTATATTGTAAGGCGTAATAATACCAGGAGTAATTTGGCATCTGCACAGTAAAGTGAAGATATCACTGCTCTGATGCCGAATTACTCCTGGTATTATTACGCCTTACAATATAGTCCCCCTGTTTATCCGCTTAGAAAATCCACATTGTTTAATTTTGTGTAATTATACTTTATGGTGTAACACTTCACGTAACCATATTTAAATAGGGAAAACGTGGAAGAGTTTGGAAGCTTCTATCTTCACCTCGTTTGGAGCTATAGAGGAGAAGAGAGAGGCTGAATGCTAACGGCTAAATGCTAACGGCGTCTGTGCTGTGTTTACGTGACTGAAGGCTCACGTGGAGACCAGACAGGTACAGATGAACTCGTCTAAGCTCAGGTAAGAACATCTCTCAGTGTGTAAAAACGGTGGCCTGTTCCTTTAAGAACATTTGAAAGTCAGACTCACTGGCTGTCGTCTAATGTTCAATTAAATGTAAATTAATTTAAAAAAATACAAACATAACAGAGCACATGTGCTGACAGCACATTCCTCGGATACATTTAGGATCTGATTGAAAAATGTCACAGAGAAATGCTTTCAGAGTCTCCCACAAGGGCCCAAACGAGCGTAAATGTGCACTTCCACAAAGACAACCTCTCAGTCTTGACCGAATGCATTTTCTCCAGTTCGGCTTTACTCAAATCTAAAAGCTTCTGGACTGCAAAGCAACAGTGTAACGCCTCATTTGAAAGCTCAGACCTACTAAAGTGATTTAAACCTTGTGTCACATTTTTGTGGCTTTTAGTTTTTTTTCGTTGCTTTTCCGAACAATTTTTGTTCCGTTTTCATCCTCATTTTCGTGGCTATTTTTGATGCTTTTCTTTTAAGCTTTTAGATTTGGGTACAGCTCGGTTTAGTTGTGTTTTTGTGACTCTTTTTATTGTGTTAGTGTTAGAAAGTGTGCTCGGTCCGGGCGGGGGTTAAGAGGTTCTCTTACCCACGAGGACCGACACCAGCATGCCGGTGACCCTCTGCTCCTTGACCTCTTGGATCATGGGCTTCTCTCCGGGCGCCGTGGCTTTGCTCATGACGGTCAGCGCGTTGACGTGAGTGACGGAGCGCACGGTGGCGGCGGTGAGCCAGGGCAGACCGAACAGAGGACACACGGCGCCCAGGATCACGATGAGGAGCAGGTCCAGGTGGAACCCGGAGCCTTTGACCAGACGACGCTCCTTCTTACTCACGATCAGACTGAGGAGAGACAGGACCAGACGCATCAGGGACATCTCTGACCAGAACAACTTCATTTTAATAGTTTAATACGGCAGCTGAAGGAGTTTTGGAGGAGTAGCCCGACGGTTGGATCTCAGTTACAAAGCCTTCTGTTGGTGTCTCTCTACATGGAACTTCCCCTGCCTTGCCTCCACTGTCTCTGTACATGGAAATGATCTAATAGCCATTTTCAAAGCAGGGTGGCTCCAGCTTTGGCGAAATGAAATTTAAGACTTTTTTAATATCTTTTTAATGCCATCTCTCGCCGATCAAAGAATACAATGTGGTCTCATTATACTGACAATGCACATAAGTTACATAAAATAAAATAAAAAGTAATAAGGATGTATTACGCTGCTAGTGGCACTGATACATATATATTTTTTATTAGTTTCGTTTATTTGGTCGGGACAGTGCATGTTAATGAACACGCCACACCGGATTGTAGCCGTGGGCAAGTTTCCATACGTGATCCCTCATGCGCACTCTCAAACACACTCTCATTCATCCTGGCCTATTGTACATGTTTTTAGTGGTAGGGGAAACCGGAGTACCCGGAGGAAAACTATGCAGACACGAGGAGAACATGCAAACTCCTCACAGAAAGACAGCGTCCCTGGTGGTAATCGAACCCGGACCTTCTGGCTGTTAAGCACGAGCGCTAACCGCTGTGCTACCGTGCTGCCCATTCAACCATCCATCCATTCAACCACCCAGCAATCCATCAATCCATCCACCACTCCATCAACCCATCCATCCAACAATCCATCAAGCCATCCAGCCAACATCCATCCATCCAATCATCTATCCATCCATCCATCAATCCATCCATCCATCCAACCATCAATACATCCATCTATCCATCCATCCATCCATCCAACCATCTATCCATCCATCCAACCATCTATCCATCCATCCAACCATCTATCCATCCATCCATCAAGCCATCCATCAATCCATCCAACCATCCATCCATTCATCCATCCATCCAACAATCCATCAAGCCATCCAGCCAACATCCATCCAACCATCCATACATCCATCTATCTATCCATCCATCCATCCATCCAGCTATCTAATCTGTCTACACTGCAAAAACAGATATCCTGTTAAGTTCAAATCAAAACTCAAATAAAGGTCAAATATTTAAACTCCATCCGCCTTAATGAAGTGCATTCGAAAGGAACTGCATGAGCTCTCCGTCTCCACGCAACAACTTTATATTTGGATTTGGAGCTGTTATTGCGTCTTTCGCACGTCTGAGTCCTTTAATTAGAACTCGTCCAGTGTTTTGGACCCAATCTTAATCATGGAAAGAGCTCTACACAAGTGCTTTAAACCCAGGTGCATTGTTATTGACAACATGACACGATATTCAGTATGACCGTAAAATCGTATAAATTAGCCGCGTCATTGTTTACGCCGCAGGGTTCAAAGCGTGTAAAAAACAAAAATTGGCGGCTTAAATTCCGGAAATGACGGTAATTGTGTTGTAGAAAAGCTTTGGGGGCCACTGCAGTTCCTCTGAAGATGCAACGCCCAGAAAAAAGTCATACAGGAGTCCAGTGTGCCAGGCTACATCACAACTCACACGGTTTAGTTGAACAGAGGTCGGAAATATAATGGAGAATAGAAAATCAGGTATAATTTCTGGAGACAATAGTTACAATAAAACTGGTTGGGCTAAAACGTGAGCTCACGATGTGATCTGCGTCTCCATGAAGATGAGGATGAACACCAGCAGAGCGGGGACCACCGACGCTCCCATCATCCAGGTGGGAAAGGGCTGCTTATCCCCAAAGGGACTGATGAACCAGCCGCGCTTCTCCGGAGAGGTGACCGAGAACCCCGAGGGCACGTTCAGCTTCTGCACAGACAAACAGACCAGTTATATCTGACACAGCCCCGTGAGACAATAGTGGACAGTGTTAGAGGAGGACACAGACCTGGGTGTATGTGTCGGGGATGGAGTAGTCGACCAGCACGGACACCAGGATGGAGATGGGGATCCCAAAGTCTCCAATGATCCTTCGAGCCTTCGAGAAGGAGAAAAACCAACATCCAACAAAAATCATTTTGAATATCGATATATCTTAATATTCTGTGATTTTTATTTTTTTATTCCGATACTTTTAATGACATCGTACATATTAATGTCTGACGTTGTGCATATTAATGAGGTAGCAGTGCTCTACTGCTTTCAGTCAATAGAAGCCAATAAAAATCAAGAATTCAGTCAGAACCGTAGAGGGCAGCACTTGAAGCAAACGCTGTCACACAAATTTATTACTTTTAATATTTTTATAATCATGAATAAGATTATTCTGTGATTTATTCCTTTTGAAATAACCTATGATACATAACGTATCATAGGTTATTTTTGTGCAATATGTCGATTATCGGCGTATTGTGAGATTATCGTGAACCATGTATGTATCAAATCGTCAGGTACCCAGAGGTTCCCAACTGGTGATTCATGCCCCAAAATTGGGTTACGGGACAGTTTCCAGTGGGTTATGGGGTTTCAACAGAAATGTGCTTTGAAATATTCAACAGAAGCATTTTTACTTTAATTTATTTTTGACAGCAAATATACCTTTTAACAAAAATAAGGCATGCTTGATTCCAGCAGACATTAGATACCATTTTTTATTTGGAAATAATCTTGCGCAACCTTTTTTAATTCCTGAATTCACCATCCATCCATCTTCTTCCACTTGTCCGTTGCCGGGTCGTGGGGGCAGCTGTTGGAGCTGCACCAGCCCCTATAGCGCCCCCTGCAGGTGGTGGGTCCACAGAAGGACGGCCTCATGGTTCTAACCGGGCCTGTTGGTCTCTCATAAGGGGCTTCTGAACCGCTCTTTGTCTGACCCGTCACATAGGACCTGTTTGCCCTGGGAGACCCTACCAGGGGCACCAAGCCCCCGACAACAGAGCTCCAGGATCATTCAGGCTCAAACCCTCCCCCACGTTAAGGTGGCGGTTCCAGGAAGGGCCTGAATTCACCAACAATAGTAAAATGATGATCCAAACCTTGCTTTCATTGCTTCGGTTTTCCTTCATATTTACACTGTATATTTGCACAAAGGTCGGCTGTTGTGTCCAATTTTGTTTAAAATATTCCTTAATTCCTCTGTTTTAAAGCTGTACATCATAAATGCATACATTTGTTTAATAAAAAATATTGCATTTGAGCATTAAAAAGCATTACATTTGACTTGCAATCCCCCATGCACATCCTTTTATATTACTTTTTTAGCTTATTTGTCACATTTTGGTTTGTGATAATGCTTCT
The DNA here is from genome assembly GCA_021464625.1 of Proterorhinus semilunaris. Classification (NCBI taxonomy): domain Eukaryota; kingdom Metazoa; phylum Chordata; class Actinopteri; order Gobiiformes; family Gobiidae; genus Proterorhinus; species Proterorhinus semilunaris. Next base: position 2,549,201 of record CM038353.1, on the reverse strand, counting down.
GTAGATAATTGTTTTCCTTTTTAGGACACTCATTGTTTTTTAAAAAAAACAATGAGAACAAAAAAAATCTATGTTGTAATTTTTACAAATCTGCTGAGAGTTGTAGAAATTTGCACAACACACATTTAAATTCCTAATACTTTAAAATGAACTTCACCCCCGTCAGCTGAAACAACCTTAAATAACATGAATGAAATGACGTCACCTTTCCTCCCAAGAAGCGGCTGTTCCTGAACTTTCGGAGGAAGAAAGCCACGAAGAAGGTTCCCATCATGAGGACGAGCGAGAGCAGAGCCGTGTTGGGCTGGTTAAAGATGGGCCCGTCCTGGTTGTCCGGGAGAGGGTCAGTGGGATACACGGACAGCAGGGGGTGCTCTCGGAACACCTGGGCCGGACAGAGCACACAAGGAGGACCGTTACAACATGCACAAGAGATAGATGTTCTCTAAATGTATTCACTCCGATGCCATTATGGATCCGTGAACATAGACGTCAGTACATGGAAGGGCAAGTCTGATAAGGAACATATTAAAAAATAATCCACACTCTGGCTTATTATGAGGCTGTAACTTTCTGTTTCCTGGTAAGCGATTTTAATACAGATCTAAACTGACCAATTTTCAAAACACCACAACTATAATAGAGAACTAACCTAAACTCAATACAAGAGTAAAGAGAGATGCAAAATGTGCTCCTACAGATCAGCTAAACACAAACCATGCCATTTTCATGCCAAAATTAAACATTTGGAAGGAGACCTAACGTCATAAACCACTTGTTTGGCTTCCTGTAGTCAAAGCAAAGGGAGGCAGAAGAGATTAGCCCACTCACAGTAAAGGTATCTGTTATTTGAGGTATTTTTCACCAATAAATAGACCCTGGCTAGAGAAATGCTTTGTATTTTATTCACATTTTTGTGTAAAATATAACACAACGCTATAGTGATTCTGAAGTGTATCAGAATTCAATTCTAGGCATGTTCTAGGTCAAAACGAATTTTCTGCGTGCTGCGTGAGTCAATATTTGTATTGCATGTGCCATGCGCACTGCGCTGGGTGAATCAAAGATTAACTTGTACAACTTGAGCATGAGTGGGTGGATTATTTCCTGCTTGTTCTGTCCTTGTTGAGTAGAACAAAATACATTTTATATTTTCTTCTTACAGTTTGCGGAGCATATTTTAAATCAAGGAGCTCAAAATTTGAAATTTAATGAACTCATTAAATAATACAAAAATCACACGCCTTTTAAAACCGGTAGATGTTTAAACTACAGGGTTAGCAGATTGTATAAGACCCCATGGACATTTGGACAGAAATCAGCAGTTTTTATCGTGCACTTCTGATACAGCGACCCGTGTGTGGCTGAACCCAAAGCACAAGGACAGACCGAGTCCTCCAGCGGCGAGGAAATTACGCTTCACTTAAGAGTTTCCATACTCTTACTTGACTAAATTATTTGGCTTTTTTTCCACTGAGTCAATCTGTAAGTGACATAAGCTTCATCTTTACAATTAAAAGGGTTGCTGTTCTTGTAGCATACCTTTAAAACAAAAACCCTTTGTTTATCTTGAAATTTTAATTTTTTAAGTTTTGTTTCTTACTATATCTTACTATATCAATCAGACTTTTACACTCGTACAGTCTCTCAGTAGTTCAGTTGTTTTTCATCCAATACGTTTTATACTAATACGTGAGTAATTCTCTATTTTACTTGTACTACAGTAAATGTATTTTAAAGTAACAGTGCTTCTTCTTCAAGGAAACACATGTTTTGTGTTTCCTTCCTCTTCTCTCTCGCATCCTAACCCTGCTCCCGTCTCTCCTGGATAGAGGTGGAGTAGCCAAAATATTTACTGAAGTAAGAGTACTACTTTTACTTTAAAGTGGGAAGACTCATGAATTAAATTTTCCTCGAACTATGTTACTATGACCTATGTTTGAAAGATGGCACTAACAGTTCCTGGTTGTTGTTTCCTTGTAGAGCTGAATTGTTGTTCTGACAAGATTTGAGATATAGTCCTCAGTGCACAGGCACGTCCAAAAACATAAATAATTGAGGAAAAACAAAACTTGCCCAATAAAATAAGGAATTAATCACATGCATGATTACGCTCAGAGGTCCAAACTACAGGGTTAGCAGGTTTAAAGCAGATCAGACACAGGGAAATTACTCCCGTGTTTTGCTATTTCCAAAGTAATTACTGCCAATTATTAAATTGGGTGATTAGATTTTTTTTTCTCTCCTCCTGAATACCATTACAACATTAATATCACATGATCTGGATTGTACGATGAAAGAATAATTTGATCTGAGGATTTGATATTGACCTAGATTTAATTGTTCACTGTTAACTGTATATTTTTTTTAAGCACACACAATTCCAAAGTTGTTTTTATCATCTAACCGTAAATAAAGCTCATTAAAGTCTAGTTTTAAGTTATTCTGTCAAACTTAATCTGGAGCATGTTTCCAGGAAACCGTAACTGTGAGGGAGAAGTTTTTAGCCCTTCCCTCGGTCAGACCTCGCTCCTCCTCAGATTCACTCAGAGCAGGGTGCATAGTCTCCTCCTCCACAGCTCACTGCACTGTTGGACTTCAGCAGAAGTGAAACCTAACTCAGTCTTGTCAAAAGAGAAATGGCGCAGAAATCTCTAGACCAAGAGGCTTTTTCCTGTTCTATCTGTTTGGATTTACTGAAGGACCCGGTGACTATTCCCTGTGGACACAGCTACTGCAGGGACTGCATTAAACTGCACTGGGACCAACCGAGCCTCAGCTACAGCTGTCCCCAATGCAGAGAGAACTTCAGCCCCAGGCCTGTCCTGGGCAAAAACATCATGTTAGCAAATTTAGTGGAGCAGCTGAAGAAGACTGACCTCAGAGCGCCCCCTGCTGACCACAGCTATGCCGGACCTCAGGATGTTTCCTGTGACGTTTGCTCTGAGAGGAAGCTGAAAGCGGTCAAGTCCTGTCTGCAGTGTTTGGCTTCGTTCTGTGAGAGCCACCTCCAGCCTCATTATGTTACGGCAGTGTTTCAGAAACACCAGCTGGTGGCGCCCTCCAACAAACTCCAGGAAAACATTTGCTCTGAACACAATAGAGTGAAGGAGATATTCTGCCGCACCGACCAGCAGCTCATCTGCTACCTCTGCTCTGTGGACGGACACTGGGGCCACCGCACAGTGACGGCTGCAGCGGAGAGGGTCCTGAGGGAGAAAGAGCTTCCGACTCGAAGGACCCTGCTGCTCCAGAGCCTCCAGCTCAAAGAGACAGACCTGGAAACGCTCCGACAGGAGGCCCAGGACATCAGCCACTCTGCCCAGACAGCAGTGCAGCGCAGTGGGAACAGCTTCAGAGAGATAGCCCTTCTCCTGGAGATAAGACGCTCTGAGGTGGAGCAGCAGATCCGGTCTAAGGAGCAAACCCAACTGAGACGAGCCCAAGAGCTTCAGGACCAACTGCAGCGGGACGTCACTGAGCTGAAGAGGAACATCTCTGAGTTGGAGACACTGTCCCTCACACCGGACCACAACCAGTTTCTACAGCTCTATCCTTCACTGTCCACAGACCCACAGAGGACAGAGATTCCGACTGGGCTCCACCGCGGCTTTGAGGAGGTGACCACAGCTGTGTCAACACTCAGGGACAAACTAAAACTGACTTTGGCAGAGGGCCTGAGCAACATCTCACTGGCTCTGAGTCGAGCGGATTTTTTACTGTCACAAACAGTTCCCACCACCAGAGAAGAGTTCTTACAATATTCAACAGCAATCACGCTGGACCCAAAAACAGCAAACACAATGCTGTCGTTATCACATAAAAAGAAAGCAGCTACAGCTTTATATGAACCTCGTAATTATCTTGATCATCCGGACAGATTCAGTGAGTATGAACAAGTCCTGAGCAGAGAGGGTCTGACGGGTCGCTGTTACTGGGAGGTGGAGTGGTGCGGGAAATTCGTTCGTGTAGCGGTTTCATACAGAGATATTCAGAGGAAAGGATGCTCTAGAGAATGTGTATTTGGAGACAATAAAAAATCCTGGGCCTTGGAAAAATACAGGGCCTTAGACAGTGAAACAGACAGTTATTCATTCCATTTTGACTCAGTCGAGACAAAGCTCTCATGTCCAGTCTCATCCAGAATCGGGGTTTACCTGGACCACAGTGCAGGGGTTCTGTCATTTTACAGCATTCAGGGCCAAACTATGACACTTATCCACAGAGTCCAGACCACCTTCACTCAGCCGCTCCACGCTGGAGTGATGATTAACTCGCATACTGGAGGCACTGCCCATTTCCCTAAACTCAAATAGCAGCTTTGTTCATCACAGTTTGGGATTGTCTTTGAGCTTTTAAATGACCTCAAGCTGATTTTTCTTATGGAAAATATAACTTAAGCCTAATTTTAAAACAAAAAAAACACAAGATACAATGTGATATAAGAGTGCATTTTGTTAAATTAACCTGATAACAATGCATTTTTTTTTAAAGTTTGATGAAACAGTGCTTTTTTAGAAAATAGCTAAATCCAAAGCTATTTCCTGGAATACGGTGAAATATAACTTTTTTTTTGTGTCAATCACAGCAAATTTTCTTGCATGATCTTTGTCCTCGTAAATGTGTTTTAGGTTCAGTTTTACCCACAGGTTGTAAAACTCACAAAAAGAATGATGCTGACTGTGCAATGAAGAAGGCGTGTTTCAGGTTGAGCAAACATAATCATGATGTTGCATTTTCTGCATTTCCAAAACCTAAAATCAATCAAGTATCGAAAGTTAAATCTCATGATTTGCTGATTTTACCAAGTACCTTTGTCGTATAATACTACCAAGAAGAATTAGAGAAAATGGAACTGACTTTGTGTTAAAAGAATAAGTGTAATATTTGATTCATTGCATTACTTTGGAGATGGTAATAGACATAATTTCACAAAAACTCCTATGTCAAAGTACCAATATGTTTTTATTTTGTTTTTTTTACATTGCAGGCTCAAAACAGGTAGTTTCACATTTTTCCTTCCAATTAAAACAGTTTGATATTTCAATTTTCAGTGCCTGCTTTACTTTCAGATTACCCTGTTTGAATAAGCCACTGACTGAACTTATTTACTCAAATAACATTATGAAGTACTTGTATTTCAAAGAGTAGTTTTCTCACACTAGACTTTTTCTTTATCTTGACGTGAGTAATATAATTTTTAAGTCTCAATTTTCTTGACAACAATGTTTGACTTGTTTTTCAACTGTGAGTAAATCTGTACGTGGCGAATAAAAAAGGTTTGTACACGAGAAGTACCTTGTCATTAAAAATAAATCCTGTATCTTTGCTTTTATTGAAATATATATATATTTTTTTTTTACTTTATTTAAAATTTTGTTTGTGGGATTTCTTCACTACTATATCAGACTTTTACACTCAGTCACTCAGTAGTTAAATTTCCATCAAATACTTTTTATACTTGAGTAATTCTCTTCTTTGACTTGTACTACAGTAAATGTATTTTAAAGTAACAGTGCTTCCCCAAATCTGTTACAACAGGGACATCTAGTGGGAAGAAACATGTATTACATTTGCCTGGAACCATGTGTTTGAAAGGTGACACGTCAGTGGGTGGGTATTTCCTGGTTGTTGTTTTTTCCTTGTTGACCTGGAATTTTGGACATAAATTGGGATTGGGATTATATTTGGGATAAAAAAAATAAAAAAAACAGTTCCCTGTTCACAAACACGTCCAGGAGCCTAAATATTTGAGAAAACCGAATATTAGCCAATAAAGTAATAAACAAATGTGGAGACAAAGGTAAATAACTCTCTAATTTTGCTGTTACCACCATTACAATTGTGTTTTTGATAAGATTTGTTTGATCTTTTCAGTTTAAATACCATTATAACATTAATGTCATATGATCTAGATTGTCGGATGAAAGGAAACGAATTAATTCTGCGGATTTTATACTCACCTAAATTTCATTATTCACTGTGAACTGTATCATTTATTTGAGGACATACAATTTAAAAGTTGTTGTACGCTCTAACAGTCAACGAAGCGCTGTAAACTTTACAATGATTTTTTTTTCCAAACTTGACCTGGCGCATGATTCCTGGAAAACACCCACAGAATATTAGGTGCGTTTAAGATGAAGTGAGCCTCGCCTTGATTCCCAGCGAGAACAGGCGGTGGCAGCCGAGGGCAGAGAAAGGCGCCTTGAATCAAGTCGGACACATCACGGCCCAGAGAACAGAGACGAGCCTCAGATCACGCAGCGTCTCGCGTTTGTTAGAAAGAGTTTGGAAATAAAAGTATTTTAAAAGTTGATGAACGCATTTCTGCTTCTCCCAGAGTCAGACCACCCACCACCAGAGCAAAGAATAGACTCTCCTCTTACAGTTTAGGATTAGAATAATAAACTTCTGCTTGTTTAAATGTAGGATATATGTTGGATAAATCCTTGGTCTGTCAATGAAGCATGTTTGCAGATCTCTGTGATGAGGAACGAGGAGGAGGCTGCGGAGTGTCAGGGCGACAGGTTTCTGATCAAAACACAACTCAGATCAAATCATCTGTCAGTCCGCTGTCAGCTCACGTGTTGACCGCACGTCATTTCCCCTGATACCTTTGGCCTTTGTAGATCAGGCAGCCGAGCGGGGCGGAGAAAAGCAACTTTGCTGCTACATGTTTCTGTAGCAGTTTCATACAGAGATATACAGAGGGAAGGAAGTGAATCTCATTTTGGATCCAATGATAAATCCTGGATCTGTAAGTGTGACACAAACGAAGGCAGTTGTAGAATTAATTTTTACTCAGTCCAGTACTTCGTCTCAGATCCCTCCTCACCCAGAATCGGGGTTTACCTGGACCACAGTGCAGGGGTTCTGTTGTTTTACCGAGTTCAGGGCCAAACCATGACCCTCGTCTACAGAGTCCAGACCACCTTCACCGAGCCGCTCCACGCTGGAGTCGAGTTTAATCGGGATACTGGAGAAAACGCATATTTCCCTAAATTGAAATAGCAGCTTTGTGCTTCTATTGTGTTATGTGTTGTCTTTGTGCGTTTTCTTGTTTGTTTTTTGTTTGAAAGGACTTTCTCAACATTTTAATAATTACACATTTGTTTCAGCAGCAGCTCCAACAAAATGTACATGGCTTAAACATTTCTTATTGAATCACCACATTCTGCTTGATATTGATTCAGAACCGGATTAACGTGTTTTTTTTTTTTTTCAAATCAAATCTATGAAATAAAACCATTTCTAACTCCAGTGTTTTATAATGTTTAAGTGATGTTTATATTTCTGAATTAACAGTAATTATATAACTTTTGTTAAATGTTTTGTCTCCATAAGATTAGACTTTTTACGGATGTCACTAGTTGAGTATAGTTTTTGTGATTGTAAAACTTCTCAGAACTATGTGATGGTGAAGTAGTTTGTTCACAGTAAAACATGATCATCTGTACAATGTGATTTTAAACATAATCCAGTTCATAAATGTATCCGTTTCATATGGCGTTTCCAAAACCTAAAATAAATCACGTCTCAAAAGATCTTGTGAATCACTCATCTGAGAAAGTATCAATACATTTGTAACATATTAATTATTACATGGTTAAATAAAGTAGCTGCTATTTTGTGCTGAGAGTTGCATAACATTAATTACTGCGTTGGAGATGGTAAAGACACAGGAGATCACTGTAGACTCCAACATCTATGTGGCTTTTGTTAATCTTAAAAAAATATATGTTTTTAATGATTGAGGTATGAACATTGTATAAAGAGTTTTTCCCTTAATACAATGAACACAAAGTAATCAGGAAGTGGCGAATTTTAACAATTCAAGTTTCTGTTTTTACAATAGTTTTCTCACAAGGGACTTCTCTTTACCCCATTTGAGTGAAATTAGGTTTAAGCATCAATACTTACTCGACAATAATATTTGGCTTCTTTTTCAACGTGAGTAAATCTTTTAGTGACAAAAACAAATGTAAGTTTTTATTCTTGTAGCCCAACTTTAAAAAGATAAACTCCATATTTATGTTTATCTTGAAAGAATTAGTAGAATTGTTACTTTATTCTTAGTCTGTGGGATTTCTTCACTACTACAACATACATCAGATGTTTACACAGTCACTACAGTTTACTTGAGTAACTTGGGTCACTACTTTTACTTCTACTACAGTCAATGTATTTTAAAGTAAAAGTCCTTATAGCGTTTCCCTCACGTCTCTCCTGGACAGAGGTAGAACAGCCGAAATATTTACTGAAGTAACAGTACTGTAAGTTCAGAGTAAACGTATCTGAGGGAAAGCAAGTAAAAGGTCTGGTGTGATAAACAACTCTCAGAAAGTACAAATATAAATGATGACGACCATCCTCAGCTCATATCCAACACTAGGGCTGAACTCGGTCCAACACTTGTACAACTGCGACATCTAGTGGGAAGAACCGTGTACTACAATAGTGGGTGTGATTTCCTGGTTGTTGTTTCCTTGTTGAGGAGAATGACTGCGTTTGTTTTCTGACAGAAATTGTGATTGGAATTTGATTTTCTCTGTAGTTTTTGAAAAAGAAATAGCTCTCAGTAAACAAACCTATTCAGGAGCATTGCCATATTGATCTTTAGTCTCGGACAGATTTTCAGTAGATACACATTAATGAAACTTTAGCTTTTCTTTTTCCCCCATTTATCAATTTGTTTGGATTTAAATGTTTGTTTTGTACGTTATTGAGTGCCTTTTAAAAGTCACTCATATAATTTGTATTATATAGCTTTGGAACAAGAATACATCTGATGCTTCACAAAACAGGTTTTAAAACTCCCTGAGGCTGCTGTAAACACACACTGCAGATGTTCATGTTACTCATGTCGACAAATAAAAATGTGTTTTATTCTTGGAGCTCACCTTTAGAAAGATAAACCCAATCTTGAAATAATAATAATAATAATAAATAATCCTTTAAGATTTGTCTGCAGGATTTCTTCACTCCCTCAACATAAATCAGACTTTTACCCTCGGTCACTTTCCTACTTTTACTTGTACTCGAGTTAATGTATTTTAAAGTAACAGTGCTCCTTATAAGGTTTCCCTCCTCCCTCTCAGCCTGACTCTGCTCCCGTCTCTCCTGGACAGACTTGGGTGAAGTAGCCCAAATATGTCCTGAAGTAAGAGTACAGTTACTTTAGAGTAAAAGTACCTCTCAGGGTCAGACTGAGGGAGAGTGTGAAGAACCGTGCGTTACATTTGCCTTGAACTGTGTCCTGCGTTTAAACGATGACACAACTTTAACTCGAGCGCTGCTGCAGGGGGAGGGCGTTTCCTGGTGGTTGTTTGTGTTGAGCTGAATCACTGCACGTTTTCTCACATGTCGGAGCGTGTTTGTACAGGTCGACACTACACGGTCAGCAGGTTTTATGTGCAATACAACTCCATAGTTTTTTAAATTATTGCCACGAGTAAAATAACATTTTTGATTTGGTTTTGATTATTATTTCACCCTCATTTCCTTCATAACATCAATATTTCGCTTGTGGGAATCCAAACATACAAATGAATTGATGAATATACTCCGACAGGTGGCTGGAGGAAATCTGACTGCGCTGTTCAGTCTTTGCTGCAGTGACTTTTTCTCATGAATACGTCCTCTCTGTCATGATTCTGCTTAGTCATTGTTTACATCCTGATTCACTCCCTGCTCCTTGATTTTGCCCGTTCCTGTTCATGTTTTCCTGCTCTTATATAAAGGTTATATAAACTCCCTCAGTTCAGTCAGTCTCTCGCTAGATTGTCAACCTGTGAAGAGAGACTTTCAAGGCCTGTGAAATTATTGAGATATTCTGATTCTGGTTGTAAAGGGATCTGTTTTCTGTTCCTGCCCTAATAAATAAACAAGTCCTGTTGGGGAAATCTTGGTTATCCTTCTTTGTTTTGTTTGGTGCCCCCGTTTATTCAGGCTAATTCAGATATTTCAGTTTCCTTCTACTCCTTCCAGCGTTGCGTTTGAGTTCTTCTATATCGGTGATACTCTCGAAGTTTATAGAGACGCTGTATCTTTCTGCGTCGTGTGTGATAGGGTGCTTCACAATATGATGGTAAGTAAAGGTTTTAAAAATGTTGACATTTTGAACAGCTGTACTAAAAACTGAGCCAATAAGACGCAATTAAAGGGTGGCACATTTCTCACAATGTGTATTGTTCTAGGCCTAAACCTAACAAAGTGTAACATAGGTCATGAATAATCCCTCCCAGTCTCCTTGTACTTATACACGTGAGAACGTTAGAACAGTTCAAACACTATATTCCATGTGTGACGTCTTTGTCCTCTTTGATACTTTACTATGTTGAGAGCGTTTCAGATAAGAGCCATGGATCTCTCTGCACTGTCGTTGATGAAGGAATTCACTTTTTGTCCTTTATTTTTTTATTTTGTAAACCGCCCTAATGTGCAATGAGTAGAATTTACCGCAGAGTTAAACTTTAGGGATTTTACAAAAGCAAATGATTTTGTTGCACAGGGTTTACATCGCAATGAAATGCAAGTTTTTTTCCCCTCACTTTCCCAGAGTTATCAGTTTCATTTTGTATGTATTGTCGGGTAATTGTTGTGTTATGGTTCCTGTAGAAGAGTGATTATTGTGCAATTTTGTAAAAAAAACAGATAAAAGAGGTCTGAAAACTTTCTGAATCCGTTTTAAACACAAACCGTAGCTGTTCGGCGTCTGTGTTTGGAAAGTGATGCCTTCGATTTGAACGCTCCTCCCTCAGTGAGCCTCTGCTCCGCTCTCTGGGTTACACTGGAACGCCTAAGATTTATTATTGACCTACATTTCATTGTTAACCATTTGAGCAAATACGACTCTGAAGTTACTAACTGTTCATTGAAAAGTGGCAGATAGTGTCACGTTTTTCCTTTTGTATCAAAATACAGTTTGAATCTTTAGTTTGTCCTGCGTGTACTTTTATTGCTGTCAAACTGCCCTGTGTGAATAAACTGACTATACTTATTTATTTGAGTGATATTATTGAGTACTTCGTATTTCTAAGAGTAGTTTTCCTCACACAGAACTTTGTCTTTGTCTCAACTTAAATATTTTAGTGAAATGTTCCCTGGGAAAAGGTCACAACCCACATTATTGTACAGGTGAAACTCGGAAAATTAGAATATTGTTCAAAAGTTCATTTATCCATTACCCTTTTTACCAATTGATAAATAGTCTACATACATTTATTTTTAGACTGCCCTGGTATAGTGTATATATATTTAATACAATGGGTCTGGAAACTCTCTAAGGCTTCTGTAACCACACACTGTGGGTCTTCAATGTTACTCTGTATTTTTGCTTTAGATCTTTTTTTTTTACATTCATTTCGTGGCACAAATTTGAATACAGCTAAACCAGTTTGAAAACTCCTCTCTCACTTAAACTTGACTCCTCTCTGTGGGTGAGACTGAGCCCCTCCCTCGGTCAGACCTCGCTCCTCCTCAGATTCACTCAGAGCAGGGGGCGGTGCTGTTTCCTCCTCCACAGCTCACTTCACTGTTAGATTTCATTTGTGTCGAAGTCAAACTCAGTTGCTGTTATTGAAGGAGAAATGGCGCAGAAATCTCTCGACCAAGAGGCCTTTTCCTGTTCTATCTGTTTGGATCTACTGAAGGACCCGGTGACTATTCCCTGTGGACACAGCTACTGCAGGAAGTGTGTGGAAAAACACTGGGATCAAGAGGACGAGAAGCAGCTGTACAGCTGTCCACAATGCAGAGAGAGCTTCAACTCCAGGCCTGTCCCACTCAAAACTATCATGTTGGCAAATTTAGTGGAGCAACTGAAGAAGACTGGCCTCACAGCGCCCCCTGCTGACCACTGTGATGCTGAAGTGTTCTGTGATGTGTGCTCTGGGAGGAAGCTGAAAGCCGTCAAGTCCTGTCTGCAGTGTGTGGCTTCGTTTTGTGAGAACCACCTCCAGCCTCATTTTGATGCTGCAGTGTTTCAGAGACACCAGCTGGTGGCGCCCTCCGACAAACTCCAGGAAAACATCTGCTCTGAACACAATAAAGTGAAGGAGATATTCTGTCAGACCGACCAGCAGCTCATCTGCTACCTCTGCTCTGTGGACCAGCACCAGGGCCACCGCACAGTGACGACTGCAGCAGAGAGGGCCCAGAGGCAGAAAGAGCTTCCGACTCGAAGGACACTGCTGCTCCAGAGCCTCCAGCTCAAAGAGACAGACCTGGAGACGCTCCGACAGGAGGCCCAGGACATCAGCCGCTCTGCCCAGACAACAGTGCAGCGCAGTGGGGACAGCTTCAGAGAGATGGCCCTTCTCCTGGAGAAGAGACGCTCTGAGGTGGAGCAGCAGATCTGGTCTGAGGAACAAACCCAACTGAGACGAGTCCAAGAGCTTCAGAACAAACTGCAGCAGGACGTCACTGAGCTGAAGAAGAACATCTCTGAGCTGGACACACTGTCCCTCACACCGGACCACAACCAGTTTCTACAGCTCTATCCATCACTGTCCACAGTCTCACAGACAGAGCCAGCCAGGATTCAGACAGGGTCCCGCCGCGGCTTTGAGGAGGTGACCACAGCTGTGTCAGAGCTCAGGGACAAACTAAAACTCACTCTGGAGGAGGATCTGAGTCCAGACCATGTTTTACTGTCAGCTCTTGAACCCCCAACCAGAGAGGAATTCTTACAATATTCACAAGAACTCACATGGGATCCAAACACAGCAAACAAGTGGCTGTATCTGTTTGATGAAAACAGAAGAGCATTGGTTATGAATAAAGAACAGAGTTTTCCTGATCATCCAGACAGATTCATTGACGACAACACGATACAGGTCCTGAGCAAAGAGAGTCTGACGGGCCGTTGTTACTGGGAGGTGGAGTGGAAAGGGGAATATGTTTATGTAGCAGTTTCATACAGAGATATACAGAGGAAAGGAAGTAAATCTTTATTTGGATCCAATGATAAATCCTGGATCTGTAAGTGTGACACAAACGCAGGCAGTTGTAGAATTAATTTTTACTCAGTCGAGTACTCCGTGTCAGGTCCCTCCTCACCCAGAATCGGGGTTTACCTGGACCACAGTGCAGGGGTTCTGTTGTTTTACCGAGTTCAGGGCCAAACCATGACCCTCGTCTACAGAGTCCAGACCACCTTCACCGAGCCGCTCTACGCTGGGGTCAGGTTTAATCGGTATACTGGAGAAAACGCACATTTCCGTAAACTGAAATAGCAGCTTTGTGCTTCTATTGTGTTATGTGTTGTCTTTGTGCGTTTTCTTGTTTGTTTTTTGTTTGAAAGGACTTTCTCAACATTTTAATAATTACACATTTGTTTCAGCAGCTCCAACAAAATGTACATGGCTTAAACATTTCTTATTGAATCACCACATTCTGCATGATATTGATTCAGAACCGGATTCAAAATGTTTTTTTTGTTTTTTTTAAATCAAATCTTATCTTCTATGAAATAAAAGAATTTCTAACTCCAGTGTTTTATAATGTTTAAGTTTATATTTCTGAATTAACAGTAATTATATAACTTTTGTTAAATGCTTTGTCTCCATAAGATAAGACTTTTTACTGATGTCACTAGTTGGATATAGTTTTTGTGATTGTAAAACTTCTCAGAACTATGTGATGGTGAAGTAGTTTGTTCACAGTAAAACATGATCATCTGTACAATGTGATTTTAATCATAATCCAGTTCATAAATGTATCCGTTTCATATGGCGTTTCCAAAACCTACAATAAATCACGTCTCAAAAGTCAGATCTTGTGAATCACTCATCTGAGAAAGTATCAATACATTTGTAACATATTAATTATAACATCGTTAAATTAAAGTAACTATTATTTTGAGTTGACAGTTGCATAACATTAATTACTGCTGTGGAGATGGTAAAGACGCAGGAGATCACTGTAGACTCCAACATCTATGTGACTTTTGTTAATTTAAAAAAATATATGTTTTTAATGATTGAGGTATGAACATTGTATAAAGAGTTTTTCCCTTTATACAATGAACACAAAGTAATCAGGAAGTGGTGAATTTTAATATTTTAAACCCCATATTAATGTTTATCTTGAAAGAATTTGTAGAATTGTTACTTTATTCTTAGTCTGTGGGATTTCTTCACTACTACATAAATCAGACTTTTACACAGTCACTAAGTACTTTCTGTACTTGAGTAACTTGGGTCACTACTTTTACTTCTACTACAGTCAATGTATTTTAAAGTAACAGTCCTCCTTATAGTGTTTCCCTCACGTCTCTCCTGGACAGAGGTAGAACAGCCAAAATATTTACTAGAGGTAAGAGTACTGTAACTTCAGAGTAAATGTATCTGAGGGAAAGCAAGTAAAAGGTCTGGTGTGATAAACAACTCTCAGAAAGTACAAATATAAATGATTACGACCATCCTCAGCTCATATCCAACACGAGGGCTGAACTCGGTCCAACACTTTTACAACTGCGACATCTAGTGGGAAGAACCGTGTACTGCAATAGTGGGCGTGTCATTTCCTGGTTGTTGTTGTTTCCTTGTTGAGGAGAATGACTGCGTTTGTTTTCTGACAGAAATTGTGATTGGAATTTGATTTTCTCTGTAGTTTTTAAAGAAGAAATAGCTCTCAGTGCAAAAACTTATTCAGGAGCATTGTCATATTGATCTTTAGTCTCGGACAGATTTTCAGTAAATAAAGATTAATGACACTTTTGCTTTGCTTTTTCCCCATTTATCAATTTGTTTGGATGTAAATGTTTATGCATTGCCCTTTAAAAGTAATGTATATCATTTGTATTATATAGCTATAGAACAAGAATACATCTAATGCTTCACAAAACAGGTTAGAAAACTCCCTGAGGCTGCTGTAAACACACACTGCAGATGTTCATGTTACTCATGTCGACAAATAAAAATGTGTTTTATTCTTGGAGCTCACCTTTAGAAAGATAAACCCAATCTTGAAATAATAATAATAAATAATCCTTTAAGATTTGTCTGCAGGATTTCTTCACTCCCACAAAATAAATCAGACTTTTACCCTCAGTCACTCAGTAGTTAAGTTGTTTTTCACCAAATACTTTTCCTACTTTTACTTGTACTCGAGTAAATGTATTTTAAAGTAACAGTGCTCCTTATAAGCTTTCCCTCCTCTCTCTCAGCCTGACTCTGCTCCCCGTCTCTCCTGGACCGACTTGGGTGAAGTAGCCCAAATATGTCCTGAAGTAAGAGTACAGTTACTTTAGAGTAAAAGTACTTCTCAGGGTCAGACTGAGGGAGAGTGTGAAGAACCGTGCGTTACATTTGCCTTGAACTGTGTCCTGCGTTTAAACGATTACACAACTTTAACTCGAGCGCTGCTGCAGGGGAGGGCGTTTCCTGGTTGTTGTTTGTGTTGAGCTGAATCACTGCACGTTTTCTCACATGTCGGAGCATGTTTGTACAGGTCGAAACTACACGGTCAGCAGGTTTTATGTGCAATACAACTCCATGGCTTTAATTATTGCCACGAGTAAAATAACATTTCTGATTTGGTTTTGATTATTATCTCACCCTCTTTTCCTTTATCACATCAATATTTCGCTTGTGGGAATCCAAACATACAAATACATTTACTAATAGACTCTGACAGGTGGCTGGAGGAAAACTGACTGTGCTGCAGTGACTTTTTCTTTTTTTTTTATCTCTCTGTGCAGTCGTTGATGAAGGAATTAACTTTTTGTAGTAGATGTTACTGTTTCTCTGTATTTTTGATTTTCCTTGGCACAAATTTTAAATACAGCTTAACCAGTTTGAACACTCCTCTCACTGAAACTTGACTCCTCTCTGTGGGTGAGACTGAGCCCCCTCCCTCGGTCAGACCTCGCTCCTCCTCAGATTCACTCAGAGCAGGGGGCGGTGCTGTTTTCTCCTCTGCAGCTCACTCCACTCAAACTCAGTTATTGAAGGAGAAATGGCGCAGAAATCTCTCGACCAAGAGGCCTTTTCCTGTTCCATCTGTTTGGATCCAGTAAAAGAACCGGTGACTATTCCCTGTGGACACAGCTACTGCAGGAAGTGTGTGAAAAAACACTGGGACCAAGAGGACAAGAAGCAGCTGTACAGCTGTCCACAATGCAGAGAGAGCTTCAGCCCAAGGCCTGCGCCGCTCAAAAGTATCATGTTGGCCAATTTAGTGGAGCAGCTGAAGAAGACTGGCCTCACAGCGCCCCCTGCTGACCACTGTGATATTGAAACTCAGGAAGTGTTCTGTGATGTCTGCAATGAGCCAAAGCTGACAGCCGTCAAGTCTTGTCTGCAGTGTGTGGCTTCGTTCTGTGAGAGCCACCTCCAGCCTCATTATGATGTTGCAGTGTTTCAGATACACCAGCTGGTGGCGCCCTCCGACAAACTCCAGGAAAACATCTGCTCTGAACACAACAAATTGAAGGAGATATTCTGTCAGACCGACCAGCAGCTCATCTGCTACCTCTGCTCTGTGGACCAGCACCAGGGCCACCGCACAGTGACGACTGCAGCAGAGAGGGCCCAGAGGCAGAAAGAGCTTCCGACTCGAAGGACCCTGCTGCTCCAGAGCCTCCAGCTCAAAGAGACAGACCTGAAGACGCTCCAACAAGAGGCCCAGGACATCAGCCGCTCTGCCCAGACAACAGTGCAGCGCAGTGGGGACAGCTTCAGAGAGATGGCCCTTCTCCTGGAGAAGAGACGCTCTGAGGTGGAGCAGCAGATCTGGTCTGAGGAGCAAACCCAACTGAGACGAGTCCAAGTGCTTCAGGATCAACTGCAGCGGGACGTCACTGAGCTGAAGAGGAACATCTCTGAGCTGGACACACTGTCCCTCACACCGGACCACAACCAGTTTCTACAGCTCTATGCTTCACTGTCCACAGACTCACAGACAGAGCCAGCCAGGATTCAGACAGGGTCCCGCCGCGGCTTTGAGGAGGTGACCACAGCTGTGTCAGCTCTCAGGGAGAAACTGAAACTTACTCTTGAGGAGGATCTGAGTCCAGACCATGCTTTACTGTCAGCTCCTGGACCCACCACCAGAGAGGAGTTCTTACAATATTCACAAGAACTCACCTGGGATCCAAATACAGCTCATTTCAGGCTGTATCTGTCTGATGGAAACAGAAGAGTGATATATCTGGGTACAAAGCAGAGGTATCCTGATCATCCGGACAGATTCAATGCCTTGTGCCAGGTCCTGAGCAGAGAGAGTCTGACGGATCGCTGTTACTTTGAGGTGGAGTGGTGTGGAACTATTGGTGTAGCAGTTTCATACAGAGCTATTCAGAGGAAAGGAGACATTGCTGTATGTAGGTTTGGATCCAATGACAAATCCTGGATCTGTGACTCAGGCATGAACGCAGGCACTTGTAAAATTACTTTTTACTCAGTCCAGTATTCCGTGTCAGATCCTTCCTCACCCAGAATCGGGGTTTACCTGGACCACAGTGCAGGGGTTCTGTTGTTTTACCGAGTTCAGGGCCAAACCATGACCCCCCTCCACAGAGTCCAGACCACCTTCACCGAGCCGCTCTACGCTGGAGTCTGGTGTGGTGATGCTAACTCGTATGGTAGTGTAAGCACCGCATATTTGCGTCAATTGAAATAGCAGCTCTGTTCTCCACAGTTTGGGATTTTTTTTGGTGCCTTTTCATGTTTGTTTTTTGTTTGAAGAGACTTTTTGAACTTTATAATAAGAACACATTTTACAACAAATTTAATACATTCACGCTGTTGTTGCTCATCAAATTGTTCTTGTCTTCATCGTATTATAATGTACTTTATGCATGCCCATATAGACTCATAGTTTTAAAGTTGTTATAGTTTATTTATCTAAGGTATATGTTTTATGTTCCATGTTGCACGATTGAACCACAACAATACATAAAAAAAATCGTAGGTTGTGAAACAATGGTAATAAATGTACATGTTTTATTCTGATGTAGAATTAAATCACCACATTCTGCATAATATTGATTCAGAACTGAGGTTGTTTTCTTCAATTCAAATCTTATCTTCTGTGTGATAAAACAATTAATTAACAGTAATTATATGACTTTTGTTAAATGTTTTAACTTCATAAGATAAGACTCTTGTTGGGTTCAGTTTCAGTCATGATTGTAAAACTTAATCAGGATCACAGAAGAACATTGCCATGGTCAAGAAGTTTGTTCACTTTAAAACATGATCATCTGTGTAACGTCATTTTAATCATAATAAAATGTATAAATTGTCTCAAACGTCCAACCTTATGAATTACTCAATACACTTGTACCATATATGGCCAAATTAAATTAATTGTTATCATATCATATTGGTAAAGACACAAGAGATCACTGTATAGGACTCCAATATCTTGTAAATTCAAAACCCTTTCATATCATAATCAAGTTTTTGATATATGTAATTTTTTATATTTCAAGTTCCTGCTTTTACAGTAGTTTTCTCACACAGGTTTTTTTTTTTTTTTACCATTAGCTAAGTCACCAAATACTTATTTCTACTGTTGCTTGTACTTGAGTAAATGTTCCCTCCAGCCTGAGTCTACTCCTGTCTCTCCTGGACAAAGGTGGAATAGCCAAAATATGTATTTACTGCAATAAAAGTACTGATACTTTAGAGTAAATGTACCTCTCGGGGTCAGGCTGAGGGAGAGCGAGTAAAACGTTCCTATCCTCCCTGAGCTCAACACGAGGTCTAGACTGAACATTACTGCCTGACTTGGATCTCAACAGAACTGTTACAACACCGACATCTAGTGGGAAGAACCATGAATTACATTTGCCTTAAACTACTGTATGTATGGTTAAAAGTTTACCATCCTCATTCTGTACACTGTAATTTTAATAATCAACAATAAATTCATGAATAGATCCGATTCATGTGGCATTTTTTTTGCATTTACAAAACTGATGATAATGAGGAATTATATTGTTATAACATGGACAAATTAAATAAACTGCACTTTATTTTAGGGCTGGGCATCGTTAAATGATACCAGTATAGAGTAGTATTGAGAGCATTTACCTTTATAAAATAAAACATTTTTAGATCCAAACAATGGGGGCAATGGGGAAAACGTGACAACAATTAAAAGAAAAATAAAGTGAAACACAAGGTGTGAAAAAAAATAGAAAAGAAGTGGAAAAAATTGGAGGAAAAAATTGGGAAGAATGTGGACAAAAAAATGAAACAAAAAAGGGTAATAATTGGGGAAATGTAGGGAAACAAATAAAAAAAATGATGTTAGCATCTATTTTAATATAGACTTTTTGCGGTAGTCTACTTAAAGAGATGTATCCGTGTCCTCAGCAGAGCACGTGTGAGGTATAGAGACATGATTATATGTATAGCAAAGCTTTATTTTATTTTTCTTACAGCAAAGTGCACAAAACATGTCGCAAAAAATATAATATTGTGCAGGAACACAGTCCTTTTTGAAATTGTTTTCGGTTTGTCATTGAAGATAAAACAGAATCATCCACGTTTATCTAAAGGCTTGACTAACGGTCGGTAACAGTGTGGACTCAAGAGCCAAAAGTAATTTCTATTGTTAAACTTAGTGAATTAAAGGTTAAACCAATGTAACACATGCACTAAACTACCACTCTGTAAAGACTATATTAAAGTCTTTATCTTTAAATGTATGCTTATTTAGTTGAATGATGAAATAATGAAAACTCTAAAACCCATACTAACAAATAAACCAAATTAAATTCTAAAACTACAATATTCAACAACAACACTATAACACAATCATCTATAATACAAAAAGCTATGCTAAAAAAATCTATAATTAATCGCAAACCTGACAATCGATGAACATATTCTCTCACTCCTTCAACTCGCTACGGGGGTGTGAGCGCGACTGGGGGCTTTTATAGCCCAGAGCGGCGTCTGACGTCAGGCTTCAAGCCGAGGCAAATGGGGGCACCAAATTCAAAAATCAAATGCAGAAAAGACCCTCGCCTGTAGATGGCGCCTCACTGACGGTTTTAGGCATAAAGTTGATCTTTCAGCTAATCATCACCGAGTATGGAGTGAATGAACAATGCACCAAAATTGTAAAGCAACTTTGAGCGTCTGGAAAAGCGCTAGATAAGGCATTAAGACTAATGCATTATTATTAATTTGCACTAAAGTGCCAAAATTATGACCAGGACATGTAGACAACACTATTGGACACTCCAGTTTATCAGCAAAAAAAAGTGGATTTGAGGGTGAGTTTTCCTTTAAAGGACGTTTCTTCACCTCACCCACAAATGTGAAAGAAATTCAATGGAAGGAAAAGGAAATAAATCAACATTATTCATTTGTTTTATAGTTCTATTTGAGAAATATTTTTATAATAATAATAATAATGCATCGGTTTTATATAGCGCTTTTCTGGACAGTCAAAGACGCTTTACATTGCATTATTCATTCACTTCATACCCGGTGGTGGTAAGCTACTATTGTAGCCACAGCTGCCCTCGGGTAGACTGACAGAAGCGAGGCAACCAGTCTGCGCCATCGGCTCCTCTGACCAGCAACTACTCACTCACTACATTCACTCAGACTTGCTGGTGTTACCAAACGGTCTCCCATTCATGTACCGACCAGGCCCTTCCTGCTTGGCCACCACATATTTTAGTACAGGTATTAAAAGTATCATTCAGGTATCAGTATCGATACGGTTCCCAGCCCTTCTTACTTTGACTTTACTTAAATGTAGTTTTTCCTGTTTTTCCTGCAGCTCAGACTGCTTTGAGTAAACGTGCTGCAGATTTGACTCATTTGACCTTCAAACGAATCTTGTGTGAACGCAGCCCTTCAGCCAGAGCCGCGAGAGGAAACACTAAAGGTCTGAAACCCATCGAGCCGTTACCTTGAATATCTTGGAAAAGGTCTCGTAGATGAAGATGAGGGAGATGAGGAAGGCGAAGATCTCCTGAGTGAAGGGAGAGATGTATCGCACCATGAAACTGCCCTCGGCCGCCACCAGCACCAGGACGATGAGGATGAGCCAGAACCCGATCCACACGCGGCCCGTCAGGTACTCGAACTGCTGCGCCTGACAGAACTGGACGGGCACACGCTCCATTTAGACTTTGTAAAGAAAACATTGATATAACATTTGCATAATAATCCTTGAGCAAAATAACAGTGAAGCTGAATGTATTAAGCTCTGAATGGGATTAAATGAGTTATCTTCTTCCCACTCCCTTTCAGGTAGAAATGGATCATCTTGTTTACATACTGTATATTCTTTCTTTTGTTGCCCATTGCCTGAAATAAATGAATAAATGAATGAAAAAAAAACATTTCATAAACATGAGCTTAGTCTCTGCACATGTGAGGCAAACAAGTTCAAATCAAACTTTATATTTTAAACTACCGTACAATCGGACTATTGAGCGAAATTTATAAAGAAAAGAAAAGTACATAATATAAACCGAATTTGAAGCTCCATGAGCCACAGGAAAGACTGGACCTTCCTCTCCGTGCGCAGTCAGATACTTCAGCATTACCCAAATCGAAAAGCTTAAACAGTGTCAATAAAGCAACAATAACGAGGATAAAAACAAGACAAAAACACGGCAAAAATGCAACAAAAAAAGTGACAAGTTTCAAAACCAAGACAAAAAGCAACAGGACGACAAAGCAGCAAAAACACGAAAAAAAAAAAATGAAAACACGACAAAAACGGTTAAAAAATGTGACAACACAACAAAAAAAGTTACGATCAGTTTTGTAGGCCTTAGCTTTCAGATTACACTCATTTGAGATTAGATTTGGGTAAAGCCGAACTGGAGAAATGCACTCGATTTAGAGGTTAATATTATAATATAATAGTACAGGTTTAGGTGGTTCTGTCCTTTCAAATGAGGAATTCAGGAAGTAACAAAGAACCGACTTTCCTTTAAACCCCAGCGGAGAACTATGCATACATGAACATTATTTAGCTTCTCCCTAAAAGCATCCTCCAGTTATCTTTACGTGTTGGGGACTCTGAGTCAGAAGCTCCTGTCTCCAAATGAATATGTTTGATTACCTTATAGAAGGCCTCCTCGAACACGAGCAGCGGTCCAGAGAAGCCGATGATGAGCAGCGGCTGACCCCCCAGCAGAGAGAAGAGGATGCCCAGAGTCGCCGTGGAGATGATCAGCTCCGTGACTCCAATCAGACCCTCGGTTTTCTCTCCTGCAAAAAATAACAATGTGATTTCATTTCTAATGTTCATGTTTGTGCACAGGAAGCCCATGAACGATTAATATCAGTCCCTCCAGAATTTCATTTTTTGTGATCGTCGCCTGATTTCACAGGCCGTGTTTCCAAAAGTGAGTTCTTTTTTTCTACTACGATATATTTATATCAAAATCAAACTTCTCTTTAAATTGTACATCAGTTTAAACCAAAGTGACTCTGGGAAAAAAGACTTAAAATAAGGTTTCCATCAGCTAAAAACGGACTAGCTGAATAGCTGAGTGTAAATATATTTTAAATATATCGCCAAATACAGATCCAGGAACTGTGAAATGACACTTGGACAGAGGGCAAAAGGCTCCCACAGCGGCGCTCGCTGTGAAGTCAAACTCAGGCGAGTGGGAGGAAGCGAAGCAGAAGCGCTCGCTGTCGCTTCAGTCTGAGTAACGTAAACCTGCGAATGCGCTGGAGAGTTCCTATTCATAAAAGTAAAACTCAGCTCATCATTTAAATGCGTTGTTAGCGTCTCAAAAGCTAAACGGTAGCTTTAAGAAAAATCATGGAAATGTACTTTTGTTAGCTTAAATGTCGGGCGTTTCACTCGCAATTTCGTTACTCCAAGGATGACGACAGCTCACAAGAAAAAATCAGCTGATCATAAACTCACTTTGGTTATGTAGAAGAAGCGAAATCCTGGAGGGACTGTAATGTCTGATGTTAAATGCTTTTTACTGTGTTTTAGAAAATAAGATACTAAAGGTTACACATCTGTATCTCCCCTTTGCACTATTGATATGTCCACACTTAGATCTGCTGCTCTGAAAATACTGTTCTATGTCAAATCGTTGTTTTCTTCATCATATTTGCCCTTATAGACTTGTAGTTTTATTATTTATCTAAGTTATGTGTTCATAATATTATTGCATGTACCACTGTGCAATTTGTCTTGAAAACTGAGAGAAAAGGCATTTATCAATTTACAATGATTCTATTCCATACTATTTTGGCGTTTTGCAGGTGAATTTGTCCAAAGTGAGACCAATAAACATCTCATGGTGTTTGCACTGACCCAGCAGGCCTCCGAAGGTGATGGTCGGGGACAGGGCTGCGAAGTAAATGAAGATGACGGCGGCGAGGCACTGCATGTCCACGGCGTCCTTCAGGTCACTGAGGTAGTGCGGGAACCTCCTCTTGATGTCGTGGATCAGACCCCCGAACGGGATGCCCGAGCGCTTCAGGGGGTCCACCTCCTGGTCCACCACCTCCTCCTCCTCCGGTGTCACCTCTGACAGGACGACACAGGAGAACGTCCGGTTAAAGGTAAAGCATCAAACCGCGTTCTCTTAAATGATCTGATCCATTTATCTCTTACATGGAATCATTCTAGTTCTATGAAGCAGATATATTAGAGATATATTCTTGATATAAAGCACTCCATTTAACTTTGATGTCATTTGTTCCAATTAAAGCTGCACAATATGAGAAAGTAAATAATATAAGTAAAAATTATAATTTTACTGACTGTTTCAACACAGCACTTTTTTAGTTGTTGTTTGTCAAACTGGATCAAGACAAAACTTGAAAATGCGGAATTGTTGCCAAAAACTGTAAATCTAAATGGTGGATAGATTCAGGTTTAAGTGTATGGTTTAATTTTATTGATATATTTTGGAAGTGAAATAATCTGTAACGTTTTTTTGGGTTCAAAGCTCAATAAATCAGGCGTGAATTAGATATTAAGAGATTTAAAAATCCCTCTGATAAAAAAATCCTTTAAAATACTGTAAAATCCGAGACCGTAAAGTGTGGCGTCTGTAGGTATCAAAAACCATCCATCCATCCATCCATCCATTTTCTTCCGCTTTATCCGGGGCCGGGTCGCGGGGGCAGCAGTCTCAGCAGAGATGCCCAGACTTCCCGATCCACGCACACCTCCTCCAGCTGTTCTGGGGGGACCCCGAGGCGACACCAGGCCAGCTCGGAGACATAGTCCCACCAGCGTGTCCTGGGCCTTCCACGAGGCCTCCTCCCAATAGGACATGCCTGGAACACCTCACGAGGGAGGCGACCAAAAACCAAGCATCGTTAAAGTACTGGTATTAAAAAAAAAAAATTGCCCTGCCATATACAGCTAGCCCTTTATATATATTTATATATAGGCCCATATCGAATCTGTCTGAAAAATTGCAATTGGGATTTGTGTCACGCTCGTGCAGCCCCACCATATTCCAAAAGTAGATCTGAAAATGCGGAGAACAAAATCCATGACACGGATCAGAATGCCTTAACAGTAGAAGAAGACAGAACCAAAGTGTACAGGAATAGTCAACTCTGTCCAGGTCCCCTCCTGGAGCCGCCACCTTAACGTGGGGGAGGGTTTGAGCCTGAATGATCCTGGAGCTCTGTTGTCGGGGGCTTCGTGCCCCTGGTAGGGTCTCCCAGGGCAAACAGGTCCTAGGTGACGGGTCAGACAAAGAGCGGTTCAGAAGCCCCTTATGAGAGACCAACAGGACCGGTTAGAACCATGAGGCCGTCCTTCTGTGGACCCACCACCTGCAGGGGGCGCCATAGGGGCTGGTGCAGCTCCAACAGCTGCCCCCACGACCCGGCAACGGACAAGTGGAAGAAGATGGATGGATGGAAAGTGGGGATTTAGATTTTTATGTCATCAACAGTCTTTTATGGTAATGGTATGGACTCAACTCATAAAGCGCTTTACAGTGAGGAACCAGTCACCCGTTCTCTCTCTCATTCATACACCAGTGTACGCAGACACTGGAGGCAAGGAGGGTGAAGTGTCTTGCCCGAGGGCACAACGACAGTGTGCATTTGCGGGAGCTGGGATTCGAACCAACGACTTTCCGATCACGAGACAACCCGCTCTACCAACCTGATCACTGATTAGCTCAGCTCATCTTGTAAATGTGTTGTTAGCATCTCAGAAGCTAAACGGTAGCTTTAAAAAATATCATGGAAATTTACTTTTTGTCGTTTTTCCCCAGTTGAGTCCGTTTATTCCTCCCGTCTTTAGCCGCTGCCGTCTCCCACAAAGGAAATTACCATATTTGGATTACAGCGTCATCTCGGTCACAGCCTTTCGTGCTACACGTGGATACCAAACATACCAAACTACATGGTCCGTCACCTTTGTGCTCCTGCTCCTGTCCGTTAAAGGAGTGGTTTTTATGCAGCTCTCGATCCTTCCTCTTCTTCACCATCTGCCGCTGGAAGTCCACCACGGTCTTCAGCAGATCTTTGCCCTCGATGTCGGACGGAGGGAGCACCACGCTGAAGTCCAGGAACTCGTTGATGCCGTTCAGCAGGTCCTGGCGGTCGTCCGCAAAGTACGCCACCTCGTGGAAGTTCTGGAGGAAAAAATAAAGACATTATCAGTAAAAAGAGGGGATTCATGGACACGTGGAGCTGTACCTTGTCGGACATGAGTGTGGAGAAGGAGCGCCCGATCTCGTGGTAGTCCATGCTGCTCTGGCTGGGCCCCAGGAGGAAGAACAGGAAGCGCACGGGGACCGGCACCTCCAGCATGGACTCGAACAGGACCGCCTCGTTCAGACGCACGAACGCCATGGCGGGCTGCTCCAGGAACTCCATGCACCCTGCACACACGCCGGGTCAGTCACTACAAAGCCTGGGACGAAGGGGGAACCGAGGGGAACAGACCGACTAAGACGATCACGGCCTCGGCGTCTTTGGGAATCTTCTCCATGAGTTTGAAGGATCGGGCGGCCGCGGGGTGGTGCTCCGGAGGCAGCGGGTGGAGAGATTTCTGAGGGGAAAAAACGAAAATCAGGAAACACAGTTCAAACCAATAATTATCCACAGTTCTTGAAGTTGAGGTTAATTTAAAGGCGACATATTAAACATACAGCAATATTTAACACTTTAAACATTGCAAGAGGAAATACTGACCTAAAACAACTTCAAAAAGTGTCATTTATTTCCCATTCGAAGCGCGAGGAACGTTATGGAACTCCTATGATGTTTCAGGATCAGTTTTATTTCAGGTTTTACAGGGGTGTTTCTGGATGGAACGTATATGTACCCATGAAGACGGTTTAATCGGCAGTGAAAACCTACAAGAAACCCTACAAAACAATTGCTCCTAGAGAAGTAAATGTCTGTGTAAGTTCTCAGTCGTACAGGAGTTGTCCATCTTCAATGAAGGGACTTGATTCATCTTCTGTACTCAGTAGTTGAAGTCCTCGAACGTTTCACCTCTCATCCAAAAGGCTACGTCAGCGATAAAGGTCCCACTATGGACGCAGCTGAATATATAGACCAACGGGGAGGAGTTAGGGTTGGCCCGGCTCCTCCCCTCTAATCACAGCTACTCCCACCTGTGGGTAAACACCTTTGAAGTAGAGCGTCTCTAACGATCTGCTCACCTCAGTATCGGTCAGTCCTGTCCTATTCATGGCTGATCACTGCTAATTACCTGCCTATTGTTCTTTTGTTGGCTGAGGTGCCGTCTCCTTGGACTGGCCCCGCCCTGTCGGCTGTCCCTGAAGGAGATTGGAGTAAAGTGACGGGAGATTAAATCTGAGCCCACCGTTCCGGTTCATGGAGGGATTTTCTATCCTGACAAAAATAGCTTCTTTAACTCCTCTTTCAAACCAACGTTCTTCTTTAGATAAAATTTTGACCTCCCCGTCCTCAAAGGAGGGGCTGGAG
This sequence comes from Proterorhinus semilunaris, assembly GCA_021464625.1. Classification (NCBI taxonomy): domain Eukaryota; kingdom Metazoa; phylum Chordata; class Actinopteri; order Gobiiformes; family Gobiidae; genus Proterorhinus; species Proterorhinus semilunaris. The sequence continues at coordinate 2,522,307 of CM038353.1, read as the reverse complement.
GCTTTGCTAAAGGTACTATGCTAACTTATGCTAAGTTCAAAAATGCACTAATATCAACCTCTATTATTTTTTTATAATTTTGCATCTTCTTCTATGATGTAAAATGCAGGGTGTAGAAGGCGAACGGCCCATGTGTGGTTCTGAGGGGCGATGCTCACGAAGAGGATGGTGAAGGCGTCCTGTTTGGGGTCGTACGTGGCCCCCTTGGTCTCTCGGTGCTCGTGCTCCAGCTCGTGCAGCACCAGGGGCAGACTGGCGTCGATGTGGTGGTTGAAGCTGGAGGTGGAGTGGTGTCGATGGAAGCGGTGTCTCAGGTCGCTCGGGTGGCTGTGGGGGGAGAGTTGGAGAGGTCAGTCTGAGGTTATTGACCAACATTAACTCCACACACAGACCGATAGGAACCCCAGTGTGTTTCCCTGACAGAGCGAGTCTTATGTTTGTGGCTCAATCCTCCTGAACTAATGTGTTTCGACAGAGCACATTCTCTACGCCGCTCTGGCCGTTACGTAACTGAGAAAATCCATACGACTCTGACTGTTACTGATCGATGCCCGGAGAGGAAGAGTCCGATTTTTCATTATTCATCCCTGTCGGTGAATAACCCCCGACTTTACACGAATGGAGCTTTCAGCCTATAGGCCAGAGTAACGCCTCATTTGAAAGCTAAGACCAACGAAACTGATCTAATCGGTTTAGTCGCGTTGTCGCCGCGTTTGAAGCCGGCGACAACATACGTTTGTCGCTTCTTTGATACTTTTTTATTGCGTTATTGTTGCTTTTGCAATATATAACAAACGCGTTTTCATGTTTTTGTCTCTTTTTATTGCTTTTTTGTGGTTTTATTTCATTGCTTATTTATCTCTTTTTTTGTCACGTTTTTGACACAGTTTTGTTGCTTTTTTGTCATTGTTGTTGCATATTCATATTTTGTTGCGTTTCTATCATGTTTTTGTCACTTTTTCCATTGCTTTTTCTCCCTTTTTTGTCTCGTTTTTGCTGCTTTTTTGTCTATTTTTTGTCTATTTTTTGTCTATTTTTTGCTGCTTTTTTGTCTATTTTTTGTCTATTTTTTGTCTATTTTTTGCTGCTTTTTTGTCTATTTTTTGCTGCTTTTTTGTCTATTTTTTGCTGCTTTTTTGTCTAGTTTTTGTCTAGTTTTGCTGCTTTTTTGTCTCGTTTTTGTCTCGTTTTTGCTGCTTTTTTGTCTATTTTTTGTCTATTTTTTGTCTAGTTTTGCTGCTTTTCGGTCTAATTTTTGCTGCTTTTTTGTCTAGTTTTTGGCTCGTTTTTGCTGCTTTTTTGTCCAGTTTTTGTCTATTTTTTGTCTATTTTTTGTCTAGTTTTGCTGCTTTTCGGTCTCGTTTTTGCTGCTTTTTTGTCTATTTTTTGTCTATTTTTTGACTATTTATTTCAGCTTTTTTGTCTAGTTTTTGTCTATTTTTTGTCTATTTTTTGCTGCTTTTTTGTCTAGTTTTTGTCTATTTTTTGCTGCTTTTTTGTCTAGTTTTTGTCTAGTTTTGCTGCTTTTCGGTCTAATTTTTGCTGCTTTTTTGTCTAGTTTTTGGCTCGTTTTTGCTGCTTTTTTGTCCAGTTTTTTGTCTAGTTTTTGCTGCTTTTTTGTCTAGTTTTTGTCTAGTTTTTGTTGCTTTTTTGTTCTCGTTTTTTGTCTAGTTTTTGCTGCTTTTTTCTCCCTTTTTGTCTTGTTTTTGTTGCTTTTTTGTCTTGTTTTCATCACTCTTTGTCACTTTGTTGTCGTGTCTTTGTTTACCTCCTACAGGTCAGCGCCTCATTTGAATGTGAAAGCTCTTAGCGAGTGGTGGATGGCGGGGAACTGGTTAACGTTGGTTGTGTTGGTCAGAGGTTCGTGTTCTGCTCGGATCAGCCGTACCTGTGTTTGAGCAGCAGAGCCCTCAGCACGTTGGCTCTGTCCTCGGTTCGGATCTGGTCGGAGATGATCATGGTTTCCACCACGGTCTGAGCGATGGCCGGGAGTTTGTTTTGGTCCAGGTCCAGCAGAACCGTCCCTGCAGAGACAGAAGAAGAAACATCATTCCTGAGGGCAGTGCTGGGGGATATCGACAAAAATATTTTTGAAAACCATCAGAAATATGTAAAAATGTGGATCTAAATTTACATGGTTTTGTCGCTCAAAAAGATAATTGTTTCCACATGTATTCCTTTTTTCCCCACAATTTTCCCAATTTTATTTTCCTATTTTTTCCCACATTTATTCTCCATTATTGTCCCCAGATTATTTCTCCATTCTGTTCCAATTTTCCCCCAATGTTTTTCTAATTTATTTTATTTATTCCCCATTTATTGCCTACTTATTCCTCATTTGCACTCAATATTTAGCAATTTACTATTTATTCCACATTTTTTCCCAGATTATTTCCCAGTTTTTTTTCCCCATTTATGCCTATTTTTTGCAAAATTATTTTCATAATTTTATTTTTTTTTTACAAATTATTACCAATTTCTTGTCCTCATTTTGTCCCAATTTTTTTTGTTACCCATTTTCTTTCAAAACGTTCCCACTTTCCCCCCATATTTTTCAAATTGTTTTACTTTTTACCCATTTCCCACCCCTTTTTTATTTTGTTTTGTTTGTTTACACCAATATTTCTAAAGTGTTTCCACATTTCTTGACGGAGATAAACTCGTTATAACTATTACCCGCTGTTTAAAGGGAACATCTGCGCGGGTGTTGTTTACCGTGAGCGATGATCCTCCTGAGCTCCAGCAGGCTCCTGAAGGACAGAGACGCCACGTGAGGTTTCCCCCAGCGCTCCGTCTCCTCCTCCACGTCCTCCTCAAACTTAATCCAGCGAGCTCTCTCCTTCCAGCGCATGTCATGGTTATTCTCCATGATCAGCTCGTTCAGCTCCACGAACAGCTGCAGGGGCGCGAGGAAAGTCACAAATGTAAGGAACTCGTATCTCAAATGGCTGCTGAGTAATGCACAACTTATGGAGAGACCAACAGGCCCGGTTAGAACCATGAGGCCGTCCTTCTGTGGACCCACCACCTGCAGGGGGCGCCATAGGGGCTGGTGCAATGTGACTTGGGCATCTCAACAGCCCCCACGACCCGGCAACGGACAAGTGGAAGAAAATGGATGGATGGTTGGACAAGGTTCTAAGTAGAACTTCAATATGCAACAAGAAGAAATGAGCGTGAGACAAATTTGAGTTTCCGTCAGAAGGTCCAGAAGGTTTTCGATGTCACTGGCCCACAGAGAAGGGGCGCCATAATGACCTGGGGCTTTGTCCTTCAGTGGAACAGTGGAGCTTCAGGTGGTGCAGGGCAAAGGTCAAACGGCCACTGGCTCAGTCTGAGGAATGCTCTCTAACATCTGCACAGAGGCCCTCGTCTGTGTGAACCACTGGTTATTGGGCTCCAGTAACGGCCTTCATGTGGGTCAAGGATCCTCCCGCTCTCACTCCCCTTTCTTCTTCTTGCATATTGACATTCTGTTTGGATTCGTGTTAAGATACAACCATTTTTCAACTGGTCTTAAAACCTTTGGACTGTATCAGAGAGAGAGTCGCAAAGTGACTTCCATCTTTCTTTTGACATTAGATTTACAAATGTTTGCAAACCAAGTCTAAACAAAAACACATAGTAACTTAAGAGAAGTGATTTCAGTCATGATTTCCCAATTATTTTGTTAAATTATGGCCTTGTTTTGGTCCTATTGTTTAATTCTTGTTTGACACAATTTGATGAAAAATATTTCTGCTTGAATTTGACGAATCATACTTTGTTGAAATGGAAAAAAAACACTGCAAAAGTATCGTTAGTTCACTATTCAAGGCAGTTATCGAATATCTTCTTTGAAACGTTAATTACGCCCGATATAAACTGGGACCAGAATCTCAATTTCCAAAACACGAAATCTGATCGCATTTACTATTTGCTTATCCCTGTTATAGAGTTCTTTTCCCTCCTGACCTCATGCGCCTCGGTCGTCCTCTTCTTCTTCTTCTTGAGGCTTGTCAGAAGAGAGCAGCTGGTGCTGGTCCTGGAGAGCTGCCCCCTGGAGGACTTCTTCACCAGGTGCCTCCTCAGCCCCGGGTTATCCTCAAACCTGTGGCCTGCAAAAAAAGAAAAAGAAAAGGAATTCACTGACGGGCTACACCATCTCATAGGCTTTATTTCTCAAGTCCTTCGTTGCACTTTTATTTATTTTCACTGCAGACACTTGAAAACCGTATCGAGTGAGTTTAAAAGCTCGTATTCAGAATTGGCCTCTTTTTCTTCACAGAACCTCGGGCCGAGTGCTCTATTTAAGCAGCAGTGAATGGTGTCAGTAAATCAATAGGAAACAGTGTTAGCCACTGTCAATGGGCTCAATACTGTGAGTGAAAGGCTCAGATTCTCTATAATTAAACCGACTCTGTGAATGAACGCGAGCCGGAGTCGAGGCTGGGCACGTTGAGACTCTGAGTACAGGGAGGAAGGGGGGTGTGGAATTCATCAATCTACACATGTTGCAATGGAGAGAACTGTTATAAAGACAAACTGGACCCTTTGACACGACACGCAGCCCTCCAAACGCAATAAAACATGAAAAAAACCTGTAATGTAGTATTTTCTAAGTCAGACTGTTTCTGTTCTGTTTGCTCAGATAACCTCTTTAATGACCTGGTCGCTCTGGGCTCCCCCTGCATTTCTAGGCACCCCCCAGTTTGGGAACTACTGCTTACTGTATCCAGCGCACTAGTGTGTCCCATGTCCCATCAGCTGAAAGAACTTCACATCTGCAGTCAAGCAGACGACCACCAGAACAAGTCCATTAACTTATTTGTGTGACGTAATAAAACGAAAAGACGACAAAATGAATCAACATATTCAAAACGGCGGGTGGAAAAGACTGAGAGACAAGAGCAATTTAAAGTCTATGAATGATTTCCTTCAAAACAAAGGTTTGATTTGAGCTGAGACTTTTTCCCAAGTCTCCAACGGGTCTTGGACACAATGCAGGAACGTCACAGAAACGTCTCACAGGTTGAGGACAACAGATAGTGTTTGAGACCACGCAGACCTGTCAGAGACCATGAGGAGACTCAAATCAAACCTGTTCGTTTTCATCCAGACGACCTAGAGACTCGTCTTATCTCCTCTGTGGAGGCTCGTTTCCGCTCTGCCAGCACCAGGGTGGAGAACAGACTCTGTAGGAGGAGACTGGGCTGCCATCTTGGATTCTCTCTCGACTCGTGTCATTTGTGTTAATGTGGAGGAGTGAGGAATATACTTAATAACGACTACACCTTATTTAGCCTTGAAGTGTCAGTCACACTTCATTAGTAAAGTGTGACTGACACGTAATAACTTAACTACATTTAATGCTTAAATCATAATGAATAGTTCTTCACACACTTCACTTATTCATTGTTAAGTAGTTATTAAGTGTTAATTATTATTATGTACAATTCATTAGTTAAGTTATAAGGTGTTACCAGGTTTTTTTTTTTAATACGGGGGGGGGGGGGGGGTGAAGGGCCATATATCGGTAGTTAGTGCCACAAAAGTAAACCTCTGCTAGTCGAAGGTCTTGTGACAAAACCTTCGACTAGCAGAGGTTTAAATTGTACCGATTCAGCAAGAAGCCGATAGCCACGCAAAATTGGTCTGAGGGCCGCATTTGGCTCCTGGGCCGCACTTTGGACACCCCTGATGTAATACAGCAATGGACGGATCTCCTCCCCCATGTCTATAGAGGTGCGCCCAACCACCCTGTGGAGGAAACCACTTGCATCCGCGATCTTGTCGGGTCATGATCCAGATGTCATGACTATAGGTGAGGGTAGGAACGTAGATGGACCAGTGAATGGAGAGCTTTGTCTTTTGACTCTGCTCCTTCTTCACCACAACAGTCCGACACCGATCCATCTGTCCATCTCACACTCCATCCTTCCCTCGTTATTTGTGTTTTATTGAAGCACGATTTTTGACATAATGACTCGTAATGAAATTAGTGCTACTTTATTTTGCATATTGGATGAAATGTTATGCAGTCTGGCTTCATCAGAGAGAAACCCCACCAGAAACGAGCAGAACATACAAACTCCAAAAGGCCTCACCAGGTAACTCGTGTATCGCATCTTCAGTTCCGTCCTCCAGATGCGTGTGGATGGACTCCAGCAGGTCATAGTCATCAAAGTCCAGCACAAACTCCTCAAAGTCTTCCAAAGCTTCCATGGGTCTGTGTGAGCTGCGTCGTCTTCCCTGCGCGATGGATTTTTTCTCCACAGCTCCCAGACCTCCACCGGCCTGGGCTTCTCCGACCTGAAGGGTCCCAGCCTGAGCCTCCGCGGCCTGGCCCCCACCAGCCTGCACCTCCTGCCCGTCGGGGTCTGTCATCTCCACTGATGGTACCACCTCCGCAGCTCCGCACTCGAGGGGAACTCAAAAAGCATCCAGCGCGTTCTGCGGGACGGTAGCTGAGCCTTGGACGAACAAACTTTGGTTCCCTCAAAAAGTAGATCTTCAAAATCACTAGAAAACGACACAAAATCCCAAATCGAGAAGCTTTAGATCCAACCAAACCAAAAAAAAGTGTTAGCGTTCCATCTCAACAGCAGATCAGCAGCACTGGCGTCGACTGGGTCCACACAGTTGAAGGTATTGACGGCTCGTGGTCACATGGAGAGTATTGACTTTAGTCTCCGTTTTAGCTTCCGTAGGCGTTTGCAAAGTTGAACAGATGAGTTTTGGTTCTTTTGGATTTAAAACTAGCTGTTGGAAGTTGCAAAATAAATCCACTCCAACTGTGCCAATGTATGACTTATTTGAAGCTAAAAGTCGGTGCTAATCCCTGAAATGGGATGTCCCTAAAGCAGATGCATTGACACGGAGTCGCTCCACAGAAAGTATCGACGGCTTCTGGTCACATGGCGCCGAATGATTTTAAACAAAAGCAGATGGAGCCAGTTTGTTCCGCTGTCACTAATATTTTCCAAATCAGTGGAAAGAGCAAGTCCGGGAGGTGACGGGCAGCAGGTAGAGAGGGCAATTCAGCCGCAGGAAAAGAAACGAGTGGAAAAGGGTCAGGTTAAATTCACAATATAGATAAGTGTGCTGCAAGTTTGGACAAAATGTACATTCAACTGTGGTCAACTACACAGACAAAAAAACATATGATGTTGAAATTAATAGATTTAAGAATATGTTCATATATTTGTCACATTATCGTCACCTTTTTTGTCACTTTTTATAAAAAAATGTCGTCACTTTTTTTTGTCACTTTTTCATCACATTTTTGTCACTTATTACAATTTTTTGTCACTTTTTATAAAAAAATGTCACTTTTTCGTCAAATTTTTTTGTCAAATTTTTTGTCACTTTTTATAAAAATGTTTTTTCACTTTTTCATCACATTTTTGTCAAATTTTCGTAGTATTTTTGTCACATTTTGGTCACTTTTTATTAAATTTTTTTGTCACTTTTTATTAAAATTTGTTGTCACTTTTTCGTCACATTTTTGTCACTTTTTTGTCATATTTTTGTAAAATTTTCGTAGTATTTTTGCCACTTTTTATTACATTTTTTTGTCACATTTTCCGTCCCTTTTTCTTTGCTTTTTTGTGGCTTTTTCATCCTTGTCTTCGTCCCATTTTTGTCGCAGTTTTGACACTTTTTTTCCACAAGCTTTTCGATTTGGTTAAAGCCAAACTGGAGAAAATGTGCTCAGTTCAGGTGGGGGTTAAGAGGTTAATTTGACTAATTTAAAGTAAAAAAAAAAAAAAAAAGAATAAAATAAAAACAAACTGTTCATTTTGACGACGTATTTCAATTCACTTTAAGTCTCCTGATGATGTCAAACGGCTTTGATCTCCTCCAGTTTAAACCAGTCTGAGCGAGTGCATATGGAACTAATGATCCCTGATCGATGGACTCTGCCCCGGGCCTTTCCTGCCGCAGCCCCAACATCGACGGGACCCTCCCCCTGTGTTTAAAATAGACTCCACTGATGGATCTGCCCATTGACAAACCACTGTGCCACTAATGCCGCGGCTCCGTGGGACAGTGCCAGCTCCAGAGCAGAGGGGATTACGAACGAACCTTTTGAATATGGAAGTTTCCCCAATCAAAGTTTACCGATCTTAAGAAATAAAAGATCTGTGGCATTTAAAATTAGAGGTCGTTATAAAAGTGTGATTTCACCCAGTCCACCCACACCTTAGACCTCAGGGCTGAGAAACATAACGTCACAACAGCTCAGAAACACGGACCATATTTAATATAGTTTATGTTGCAGACTCAACCCTCGGAGGAGGCCTCGTGGAAGACCCAGGACACACTGGACGGACTATGTCTCTGTAGCCTGGTGTCATCTCAGGGTCCCCCCAGAACAGCTGGAGGAGGTCTGTGTGGATCAGGAGGTTTGGGCATCTCTGCTGGGACTGATGCCTCATAAATGCCCGGATAAAGCGGACGAAAATGGATGGATCGATTGAGACTTTTGCCAATTATTTTTTCAAACGAGCTCCCACTGAAGTATCTATTTAATGTGAATGTCCTGAATAAATCAGCCCTGTGAGGTGGTTAAAGTGAACCTTATCGCCCCCCTGCATTTGCCCCATCCCTCGATGCTACTGGGAACACCCGTAAGGAGCTGTGGGCGACCGCAGTTTTATTTTCTGTTTTGCTCCAGCAGAGACACAGAGTCACATGAACTCCAAGGGTCACATTGATCCTAAACTCTCATCGCTGCATTAACATTGACTCATTAACACCACACTGGCTCCATTGCCTCTGCTCAGCTTAAGAGGACACACCAGTGCGTTAGCTTACACATGAGCGCCCCCTACAGTACGGAGGAGGAGGTGGAGTTCACTGTAAAAAGTCTTTAATGACTCACTCTTCATGTCGTCGAGGTCGGCCGACGCGAGCATGCTGGCCTCGGCCTCGTCTGTGGGCACTCGGGCGTAGACCTCCGTGTGGGTCATGCTCCCGATGCGGGTCCTCTCACGCAGGTCGTAGTTACTCCTCTGAGCCAGCGCCGCGCGGTGGTGCAGCGGCTTCCTCCTCAGGCCCAGCCCGGAGCCCGAGGAGGTGGAGGGCAGGCAGTCTGAGGCGCAGCTGTGGGGATAACGAAAAATAAACATCAAAATGAAACCTTTGCTGTAGATTATTGATAGAAAAATGAGAAAGTGTTCTGCATTTTATGTTTTCATGTAAAAATATAATGTGGAAAAAGGCCAAAACTGCCAATATTTTCAGAGAGGAAATCTAAAAATGGATACAGCAATTTATGGTTTTTCTATTTTAGTTTTTTAATACCTTAACAAAATCCAAATAGTTGAATAAGCTCAATTACTCCAAATAAAAATATGAATATCAATCCCTCTGTAACATCTTGTTAAGTTCAAGCGTGTAGTTTGGAGTCTGTGGGAGCCACTAAAGTGCAGATGTTGTTGCATTAAACAGACAGATGTTGAAAATTGTGGATCTTAAAACAATGGGAGACTTTAGAGCAAAAATGGCCAAAATGTTAATTGAAACTTTGCAAAATTAAACCAAAGGCATTTGTCTTGTTGGATTGTGTCAATACAAAACAAAAGGAGCAAATTCAATCAAAGCAGTGGGTGAATTGAAATTTTCTACATTTTTAAGATGATAATTTCACCATATCAACAAAAGATTAAAATTCCTCCTTGTTTTTTTTGTTTGACTTTTTTGGTTCAAAGCTCAAAAAATCTGTTTAGACAGTGAAAAACTTATTGTTGTTTTCCCCAGTTGAGTCTGTATATTTCTCCCACAAAGGAAATGACCATATTTGGATTACAGCGTCATCTCGGTCACAGCCTTTCGTGCTACACGTGGATACCGAACATGTCGGTATTTGGGAATGAATCAACAAACAAATCCCCAAACCGTGGAAAGGCCGTACCCGTTCTCCAGCGTAGCTCCATCTCTGCCTTCCGTCAGTCTCTCAGCCGCAGACAGGGGGCGCCGTTCCTCCTTTATGTGAAAAGCGCTTAAACCTGCAGCTTCCTCTAAATCCTCTTGGCTCCCCAAACTAAACTGAGAGAAACAGGGCGAGCAGTGAGACACAGGCAGGTGAAAAGGGGGAGAACGTTTATATTTAAAGCAAGTCGTGTAAATAAGACTAAAATCAAAAGCTTTTATCTCTTAGGCGGACTTACCTCTGGTTCGGTGAGAGAGGTATCGGTGGGCGTGGCCTGTTGCCGGTCCGACTCCGCCTCCTCCTCGTCCACTTCCTGGATGGTGGGCGTGACCTGCGACGGGGCCAGCGACGTCTTTTTCCTGCGGCGTTTCTTCCTGTGCGCTCGGTGGGGTTTCCTCCTCAGCCGCAGGGGCAGGTGCGAGGAGAGCGGGTGGTGCACGTGCAGCTGAGTCTGTCGGTGGCCTGGGAACACGGCAGGCGGCCATTTTATCAGAGACGCGTCGGGAATGAGTCATTTCAGCTTCGGTAAAGAGTCTGAAGCCGTGTCCGCCGGTCCCCCCCGCCCCTGACCGCTCTTTTACTACACAGTCCCGCACCGGTATGTTATATAATTAAATCTATATTAGTCACTGGTTCTGTTGGCGATTCAAACACACCACCCACTTTTTCTCCTCGCCGCACATGACTATCCCAGCGCCAGAGCGACCTGAGGAGAGGAGGAAGCAGTGAGCCGCGTGTCCACATGAGTTCCTCCTCAAGAGAGCGTTTAATGTTTAGGGATAAATATGAGTCAGATCAGTTTGCCCCGCAGCCATGTCGACGGTGCCATCTGAGACAATGTTTTACATTATTGTGCGTCAATTTTGATCCGTAAATGATAGAAACGTACTTTTTTTTGCACCAAAACCGTAAGATTCTGACGATCGCGAGTCGACGGTCCACCATCTTGAAATGCACTAAGAAACTACAGAATGATGTCGCGACAAACTGTCCAATGGTAGCATCTCCTTTTGGCACATGGCCGCGGTAACGCAAGGAAACTTCTACCAAAGAGTGTGAGCTCAAGATAATTATGTCCTCCGTGTGTAGCGCTCTCTGACCCGGAAATGACCAGACACAGAGGCACAAGTGGAAAGGTATTATCCCGATCGCCAAAACAAATCCGGTCTTTGTAAATTTTACGCGTGGAATCTGGATGAAAAACTTTACTACATGGATTACGTGCATTCGAAGATGTTTTCAACGTTTATTTGACGGTAATAATACGTCATAGGCCCGGAAAGTATCACACATCTGAAAGTAAGTAGGAAATCTGCGCTAACACCCGCGCAAAATGCTATTTTGAGCCAGACGCACGAAGGCTAGCCTACAGATACAGGCGCACTCACCATTGACGAGGGTTTACAGTCACGTGTGAGGTCCTCTGTGAGGTCCTCCATGAGGTCCTCTGTCTACAGCCGGTGATTGAAAAGAAACATATGCCCTAAATGTGATATTGTAGCTCTCGGTGTGTTCTTTTTTGGAACAATTGTGTTTCTTCTAAATCATAGAAATAGGACTTTGGTTTTGTGAACAAAAAGACACTTATAAAATAGTTACAACTTTGGGCTCTTTTGTTTTGACCAATTGGACCACATACAACATGTTTATAATGTGTATACCCATGTTCAGTCACTTTTTTGGGTTTATTTGATGAACAAAATGTCTAAAATGATTTTCGCCTGAATTATTCCCTTATATAATGGTTAAAATAATTTCAATTAGATGCATCTGAACCTAACAAGTCCTACAGATCTAAAAAGCCCAGGGTGTCCTGAAAAAAACAAGGTATAACAAGTGATGTATAATATTGAAATAATGGACAAAATCTGCAATTAAGTGGGAAAAAATACAGGCGAGAATCCCAAAATATAGCCCTCAGACCCCTAAGGGTTAACATGGATTTACATCAATGAAGAAAACGGCTTTGATTATTACTAGGGCTGCACCGATCCGATATCGGGAAAAATACAATATCGGGTAATGGCTACATATATCCGATACTGAACCGATACCTGTTTTGGCTCTCACCGCTTTACAAACAACTTTCACCAACTACATCTCAGTGAAAGTTTTCATACCATACCTCATTTTGAAGCTTAGAACCTGGAGAAATCAACTGCGGAGTTAGTTTGAAACACCAAAATGACTCACTGTCATAGTCCCGGTCGGTGTAGAGGCGTCCCGTGGGCTCGCCCTGTGGACCCGAGTCACTGATGAAGGCGGTGAACCTCTGCACGCACAGGGCCTTCTCCAGGTCCGAGTCCGAGTCCGGGTCTGGACCGGCAGCGCGGGCCGGACCCTCACAGTCCTCCACATCCACCGTCACCTGCACGACACGGAGAGGTTTGTCAGGAGAGTCAGCCGTACCAGGATCTTGTGAAAGCTCATTCTTGCGTTTGATATGGCTGCGCCCCTCCTCTTTAAACAGGTGAGTCTTTAGTTTTGCTTTGAACAGGGGCAGCTCTGAAACGTAACTTAAGCAGCAACGAGTTCCAGAGTTTTGGAGCTGCCACAGCAAAAGCCCGATCACCCCACTCTTTATGATGTGACCTGGGCCCCTCCAGCAGGTGGTGTTGGGCAGAACGTAGAGCTCTGCTGGGCTGGTGAGGGGTCAGAGTATCACATAAATATACAGGTGCGAGGCCGTGGATGGAACTGAAAACAAAAAGCAAAAGTTTGTACTGGATTCTGAAGAGGACCGGGAGCCAATGCAGGGAGTAAAGGACGGGCGTGATGTGGTCATGTTTGTGAGAGTTGGTGAGGAGCCGGGCAGCAGCATGTTGCACAAGCTGTAATCTGTGAATGAAGGTCTGACTGAGTCCAACATACAGGGCATCGCAGTAATCCAATCGTGAGCTGATGAATGCGTGGATAGTTTTTTCCAGGTCGGAGCGGCTGAGGAAAGGCTTCACTTTTGCCAGAAGGCGAAGCTGGAAAAAAACTTGCCTTAACTACAGAGTCAATTTTCTTGCGAAAGTCCAGATTTGCATCCAGATTAAAACCTGGGTTTTGGATGACGGTGTGAGGGACGAGAGACTGAAGACCTCTCGTAACTTAAATGACGTCGCTCACAAAGATGATTGTCTTGAATGGACTACAAAAGGGCAGGAAAAAAAACCTATACATTTTCTTTTACAATTTTCTATTTTCCCCCCGAAATGTTTTCTTACTTTCCCCCAAAATGTTTTTCTTGAAATTTGCTATGGCCCATGTGACAACGCTGGGCTAGGTGTCATATTTTTAACCGCGCTGGTTTTTGTACATCAGCAACACAAAGTGGAAGTCTAAGTCTATGGTTGACAGGCTCTGGGGGTCTGTGGAGGCTCGTAGCCGGTCCACCCGCCCTCCCCTTTTAAGGAACAGGCGACATAGGAGGCTTAGTACCCATGTTTATCTCTTCCATCTTCTATCTATGATCCTGACTAAGATCTGGAGTTGGGTCATGTGGTCGCCCGATGCTCCTGACATTTCCTAATAGGAGCATAACCTCACCTTAGCAAGGACTAACCCGGGTCTATCCCAGACCTACGCAGATCTAATAGTGGACTTTGTGTAAACAGAGCCGGACAAACTTCACCTCCACAGATCGATACCCGAGTGCTCCTCTGCTGACGCTAATGCACTTCCTCCCCGGAGAGCCGCCGGACCCGGAGCTGACCCGAGACTGGTCCGAGCGCTCAGATAAGCCCCGCCCCTTCCACTCTGATTGGTCGTTCGGGCCGCGAGTACTCCGGCGTCTCGGGTTTCTACTCTCCGCGCTCCATTAGGGGTAAGTACGACCGGGACACAGGAACTTTTAATGACGGGCCCGGGCTGGCAGGAGGAGACGGAGAGCCAGCGTAAATTCAACCTGGAAGACTTTATTTCCTCTTCCTGTCTGTCATCGTCAGCCAGTCTCAGCCCCGCTGCCTCAAGCAATAATCGCACAGGATTGGAAAGACCAGTAACCTGCTGGTAGTTTTGGGGGGAAATGTATTGCAAGTTTTCTGTCATTTTCATTTAAAAATAAGACAATGCATAAAATCTTCTGCTTAAAGAAACGGCTTCTCTTGCAGAGCTGAACAAACCGGGCTTAAAGTAGGAATAGCGTGAGCAACGTGAATAAGACGGAAAACCCGGGTACAGGGCTTTTAAAACAGATGAAAGACACGGACCACGATATGGCTTCTTGAGTCACGTTCGCTCTCAGAAGAAAATGGCCTCGGGTTTTTGAAGTGTGAGCTTTGAAGGAGGGGAAAGGACAGAGACACTGACCCCAGTGCAGCTGCAGACGGACAGAGAGACATTAGATAGAAAAGATCCAAGAAGCCGACCTGCTGCGGACCGGCGGAGACCTCAGGAACATGGCCTCCTGTAGCCATCACATCAGGAGGTCTTCAGGAGGAGAGGACGGAGGGGAGAGGGTGGAGAGATGAACAGCAGGAGAAGATCAGCCCTTCTCTTTGACCGCAGGAGAAGCAGAGGCTCTTTGGGGAGGCATAACCTGCACAGAGGGGGACATATGTCATCGAGGTGCACCGATCCTAACGGTCAGCAATCATGATAAGCCGATCAAACTTTTAGTGATCGGAAATCGGTCTCAGAAACTCCTGATCGGTTTACCTCCAACACATCAACTACAAGATCATATTGACATTGTTGTTTATGCTAGCCTTTATATAAAATACTAAATCATGAATAGGCTATAGGTTCAGAAGCCCCTTATGAGAGACCATGAGGCCGTCCTTCTGTGGACCCACCACCTGCAGGGGGCGCTATAGGGGCTGGTGCAGCTCCAACAGCTGCCCCCACGACCCGGCAACGGACAAGTGGAAGAAAATGGATGGATGGATAAATAGGCCATATGCACGCGAGCGTCATGTGACTTCCGAGTGGATTCTAAGTAGTCGTTTGCGTATCCTGTCTCCGTTATTTCCCTATGAGGTCTTGTCGAAAAAAATAAATAGCTGAAGATTACACGGCAGACAGTGAGTTACTGGTGGACAGTCACAGCATCAGGTTAAAAACATCCATCAATCAATCAATCAATCAATAGCCCAATACCACAACAGGAGTTGCCTCATAGGTCCGCAACAAACATTAAGGCAATAAAACAGAGCAGTAAATAAGACAATGTAAAGTTCTGGCGAATCAAGTATCCAGGCAAACATAAAGTCCAAATAAGTGACACGAGCAGCTCGGGCGTCCCCTGTCCGTAGACTCTCCAGCACGGCAAGGAAAAACTGAAAAACCCGGTGGGAGAAACGAGAAACCTTGAGGAGAACCACAGAAGGAGAGATCCACTCCCATGGACGGACAGGCTGTAGAGACCCAGGGCCGAAGGAGCAAAAAATTCACTGGACGAAACCTCCGTGCAGTGTTTTTGTCTCGAAGCTAACGGCTTACACGAATTAAAAATGAAAACAGCGAGCCTGCTCAAAAAATAAATCAGCCCGTCTTTAGTATAAACAGTTTTTAGATGTTTTTTTGATGCTAGCCGTTAGCGCTGAGATAAAAAGTCCTACCTCAAAAAACACAGACGTTTCCTGCAGTCAAGAATTTACATCCAACGTGATGTTTTTAACACGAGTCACTTCGGATCAGGATCTCACCGTCAGTGATGTTTCCTTCAACTATTTTTTTTTTTTAGACAAGACCTCATAGGGAAATAACGGAGACAGGAAACGGAAGCACCGACATAGCATCCACTTGGAAGTCACGTGTCATTTGCATAGAGCCCATCGAATAGAAATCTGTCCACCTCCGCCGGCTGCGCTTGAGTAAAGTCTTCCTGGTTCCGTCGCTGAGCCCAACCCTTCACCACAGCTCCTCTACGTAAATGCAAAGAGCTTTACATACATTTAAATCCATTTCCATGTGGTCTAAACACGCTAATGGCAGCAAGTTGAGCTCTTCACGTCTCCACCCGAGTGCTGTGCAGTGATCGAGTTGGGTTTGGGTCAGAGATTATTGTTATTGGGTTGAGATTTGTTTGCTCAACTTGATTCCGACTTGTTTCCTCCACATGTGCTGTGAAACTCCGCAGGACCGCTCTGATCTCACACCAACTACTTCGGACAAGTTTTGAGTTCCTGACCGTTTTTTTTTCCTTACTGCTAGAGGAAACAAGAGGATCCATCCTGTTTGTGATAGCTCTCATTCATCCAGGGAGTATCCATCGTACCATAAATGCAAAACGAAACCGCTTGGAAAAAGAGGCCAAACGTCCAACACTTCACAGCAGGGACGTGGGAACAGTAAATTGTGAGACGGGGTTGGGCTCTCCTTTTCTCGCTGTTTCGAGCCTAAGCTACTGCATGTGTAATTTCTAATGAATTAATGGGCGGGCTTTTTCCACGTAGCATAGACATTCCAACGTCTATTCTGAATTAAAAAAACATTGAAATTCTACTCAGTTTCGCTTTCTTTTTTGATCTGATATCATTCCAAGCCAAGTGCTCAAGTGCCCCATACAAACACGGGACTACTCTACATAATTGCAAAGTTCTCATCTCCAGCTCGGTGCTTGTGCAAACTCATTATTAAAATACCTACACTCGTGGCCAGTCTAGGGTGACCAGATGTCCCAGTTTTGAGCCTTCTGTCCCAAGTCCCAGTGGATTTCACCAAAATCCCTGATTTGTCCCAGTTTTACACAAGCTCTGTCCCAGGTGTCCCGGTTTTCACCAGTCCCCACGCCTAAAGCAGCTTTATCGCTTGAAACTTAATGACTTCTGGCCATGTATGCGCCAAACACAGAGTTTGATTATTGGATGGACCAATTAAAACAGCTAAAGGTATATCACCTCGATGCTGGGTGGTCCATTTACCTGAGATTAGACTTTCATAAACAGGAAGTTTGACCATTCAATGCAAAAAAAAAAAACTCCCATTGTGTCCAGTGTTAATTTCGTCGACTAAAATATTTAGTCAAAGTGATTTTTTTGACGACTAAAATTGGACTAAATTAAAGGTTTTTCATGAGATTAAAACTATGACTAAAATGTCCAGATATTTTAGTCGACTAAAATAAGACTAAATAAAAATGGAAAGGAGAGACTAAAATCATCCAAACTTCTATGGACCGTCTGAAAGAGCCTCATATCATGTAAATCCACTGCCAAAGGAACAGCACTGAGCTTTGTTCATGAGGAGCAGCTCCATGAAGCAGGACCTCCATTAAATATGATTATAATGAATATTATTAATACAAAGTCGACTAAATGTGTCTTAAATTAGTCGACTAAATCTCGACTAAAATTGAAGATATTTTTTTGACTGAAACTCGACTAAAATTTTATTACATTTTCGTCAAAAGACTAAAACTAAATTAAAATATGTCGTCAAAATTAACACTAATGTGGAAAGTCTGGTCACCCTATTTTTTCTGGTTGTTTATTTAACTAGAGTTCATTGTATTGGATTTAACAAGGACAATGTCTTACAACACTGACAAATAAAACCATGATAAAATGTTTCTTGTATTTTGTGCTTTCACTCGTGCACTTGGCGCGTGCACAGACTGCGTTCAGGTCTATCCTCGCGTTTCCTCCATTATCGGTCGCAAACGTCCAGCCATTGTCCGCAGGTGTTTCTGCTGAATCATAACTCTTCCACGGCGCTGCTCTCACTTGTGTTTCCTCCCCCCGCGCGCCTCTGCCTCAAACCCAGACGCACAACTCGCGAACCCGGCGCGACTGAAACTTGCTCCCGTCTCCCGCGGACGCGTCGCTAAACCCACGCAGCCGCGTCTCCCGCCACGACACGGTCCACGCGCCTTTGTTGTGTAGCATCAAACGCCCACCGACAGACCCACGCGTCACGTGCTCTCGGCGAAGCTACATTTGAAGCTAATATTAGTGCGTTTGTCCCGGTCTTACCCCGCGCTGAAGAAGGAGCAGAGGAAGAGGAGAAGGCGACGTGGAAGAGGAAGGGGACACGGGTCGAGGGTTCAGATCCTGGTCGCGTGCAGCAGCAGCGGGAGGACGACGACACGAGGAGGACGACACGAGGAGGAGAGGAAAAGGAGAGGAGTGAGGAATGCTGGAATCAGGATGCGCGCGGGGAAGGCAGGCAGAGATGCAGCTCGAGCGCGGAGTGTGTGCGGTCACGTGACTGGGAGGATGGTCCCGTCAATCATGTTGACAGAACGACAACAACAACAGCAGCAACACATGCAGGTATGACAATAGGGAATCAAACAAAAAGTATTATATAAAATAATAATTAGGGCCGGGACTTTTTTCGATTAATTGCGATTAATTAATTACATGAGGTTTAGTGCGATTAAAATTTTTCCTGCAGACGCACAATTAATGGCAATACTGCACTGGTCTGTTGGACTTGGTGGAACAAAAATAAACAATATTTTGTTGCTTAAGCTCATGTATTCAGTCATTATTCGATGGTATACTAAAAACCCTTATGAAAAAACTAACTTCTCACTGTTCTCAGGTCAAATATTTATATGCGATTAATTAATTACAAAGCCTCTGATTAAAGGTATACAGGAGGATTTTCCCGAATTTTAGGAAAGAACCGCCCTCTCCACATTTTGAAAAAAATGCACATGCGCAACGCTCTACCTGCTCCCGAGAGGGAACGCCTTCTAAAACGTGTGCGAGAGACATGCACGAGCCCAGTTCTCCTCGTGCACGCTCTGTTTACAAGTCACTGTCGGCATCGCTCACACAAGCTCACTTTCCAAGAAGATTTGCACTTTTTCCACAATGTCAGACTCCCCACCGGTAAGTGAAAATCTATTACAACCATCAAAATTTGTTTTAAAGAATATGTATAAAGCCAATCGTAATCAGGGATTGTGAATACAAAATGTTTCGTGTCTATGTAGCGTTACGAGCATAAACAAGCTATCATTTAGCATCTAAATTGTTTTATTTCATTTATGTCCGTTTAGAGCTTTCAAGAGGACAGTCTTGTGGGATCAGATATGGACTACGAGCCCGTTCCCTGTGCATCCCGACCAAGATCCAGGAGGGGGGGTGCGCCTAGAGGCCGCGGGAGACGAGCTCAGAGCACAAGACCTCCAAGAGCCAGCACCAGCCAAGAGCAAGGAGAGAGAAGGGGAGGCAAGGGTCGGGCTAGAGCCCGTGGCCGTCTGCTAGCTGACCTGTCACGGGAGGACTTCAAAAGGGTTGAAGAACTTCATAAACAGAGGATTGCAACTGAGGAGGTATGTGTACACATATAACCGCTAACTTGTCATTTTTTTGTCGCAAAATACGTCACAGGCTAACTTACAAACTCTTATCAGTACAAAGCATTACTATTGTTATTGTAATATTACTGGTCCAGGGTGTCAGACAGACAGTGTGAGACGTGATCTTTCCTTTTGTTATTGTAATGCTCCCTCCTACATTGCGAGGCAGACAGTGAACAGTGAATACACTCAAAACTGGAGTGAATGTACTGCACTTTTCCCTTTTATTAGAAAATGTGTTCACATTTCGCCTGTTCAATGGTTTAGAAAGCTGTGTGTCAAAGGGCTAAATAGAACATTTTTTAAGTGTGATTTTGTTTTAACAGGCTAGGATAAAGAGACTGACATTAGAGGAGTGTCAACAACTTCTACAAAGATGCCTCAGTCGTGAACCGAGTCTCATCTTTGACCTCATGAGTCTCACCCCTGATCCCCCTCCACCAGGCCCTCCTAATCCACAGGCACCCAACTGGTGTGTCTGTGGAACCTGCAGAAATATGCCAACACTGCTGGAACAGAAATGCTGTCAACAACAACCACAAAACTGCACGTCACTGTTGCCACACATGGAGCTGTACATCTTGGAGGAAGGTGTGCTGAGACTGGCCAGGCGAATCTGGAATGACCTTAGGGCAGAGGTGGACATCCAGGAGACAGGAGAAAGTCACAGACAGTTCCGCTATGCTGCATATAGGAACTTTATTGTCTGGCAATATGGTGTTCTGGGACCAGGAGTTAGAATTGTTATAGCGTCATGTTGTGTGTGGAAAATTAGAGATCGTTTCCCGGATTCTAATGGTAATTATGTAGGCTTTATTCCGGCCAGAGTGTAAACCTTGTGTACTCAACGTAATTCTTTGTGCTTTATTCCAAGATACCTCATCAGGTAAACTTGCACCATAAAATAAGCTGGATCAATACATGTGTGTATTTTATGCTAACTTTTTGTTACATGTACTATTTTGATTGATGTTGATAAAGTTTCTTACAAAGCATATCTTTGTCCATGTACTTCCATCGAGTTTCCCATACTTCTCTAAAATATTTGTACGTGGCTTTAAAAAGTTCACAAAGGACAATGTATGTAGGCTTGTACAGTTGTGCTCCAAAGTTTACATATCCTGGCAGAATGTTTTTACTTTTTTTTTCCCACTCAGTGGTTGTGTGAAGCCACTTATGGTGAAACAGTGTTTGCTCTTTTTAAATAAAATGACCCTTTTCAAAAGTTTACACACCCCTGTTCCTAATAATGTGTATTTCCCCCTTAGCATCAATGACAGCTTGTAGTCTTGTGGTCATTGTGGAGAATTTTCTGTATAATCTAATGGTAAACCGGCCCATTCTTTATCATAAACATGTGCTGTATGTGATAACGGTTTAGAACTTACATATACAAATATCAACGCAATTTGAGATAGCCATATGCAGATTTTGTCTTTTATTTGCTCAAATGTATAAAATTATATGCTGTTCTTTTATACATGACATACATTCACCATAAAAATTATTGATTTGCGCATTATGTACAGGGGAAATGAAGCACACGTACGTCACTCCTTTTGAAGCACCACATCTACAGGTCATGTGTGAGATGGTTGACCTTTAAAAAAAAATATAAATAAAATAAGTTTACATATCAGGACTTTATCCTATGCAACAGCAGCATACACTGTAGAGCAGGGGTAGGCAACATCAGGCCAAGGGAGTCAAATCTGGCCCTCCTGCATAAAACATGTGGCCCCCAAGATCATTATGAAGAAATATTATTCAATAAATAGGAGACCAAATACCTGATAAAGCACTCAAAAATGTTGAAAATACTGTCAATATTTTCACATTTCCTTCCAAAGCACTCCTTTAGATCATAAATGATGTACAAAGCTAATATTTGTGCTTTATTTTGGACGAGAATTGTAATTTTCGGCCCTTGGCATTTGGGCAATGAAGAAAATTGTCCCTCAATGACAAACTTGCCTACCCCTGCTGTAGAGGATTGAATTCAACAAAATAAGGCACTTGACTCGAATACAACTCACCTAGCCCTCTGCGGGCTTTCTTTTCCTTCAATTCTTGTACTGTTGGGGCAGGGCCACCGGACAACAGCCCCAGCCTTCGTGGATCATGAAGTGCAAGAGGCTGCTTTCCTGCCATCCCCCTAGGAGCCGACAGTCTTGAATGGAGAATAACACTCTGTAGATCTGTAATGTACTTGTAGGTTTTTGGGTTCTTGATGGTGTACAGCCGCCACATCTTTGATCTTTTGTTAAAAATTCTGCCATACCTTGGAGGAGTAAACAAAAACATGTCAATATTGCCATTGCGTGTATAGTATAAATTATGGATTATAGATCAGTGATAACTTACTGATATGAGCCATCTGCATTTGTTCGTGCTCCTCGGTTTAGGTGGTAGTTATAATCCAGCCCTGCCAACAGGGTCCGAGCATAGTACACTGGTGGTTTGAAGCAGAAGCGCTTTGAGGCGTACATAAGTATGTGGTTATGGAAGGACTCCAGGTCTGAGGTTGATCTATAAAACAAAAATAAAGAAGCAAATAAGACAATGTGTGAACCTGGCATTTTCCAAATTTTGATAAAGCAAATTGGTGGTTTGGAATGCAATTGCACTACAAAAATGTCTACCTGAAAGAGAGATACTTGGGTATATTTTTCAACCAGCGTGCATCGTAAACGATCTTTTGGAGTCTTCCATGTGCTGCAGAGCCCTTTGGAATCCATTCTTTATTCCGGTCTTCCTCCAAAGGACCATGTCGACAGGCCCCAAAGTACCACTCATGTTTGCCAGTTACATGATGCAGAACTCCTGTCCAAAGATCCTGTAATCAAATGTTTTCACTCAGTAAATTATGCGTACTATTAAAAAAAAAAAAACATTTGACAAACACCCTTTATATATTAGTATACTCTAATTGTGTAGAAATATATACAGTAAATAAAAACTTACGTTGAAAGCTTCAAAGGTCTCTGCTTCCTTACAGCTGTACCAAAAATGATTGCAAATGTCTCTGTTCCAACTCAGAAGTAGTGCACAGTCCTTCTCATGTCCAGCCTAAAAAACAAATTTATTGAATTAGATTAACTGGTTCCTTGCCAAAAAAACAAAAAAAGGTCTCAATAACAGTAAACATACAGCCAGAATCTTTTTACTTAGGTTCTTTGCACCGTGCCAGATATCCAAACTGTGTTTCACACCACAGTCTTTGTATTGGCCATTGTCTGTCAAACATCACACAAGATTTTAGATCATTTCAGCGTGATGTCTTTTACCATTTGTCATAAGGCTACTTTAGACAAATGGAGAGCTTTCCCGTGTCTGCGCGGCGCGTGACCTGTGCCAAGGCTTCGCTAATCAGAGCCTACATTAGGATAAACTTCTCTCCTAATAACTACTCGGTCGATTATTCTCAAATCATAATCCAAAGCATACCACAACGATCCTCTTCTGAGTTCGTTTCCAGTTAGTGATTGGCCCGCTTTTAAACGACATTACTTAGTAAATGGATGCAGGAGCGGGTGTTCTACACGAGCTGCTACTCTGTTTGTTTGTTTGTTTGTTAGCAAAGGCTCCGAGCCATGAGGGAGGAGGGGCGGCGGGTACGCGATGATAAAGACGGTCACTCAGATAGATCTCATCTCATCCATTTTTATGTTTAAGAACTTTCATCGCAAAAATGACTGCTAGTACATTTAAAAATCTTGACATGCCTTTGTTTGGGGGCTGCGGTGAAGATTAGGAAATGTTAGCAGACCTGTGGCCATCGTAATAACTACTGACGATGCAAATTACAAACTAAATAAACTAATCTACCCTAGAAAGTTACAATATACAGTTACAATGTACACTTTTACTAGAAGTGATTTTAAATGGATTTCTCCAAATAGAATGCCAAACTTTACCTGTCGAGTAGAAACTTCGCGACTGAAGCGTCAGTGGGAAGCCCAACGTGTGCTTTCAGCGCACGCCATCGTGTGAAAGAATCTCCCAAAAACACTCTGGTCTTGTTTCTCTCTTCTGAAGCCTTTCTCTTCTTCTCATAAACCTCGAAGACACTTTTTCTCTTGCGACTCTCTGCCATTTTCAAAGCACCCGGTGAGAACTGCGAGCTACAGTGAAAAGCTGAAGGCGAAGCTCAACATATACACCTGAAAGTGCGCATGCGCAAAAAAACGAAAACTACCCAGGAACGAGCACGTACGACGTCCTTACGTAAACATATCACCAGAATGATTGACAATCAGGAGGACCAATAGTCTTGATGATCCACCCGGAAAAAGAACATCCTCCTCTACACCTTTAATTAGATTAATTTTTTTAATCGAGTCCCGGCCCTAATTATAATATAATGTAAATATAAATATATTCTCTTATCGTAGAGACATCAAAATAATAAGAGAAATAGTTCAACATTTTGATACATTGTTATGAAAACATGAGGGAACATAACGTTAAAGGCACTACAGGCCTCCCTGTTTTTTTTTTCTGGTTATGGAACAAAATTTGTTTTGGCTAATTTTCACAAACTTACAGTTCGTTTTCTTTGCCTGAAAACCACTGACCAGCGATTGAGTCCGGTGATCGTGGAGTCAACTGTATTTCCACAGCGCTACATACGCTAACAGGAAGCGGAGGAAGCGCATCAGCGAAGGGCGTCTTCCGTCTCCTGTGCACCGTTCGTAGATTGTTATTGAGAGACTTCCATCCATCCATCTTCTTCCACTTGTCCGTTGCCGGGTCGTGGGGGCAGCTGTTGGAGCTGCACCAGCCCCTATAGCGCCCCCTGCAGGTGGTGGGTCCACAGAAGGACGGCCTCATGGTTCCAAACGGGCCTGTTGGTCTCTCATAAGGGGCCCATTCACTCTCTCATTCACACACCAGTGTACGCAGACACTGGAGGCAAGGAAGGTGAAGTGTCTTGCCCAAGGACACAATGACAATGTGCACCTTCAGGAGGCGGGATTCGAACCCCCGACCTTCCGATCATGAGACGACCCGCTCTACCATCTGTGCCACCATTGGGCCACCACCGAGAGACTTCATCTATAAATTATTCTGATTGCACGGGCTCGTTTTCTACTGCCGCCAACGAGGCCGCGGGTCCCAGACTGAGAGAGGGGTATCATTCTGGTCTCGCTAGGCTACAGTTTTCTAGACTTTCTGTGAAAATGACCCAGAAAGGTGACCCTGGCAGTTGTTAAATGTGTATAGAAACATGTCCCTTTATCAACATTGCACAGAGAAGGGTTTATATTTTGGGGGCCCACTGGAAACACACAAGATGGCGCCCGGGATTTATGAAGGTCTGAGTCGCGCCCAGATTCGTGCGTACAAACCTGCAACTGTTAATTTATGCTGCGGCTGTAAACCATCGTGATTATGAAAGTCACACCTGTAAATATTCGCCAGGCTCTTCCACGTCTTGTTTTCGCGACATGGAGCAACGGAAGACGGTCAGACTCAGACCTAGAAATGCAAACAACACTTCGGACGCATATAAAGCAAAATAAAAAGGAGCTGAAAAAGAAATGGAACCAAATATTTGTATATGTTATTTTGACCTTTTATTTTAACTTTACAGGTTGAAAAAAAAGAAATGGTCTGATTTAAAAATGAATACAAAAAAAGAGGAGTCGCTGCTCGTGAAAAGAAGTTTTAGTCAGACGGTGGGGGGGGACCAAAGGAAAGACCGAGGGCGGGTGGCAGCCCTAACTGACTCCGATATGTTTGAGGAGATGCTTCCAGGTAAGTCCTATCCAAGGGTATCTAAACGAAAGAGCATTTATTTGTGTAATATAGGCCATTGACACACATTTTTATCATATGCTTTATTATAGAACACGAGCCGACTCCACCAGCGCGCAGGACGACCCACAGGCTGGGACCACGAGTCTGGAACTGGTCACCCAAGCTTCAGCTGCACATTTGATTGCATCGAACAGATCAGTTTGTGGATGCAAAACAACTTTCTCCAACTAAACTCAGACAAAACTGAGATCATTGTTTTTGTCCCACAGACACAAAGACAAAGTGTTATCAGTCGCCTTGAGTCTCTCTCTCTAAAACCAAAAAATCAGGTCAGAAATCTAGGAGTAATCATGGACTCAGACCTGAACTTAAACAGCCACATCAAAGCAATAACATCATCAGCTTTTTACCATCTGAAAAACATTAAGATCAGAGGAATAGTGTCAAAACCAGACTTGCAGACACTCATCCATGCGTTTGTCTCCAGCAGGTTAGACGACTGTAACGGCTGCTCACTGGCCTTTCTAAACGAGCTGTTAGAGCTGCAGAACATCCAGAACGCTGCTGCTCGAGTCCTGACAAGAACCAGGAAATACCACCATATTAGTCCAGTGCTCCGGTCTCTGCACTGGCTTCCTGTCACTCAGAGAATAGAATTTAAAACAGCTCTGCTTGTGTACAAGTCTTTTCATGGTTTAGCACCAAAGTCCATCTCTGACATGTTAGAGCCGTATGAACCATCTCGGGCCCTGAGAACTTCAGGGAGGGGTCTCCTGGTGGTTCCCAGAGTCAGGACTAAACACGCTGAGGCTAAAGCTAAAATCTGGAACAGTCTTCATGAGGATGTGAGACAGGCCTCAACTCTGACAATGTTCAAATCCAGGCTGAAAACAGCTCTTTTTACCCGAGCAGATGCAAACTGAAAGTATTTTATCTGCACTCTGGCCTTTTACTGTCATTGATACATTTTTATGTTGATGTTTTAATGATTGATTTGATCTGTTTTCTTGTAACTTTATGCAACTGTGAAGCACTTTGAATTGCCCTGTGTATGAATTGTGCTCTACAAATAAACTTGCCTTGCCTTGCCTTGCACATGTCCTCTGTCACATAAAACTAGAGGGTAATTTCCCTGTGTCCCCATGGTGTCGGATTATGCTTCAAACCTGGGCGTCTACAAACGTGATCTGAAATATATGCGATCCACTCATCACTTTTATAGGGGATGAGTGGATCAACAGTTTTTCCCTCCGCCATCAGACTCATGAACATAAACAAGTCTCTGTAGCTCAGTTACGAACTCATGGATGTATCTGCACTTGCTCTGTGCGGCGTGTCCACACTCCAAATTGTTGTTGTCTTACCACACGTCACTTTATTTTATCTTATGTATTTAATATTTTTTATACATGCCTTTATAGCCTTATAGTTTAAGATAAAAAAATAAGCTAAGAACGTTAATTCTGTGTTATATGTTCTATGTCGCACGTTTGCACCGAGACAAATTCCTAGTTTGTGAGCCTGTTCTCAAACCATGGCAATAAACCTATTCTGATTCTGAGTAACTATAACTAATTACTTTTTTAAAGTAACGTTCCCAACACGGGTCTCTCCTGCTCCTCCACTTCAACAGACGGCTGCGTTTTGGTGTAATATGTAACAAAGTAGGCGGAGAGTGAGCGAGCGCTGTCAGAGCCCGTCCCCGTAACAACGCGTTGATTAATCAGTGAAACAACACCGTAGTTTGACTCAGATGCCCTTACGGCTGCGGGGGCCCTACGCACCTTGCATGGTTTGCTGCCAAGACTGGCTGAATTCCTTGACGACAGGTTCACCCTCACTTTATTACTAGACAATATGGAGGGTTATATTAAATGTACAGAGGTGCTATGGTGCTGGAGCAGAGCAGAGAGCTGAGCCCCAGCCAGGTGCAGGTAATCTTCCTAAATAGGCCAGGGAGGAGCCACACCCAGCAGCTGAGAGGGAGGGGCGAGCCAGGAGAACACCTGTGCACAAAGGAGAGGGAGGAGCAGCAGCTCCCCCCCCCCCCCCCCCCCACACACACACACAAACAGGCCAGGGGCCGTCAGGAAAAAACGGCTATTAGCAAACTTATATTTTTATTCGTCAAGATGAAGCTTTTGTCACTTGCAGATTTACCCAGTTGAAAAGAAGCCAAATATTTAAGTCGAGTAAGAGTATGGAAACTTTAAACTAGAATTACTTAAATAAAACTACTGTAGAAATACAAAGTACTCATTATTGTTACTCGTGTAAATGACTTAAATCCGCAGCTCGTTCACACAAGGCAATTTGACAGCAGTAAAACCAGACACAGGAAAAAGTAACATTTAACACTTGATTTTGATACAAACTAAAAATAAATTTTTCACATCAGAAGTTTTACAATAATACCATTTAATATAATGCAACTTTTAAACAAAATAAGTTATGTTATAATACACTACACATTTATTTATATATTGATACTTTCTCGGTTGAGTAATTCACAAGATTGTAGTTTTGAGACTTGATTTATTTCAGGTTTTGGATATGCAGAAAATATTACAAGACACAAATGTATCATTATGATTATTGTTAACATTACAGTGTACAGATAATAATTGTTCTAAGACACGTCTTCACCATAGCATAATGTTAGTGAAAGGATTGTCTCTCCTGCTCAATTCCACTCAGGGCTCATAAAAAGGGCATAAGGGCGGGATCTTCACTGTAGACTCGGCCCTTGTGTAGCTCGTGCAGCTACAATGCTAACAGTCCGACCCTCATTAGTACGAGACTAACCCGGCGTTATCTCAGGAGGAATATGTAGCCGTAGAACGTGTTTAAAAAATACAAACCAGGCGTCAAAGTTGTTTTTAACGTGTCTAAAGTCCAATGCTTTTCAATGGGAGACTAGCGGCTATATGGGGGTACTACAGCAATGGCGGCCCGCAGTGTTGCCAGCGGCCATTGGTCTTAAGTAATTCTCCAGGTCACTTAAACCACATGGGTCCCAGTGCATGTAACTGGGTGCTGTTATGACTCGGTTCTTTTGTGTCACGCGAGGACAGTTATTTGGATGCAGCCACAGCAAACACTGGAGATAGAAGTTGTCTCATAGAAAAGGCTTTTATTGCCGTTGTTCCTAGTTACAAAGTTACAGAGCAGGATGACCAGCTGGTGACTTCTGAGAAAGAGAAGAACTGAAGTCCAGACCTCCCTCCACCGTTCTCTTTTATCCTAGTCTTGCACTTCTCTACGCAGAGAGGGCGAAACTGCCAGTGAGTCAGTTCTTTGTGTCCATGTGTTTCAACTTTATCTGTACTTCACATTACGTTCAGAATGATTATGGTGTTGACCGTTGTTTATCAGCTAATCTCACTGCCATGGCCTTATTGTTCTGTAGCGTGTGAGCAAAGCCTGAGTCAGGAGCTTGTTCAGATTTCGTTACCACCCTTACAGTGCAAAGAGAGAGAGAGATATGAAAGAGAACCACTGATTCTGTAGGATTTACAAGTGTAATAAAACATGAACTCACAGCTACAGAGGCAAAACATAAAAAGCATTTTAAAGCTTTGTTACATAGAAAATACCATGTGAACTGAAGCAATGCATTAGGGACATGAAAACAGAGGCTAATGACGAGTGTGTTGGTAGCAGGGGTGAGAAAGTTTGCTTGTTGAATGGCTGATTTTGTCCAAATCAGGCCGAAGTAAAGCGTCACTTTCTAAAAAAAATGCTACAAATGTTGTACTTCATATATGGCCTAGAGTACTCTACCAGGCTTTTGACCTCGGATTTCTGCAATAATATTCCTCAAAACCATCTTGAGGGCGAGAGGTTGGAGGGCCGGTTTTGTCCCCCGGGCCTAACGTTGGCTACCAGGGTTTTATAGTTTTCCGGCGTTTTCCAGAGATAGAATGAGCAGAGGTCTGTTTTTGACAAGTGATTAAAACAAAATGTTCTAAATTGATCACACTCATGGTTCTTGAAAATTAAGTATTACTTCTACTTCTGCGTATCAGTTAGCCCCAGCAAGCGTCACTTCCTGGTCGTATCTGGCTGACCATGGGTTGAAATGTCAGTCAGTGCTAAGAGGGGTGTCACATTATTTGCATTCAAAATGGTACCATCCACTAATGAAGTATCTGCATTAGACTGCTGTGGTGTCTCTATAAAACACCAGGAGAAAAGTGTGAAGTTCAACGCCTCTATTTGAGTTTGGGGAAATGCGCGTTGTCTCCAGTGCAAGACGAGTTAATCGAGAGTCCGGCGTGGAGCGGCTGAGTGAAGGTGGTCTGGACTCTGTGGAGGAGGGTCATGGTTTGGTCCTTAATGCTGTAAAACGACAGAACCCCTGCACCGTGGTCCAAGTAAACTCCGAATCTGGACGAGAACGGACCTGAAACCTCAGACTTTACTTTGTTAAAATAAAATGAATAACTATTAAAGCCCACCTCTAAGGCCCAAGATTTATCATTGAATCCAAATATACATTCAGCGGTGTCTCCTTTCCTCTTGATATCCCTGTATGAAACGGCTATAAACGCATTTACAACGCTCAACTCCACCTCCCAGTAACAGCGGCCCATCAGACTCTCTCTGCTCAGAACCTGACACCAGTCACTGAATCTGTCCGGATGATTTTCATAACTATGACGTCCATAAATATATGTTGCTTTTCTGTTTTCATCAGACAGAGACAGCAGTATGAAGGCTGTGTTTGGATCCAGAGTGAGCTCTGTGTAGTATTGCAAGAACTCCTCTCTGGTGTTGGGTTCTGCTGCTGACTGTAAAACGTGGTCTGGACTCAGATCCTCCTCCAGAACTAGTTTTAGTTTGTCCTTAAGAGCTGACACAGCTCGGGTCACATCCTCAAAGCTGCAACTGGGCTCTGTCTTTTTCTTTTTTTTCTCGGTCTGAATCCTGGCTGGCTCTGTCTGTGGGTCTGTGGACAGTGAAGGACAGAGCTGTAGAAACTGGTTGTGGTCCAGTGTGAGGGACAGTGTCTCCACCTCGGAGATGTTCTTCTTCAGCTCAGTGACGTCCCGCTGCAGTTGGTCCTGAAGCTCTTGGACTCGTCTCAGTTGGGTTTGCTCCTCAGACCGGATCTGCTGCTCCACCTCAGAGCGTCTTTTCTTCAGCAGAAGGGCCATCTCTCTGAAGCTGTCCCCACAGCGCTGCACTGCTGTCTGGGCAGAGCGGCTGATGTCCTGGGCCTCCTGTCGGAGCGTCTTCAGGTCTGTCTCTTTGAGCTGGAGGCTCTGGAGCAGCAGGGTCCGTCGAGCCGGCAGCTCTTTCTGCCTCTGGGCCCTCTCTGCTGCAGCCGTCACGGTGCGGTGGCCCCAGTGTCGGTCCACAGAGCAGAGGTAGCAGATGAGCTGCTGGTCGGTGCGGCAGAATATCTCCTTCACTCTATTGTGTTCAGAGCAGATGTTTTCCTGGAGTTTGTTGGAGGGCGCCACCAGCTGGTGTCTCTGAAACACTGCAACATCAGAATGAGGCTGGAGGTGGCTCTCACAGAAGGAAGCCACACACTGCAGACAGGACTTTACGGCTTTCAGCTTCCTCTCAGTGCACACATCACAGGAAACATCCTCAGGTTCGGCATAGCAGTGGGCAGCAGGGGGCGCTGTGAGGGTAGTCTTCTTCAGCTGAGCAACTAAATTTGCTAAAAGTATGTTTTTGCCCAGGCCAGGCCTGGTGCTGTAGCTCTCGTTACATTGAGGGCAGCTGTAGCTGAGGTTCTGTTGGTCCCAGTGCAGTTTAATGCAGTCCCTGCAGTAGCTGTGTCCACAGGGAATAGTCACCGGTTCATTCAGTAGATCCAAACAGATGGAACAGGAAAAAGCTTCTTGGTCTAGAGAGTATTGCGCCATTTCTCCTTCGATCTCAGCCACTGATTTTACACAAATGAAGTCTAAGAGTGGAGTGAGCTGTAGAGGAGGAGCAAAGTTTGACAGGGGGAGGGGCTAAAAGCTGCTGTGTAACCAGTTTAAAGACCTTTATCTTATCTCAATGATTTGCTTGGGTGTTTTCCACATCAAGTCACTTGACTGTATAAAACACATAAACATTCTGTTTTAATAACTTACACATTTGAATTGGAATGAACAATTACCTAAATATCAACATTAAAATGGTTGTTGGGAGGCTCAGTCACGGAGAGAGGAGTATTCAAAGTGCTTCAGCTGCATTCATTATGCAGGCAAAACACTATACTTTCCAAACACAGTAGTTTAAACCAAATGTTTTGACCGGTGAGATTTTTCAATATATTTTTGTGCTCCTGGACATGTTGAAATGTGCTCTGCGGGCTAAAAAAAAAAAGGTATATAAAATGTAATTTGTTCAACTCAGCAACCAGGAACCAGTAAATAATCCACCCACTCGCGCTCAAATTGTAAAAAATAATCTGTCAGTCACCTGACCCGTGCACACTGACGCAGCACTCTGGCAAGGAACATTCCTTTTGAATGGTGAGACACTTCAGAACCACTATAGCGTAGTTATGTTTAACAACAACAAAAATGAATGAAATACACAGCACTTCTTTAGTACTGGTCTATTTATTGGTGAAAAATACCTCAAATTAAAATATATATATATATATATATATATATATATATATATATATATATATATATATATAATATAAATATATATGAATAAAAACAATTCCTCAGTGGATTAAAAAGGGAAACTATATATGCAAGACGTAATAATAACGTAAAGTGAGATATTACTGCGCGGACCAGGGTTGCCAGATGTCAACTGTCCGTGTTTTTTTGCCTTGCTATTTTCAATGTAAAATTGGCTATTTCTATCTTATTTTTTGATCAAATCCAAGGCTCTGTGAGCTTCTTTTTCAATAAGAGAGAGAACAGGGCGTTTTCTCATCATCGCGGGAGCACATGGGCTCTGTTTATGGTAAACAATATTGAAAATTCCAGCCACGCCGTATGTCCGCGGGTTTTCTGCATTTTTTCAGATATTTTTGGGCGGGTTTGGCTGCCCAGGCAACCCAGGCACGGATGTCGAAGAATGTTATTACGCCTTACAATACAGTGCCCCGGATCGTGTAACTTTTCACGTAACTAGGGAGAGGCTAAAGGCAACGTCTGCGTGACTGAGCGCTCGCACAAAGACGGGTACGCATCAACTTGTCTATACTAAGATAAGAACATGCAGTATGTAAAAACCTTGGCCTATTGCTTTAAGATGATTATTCTTTTACCAGTGTAATATACAATATATTACCATTTTAAAGTAACTTGACCAACACTTTCTATAACATCAACAAACCTTGATCTCAATTCCCATAACATCTCACTTCAACGTCAAACAAACACTTTTTTTTTGTAAAAAAAAAAAGAAAAGAAAAGTGTAACAGAATCTGTAGCGTAATTACACTAGAGGGCGCCACAACCCCAGAAGTAATATTACTTTTCTCTTGAATTCTCTCCCTCTTTTCCTTTTTTTTTTTTCTCCCCAAACCAGAACAGGCCACTTTTCCATTTGTGTTTTTGATTCCAGTTCTTCAATGGTTTTCATACTTTTTCAATACTGTTCATAGAGCCATAAGACAGAAGGACAACATCATGCATTCTCCAACACTATATTTCATTAAAAAGCAGTAGATCTTAAAACTTATTTGCACCGGGACAAATATATTACATGGTTTGGTGCTGTGTCAGGACCCACATGGTTTTTCTTTCCTCCTCAATACCAATTTGAGTCATTTTCTGGGAGTGTTGATGTGTTTATGTTTCCACACAGAGGAAAACCGTCTCTGTCTTCAGTCATGTGTAATGTAACCGTGTGGATCTGGGGCTGAAACTGCACCAACCGCTCGGGGCTCTGGAGGAAGGCGGCACTTTGCAGTAATTAGACGTTGAGGAGGTGTTTCCTTTGAGAGAGGCCAACGTCACTCGTCAAACTCAAACAGCACCTCCTGGAGAAGACGAGCGGGGCAGATGAGGACAGGCACACACGGGGCAACACAAGAGGGAGGTCTGCACAGTCAAAGGGCTGAAATGGTCCCTGTGGGTTTTTGAGGACGGAAACTGTGGACAATTCACATTGAACACATTTTTGTTCAGGTCAAGGTCGATACAATGACAGCGAGATGGACTGGCCCCGACGTTAATTCAGTGCATCTTGTTCTGCCATTTTCTTTTCTTTCTTATTTAACAAGGAAAGTACAGAGACTCAGAATCTTCTTGCAGTCAAAAGAGATCTGTGTCAAAATATATATATATATGAAAATGCTGCTTCGGGTATTTATTCCAAATGCTGGCTCTTACTGCCTGTGTTCACCGACATAAGTCTGAATTATAAAGCTTCATCTAAAAGAGTCACTACTTTAAGTCTTTTCATGTTTAACATTTGTTCACTCCAGAAAGGGGAGCTCTTCAGACTCGCACCATGTCTGTTTATGATTAAGAAATGGGAAGTTGTGCATAACCAGGAATTAGCGTGTACATGCCGTTATATCCTCGCCTGGTGAGACCAGACTGACCCCCCTCCCCCTGTAATATTTCATACATCAGTCTGTACGAGTTTGTTTATTTGCGGTCACGTGTTGTTCACGTGCAGCGTCACTCATGGGACCTGGAAGTCCCCTCGATATGTGACTTATAATCCTGTGTATAAACCGCTAATAACATCAACGGCAGACGCTCTTCGCTGATTGGTTCACCCCGTTTCCTGTTTGTTTGTTCGGCGTGGAAACGGGGCTGATGCTACGGTGAGTCTGGTTATATCCCGGTTACTGTTGGAGAATCCAGGTTTCTCATTACCAGGACACTGCAATTTTACAGTTTCTATAATTCTCTGTCTCCTCTGAACATGTCAAACATTATCTGTGATTTATGGACCTCCATATCGTCTCGCTCAGGCCACGCTCCTCTCTCTCCCCTCCTCCTTTACCTCCCACATCTCACTTGTTTGTTCCTTTCTTTCCCTCTTTACTCTTCGATAACTCTCTCTGTCAGAAAAGGCTGAGCTCGTCTCTGTGTTTGCACACTGGTGTTTGATCAGCGGGACGTGTCCCGACAGGAGACGCCGAGTGTTAAAAGGACATTTATCCGCAGCTCCGACACGTTTCGCTCGGTCGGACGTGTTTGAGGAGATGTCATTACTCACATATGAACTATTTCAACAAGACGAGTAAAAACGAGAGAGAGAGAGGGGGGGGGACATAGAGGCAGGATTACACAGGAGGAGGGACGGGACTCTGAGGAGGACATGTTACATTAACAGTCCCTGATTTACTGTATGAGATTAGCAAAGACTATTGGTGCTGTTGTTGTCGGTCCACCAGGAGGCACAGCCCGCTTAGTGACCACTGAAAAAGGTCTTAGTTAGATTGTATTAGGCAAGGCAAGTTTATTTGTAGAGCACAATTCATACACAAGGCAATTCAAAGTGCTTCACTGTTGCATAAAGTTACAAGAAAACAGATCAAATCAATCATTAAAATATTTAAATATCAACATAAAAGTTAATCAATTACAGTAAAAGGCAAGAGTGCAGATAAAATACTTTCAGTTTTCATCTGCTCGGGTAAAAAGAGCTGTTTTCAGCCTGGATTTGAACATTGTCAGAGTTGAGGCCTGTCTCACATCCTCATGAAGACTGTTCCAGATTTTAGCTTTAGCCTCAGCGTGTTTAGTCCTGACTCTGGGAACCACCAGGAGACCCCTCCCTGAAGTTCTCAGGGCCCGAGATGGTTCATACGGCTCTAACATGTCAGAGATGGACTTTGGTGCTAAACCATGAAAAGACTTGTACACGAGCAGAGCTGTTTTAAATTCTATTCTCTGAGTGACAGGAAGCCAGTGCAGGGACCGGAGCACTGGACTAATATGGTGGTATTTCCTGGTTCTTGTCAGGACTCGAGCAGCAGCGTTCTGGATGTTCTGCAGCTCTAACAGCTCGTTTAGAAAGGCCAGTGAGCAGCCGTTACAGTCGTCTAACCTGCTGGAGACAAACGCATGGATGAGTGTCTCCAAGTCTGGTTTTGACACTATTCCTCTGATCTTAATGTTTTTCAGATGGTAAAAAGCTCATTGCTTAGTATTAGTACTTGTATTATTACACATCGCGTTTGCTCTGCCTGAACCCGTCAGATCTCGGAAGCTCAGCAAAAAGGGCCTGGCTGGTACTTGGATGGGAGACCGTTTGGTAGCACCAGCCTGGGCGAATGTAGAGTGTGGATGAGCCAATGGCACAGACTGGTTGCCTCGCTTCCACCAGTCGACCCCAGGGCAGCTGTGTCTACAACAGTAGCTTACCACCACCGCGTACGGCGTTAATGAATAATGACGACAGTGTAGCGCGTTGAGAAATTTGGTAATACGGGCTTGTAAAGTGCAAGTGTAAGTTTTATTATTTAATTTTTTATTTTATTTAAAAACAAGATACAGACGGCAACACGTCACATTTTTTCACACTTTTTTGCCGTTTTCTGGTGGACTATAAACATATTTATCACACACCAATAAAGTCAAGACAAAATGGGCTCTATATGGATGTGTTTTCACAGCAAACTGTTCTGTAGAAGCACTCACTTTGCCAACGTTAGCATACGTGGCATGAAGCTAGCACAGCTTCCGGATTAGCATCATCTGTATTTATGGGCTGTTGAACCACCTTGCTCCTCCTGGTCCCTGAACCTGTCCTCATGATCTGGATACTGCTGCTGGTCCTCTTTGATGCGGCTCACTGTCCGTCATCAGACAAACGGAGGTTCCTCTGAGCTGTGTTTGGATCCAGAGAGAGTTCACACGAATCTGAGAGGCAAATACAACAAAAGGATACTTTACATCCTGTAACCTGTAATCAGTGGTGTGCCAGGGGGTTTCAGTCAGGGCCATGGGTTCACTCCTTCAAATGCATATAACTTGATGGACAATAGAAAGGCGTGTGGATAAAACTTTTGTATGTGGCATTTGTTCGCCAAAGGATGTATCAACAACACAAACAGGGGCCAAACTCTCCTCCTGTTGAAAAGCACTAGAGGCGTAGCTGCTGAGACGCAGCACTTTATTGTACGTCGAATCCTGAGTGGCTGATGATTCTGTCAGTCGTGCTGTTAATCATGTGTGTGGCCTGACAGGGGCCCAGAGGTGTTTAAGGCACTTTTTAAGTTGCACATTACAGTTACAACTCAACAGCACCAATATACACTGCGTTAAGAATGGTATTGCAGTGCCTTAAAAGGTAAAAAAAATAACCTGGTGGAGGGTTTGAGCTGAATGATCCTGGAGCTCTGTGGTCGGGGGCTTCGTGCCCCTGGTAGGGTCTCCCAGGGCAAACAGGTCCTAGATGACGGGTCAGACAAAGAGCGGTTCAGAAGCCCCTTATGAGAGACCAACAGGCCCGGTTAGAACCATGAGGCCGTCCTTCTGTGGACCCACCACCTGCAGGGGGCGCTATAGGGGCTGGTGCAGCTCCAACAGCTGCCCCCACGACCCGGCAACGGACAAGTGGAAGAAGATGGATGGATGGATCTTAGCAGAAACAACATCTTGGCAATACACTTATCATTTCATGTATTTATGTATCAGGACAATGTACAGTTACATTAAGCTCGTGAGCAAAGATGTTTGTACCAGACTGTAGCTCGTTCAAGCTGATTTCCATCTGTAGCCCTAGGGGACAAAAGCAGAGATACGATGTGAATATATACAGTGCCACTGGTGTCGGTGCGCACTGGTGTGTGAGTGTGTTTGTAAGTGCGTATGTGGGACAATAAATGCATGTTATTTACACGCATGAGCCTCATGTCTGTTTTTTATCATACACTGTCCAAACCCAGAAACTTCCAAAAAGCATATTCCACTTAATGAGATGTTGGACCTAAGAGGCTTTTCAATCCGAGGCTTCAAAGCTAAAGGTCTGGTGATATAGATTCCATTATGGTTTGGACCAGATCTTTTCTTGAACATGATTATCTGGCGACTCAGTCTTGTCTTCTCCCTTGTAAATGTGAAATGATTTGTGTAAATCTAAGTTTAATCTTGTTATTTCTAACATTAAGGTTTCTAAAGTGATCAAAACAGAAGCACTTATCGGAGCGCGAGGCAGGACGGCGGTGCAGCCCCAACAAACCTTTTTACATTTCAAAGGTCGACAATATAAGGAATAAATGCCTTTCAGTGCAGTCATAGTTCAGCTATGCTTGATATGCCTCACTTAATAACGTTATCCAGCATATCCAGTAGAGCTGGGCACAAGGCAAGTTTATTTATACCGAGCATTTTACACAAAACTCAATGAAGTATTATAGCAATAATACATAATAATAATAGAGTTATTATTGCACATTCATTTTACAGAACGGTAACGACCACCACACACGATGAGAGACATCTTCATTTGAAGTAAATGATTGACTGACTTTCACTGTGTGGAGGTGCTGCTGGATATAACGGCATATTTGTCTCAAAACTCCTGTGTGGGAACGTGAGCGCCCTAACCACTGAGCCACCGAGCCTCCTCCAGACACGTTCCTCTCCGCATGTGTTCCTCGTTTAACTGAAGCGTGCACGTCTGCGCCGACTCTCCAGGATTTCAGTTTCATCTGTGGCTTTTCATTTTCTTTTTCTCCTCTCGCTCTCGTTCCAGCTCGGTTCTCCTCCTGGTCCTTGGCTCTGGGTGATAAATCTTTGTGGAACATTCTTTAGGGCTGGGGGCTGCAGCAGACGCCTCGCTCCGAGGGCTGAGACTCCTCTTTACACTGTTACTTCATATCTGTGTTTTCCTGCAGTGGTTCTCAGCAGATGAAGCCGGATAGTGAGATTCCATAATGTCCCATTAGACTCTACAGTCCAGTGGAGCGAGCGTTAAAGAAGTCTACGGAACCGAAATGCCAAACAAATACAAGAATCTGAGGTATTCTCTCTCTCTCTTTCACCTTCTCCATTTCTCTCTCTCCATTCTTTCCCTCACTCTTTCTCTCCCTCCCTCTCTCTCTCTCTCTCTCTCTCTCTCTCTCTCTCTCTCTCTCTCTCTCTCTGACTCTCATTCCTGTTGTATCCATTTCCACACTACAGTCCCCCCTCCCTCCTGCGGCTGAAATTCGACTCCGGCTCCATAAAGTCTGACGTCAGCGTCAGTTTTACTCCGGCTCATCATCGCGACTCGTCGTTTTTTTTGTCTGTTTGTACAAATCGCTCTGAAATATTTCCGTGATCCGGATTTCACGCGGGACCACTTCACCACCAGGGTTTAAATTGTTTTTCAGACAGTCGTTAGGACGTTGTTAATGGTTCGCACGTGGCTGTGAAGACACTGAAGCACAATGACTTTTACAGAAGTGTGTAAAGAACTTAAGGCGAGACGCTGCAGGTGAATTTAATTTAATAAATATGAGGAAAAAGTAGATTGCAACTTCAAGTCGTTTTATGTTTTCATTTAAAAAATAAGGCGTTACATACAGACGAAATCTGAATAACAAATCGAGCCAGATTCAGATTTATGGTTTTATTTTTTTATTTTTTGCTTCTTTTTTTGGTTTTTCAAATAAGCTGTTTAATAACGGAAAAATCTGTAAAGATGAAACCGCAATAAATCAGGCTAGGAATTAGATATAAACAAAAATTCCCAAATCAATACTTTAAGAAGTACAATTACTTCTATAAGTTACTCAACTTCATGTACTTGAGTAAATGTAATTGAGTGCTACCCGCCAAGTTTTTTATTTTTTTTTTATTTTTTTGGAATTCTTATCTTGGATACAGACGGATCGTGCAGTATCACCGGGAAATGTAAATGTATATTATATTGATTACAGGGTAGGCGTAGATATATATAAGCTTCTGGCTTCAGCCTACTCCTTTTCTCTTTTTGGAGCTCCTCTAATAGAATGATGTGAATGTGAATGTTGTTAAAAAGTAAACTGCTGTAAAAATAAATACATCTATGGGGAAACATTGAATCAGTGCAACATTTAAACAGGTTATTGTGATGATTAGGCGTCTGTTTCATTTCAAGGTGAAAGCGACCACTTTGGCCCAAAACCTATAAAAACTGGAGAAAAAAAAACGCTTATAATCCGATGACATTATTGTTTAAACCTGCAGCAGAGACATTTAGCTTTGTCCCGCCTTAATATTTCAGCGGTGAGGGAATGAATTGCAATTATTCCTTACATTACAAACATGATAAGATGACCCGATATTCAGTTCGGTTAAAATGTATAAATCCTTTCAGCGGAATTCTGGCTGAAAAGATGAGACGGTTGAAGACACAGATGTTTCCCAGATGAGGAGCCGTGGACAGACATTCGCCCGAGGTGCTGTTTTCCAAAGCTCTGCCTTCACTAAACTGTTCAATCTCTTCAACGTTTTCTCCGAAAGACGAGACGAGCCACACGGACTGAGGGCGGCGAGGAAAACGTTCTCGGGACGTCTGTGTAGAAATGTACAAGGACCCCCCGTTTGCTATTGACCCCGTTGAGACTCGTTGGGTCTCGCTGTCCCATCGTCAGCCCCAGATCCCGGAGGAGAACGAGTGCAGCTCTGGATCTTTTGACTTGGCAGAAGTTCATTGAAACAACGCCACCGCGAATAATGCGCTGGAATCAAAACTAAAACCCCAATAAAACAGAAACACCTGGGACGTCTTGGAGAGGCTGGTCCAGCTCCACTCCTGCGTTTTGTACCAGTTCCAAAGCAGGACCATCTGGAACTTTGCAAACAGTCAATCACGTCTCCAAAGGTTTTATATCGATCCAATCGGAGACGACAGGAACCCACTTAACCAGTGAAATACTTTCTTACATTTCTGTGGCAAAAACGACACATTTGTCTCCGCTCTTCGGCCGAGGCTTCGTTAAAAAAAAACAGCGTCACTCCACTGATCCCAGAGTCTTTGTAAAGACGAGTGTGTGTTCTGGCGGGACAGGCTGGTTTTGGACTGGAGGAAACTGGGACATTTATTATTTTATTATTGTATTTAGCATTTCAGTTTATGCTTATTTATGTATTCAACCTCTTAACCCCCGAGTGAACCGAGCACATTTTCTTCAGTTTGGCTTCACCCAAACCTGAAAGCTTCCTGTAAAAACTCGCGTCAAAATAGCAACAAAAATGAGGCAAAAACAAGGATAAAAATGTGACAAGCGGGACAAGGTGGTCAGGAGGGCCAGCTCCGTCCTGGGCTGCCCCCTGGGGGACAGGAGGGTATTAGCCAAGCTCACCTCCATCATGGACAACACCTCCCACCCACTGCACGGGACGGTAGAGGAGCTGAGCAGCTCTTTCAGTGGCAGACTGAGACACCCTCAGGTCCTTCATCCCCAATGTTGTCTGACTCTAAAGTAACACGTGCAATAATCCCTGTATCAGCGACAACCTGCACTAGGACTGTAAACCTTGCACCTCGATATTCTACTTTTATAGTCTGTTCTAATTCTTATTCTATTTTTATTTATTCTTATTTCCTTATTGTTATAACTCCGCCCCTTAAGATTTTTGCTTTTACTTATTGTACATAAGATACTTCTTTTGCACATTTCCTGTCTATTTTGCACACCCTGAGGGATCTTATTGAATGCCGAATCTTACCTTATCTCAAAAACTCAAGGAAAAAGCTTAGCTCTTTCAAATGAGGCGTTACTCTGGCCTATAGGCTGTAAGCTTTTGGATTTGGGTAAAGCTTAACTGGAGAAAATGCACTTGGTTAAGGCGGGGGTTACGAGGTTAAGATTCCCACCATTCCTCTATAAAGACTCGATTTATGCACTTCACAAAACTGATTATGAATAACTCCCAATCTGAACTGAAACATGTTGGTGCTTCTGCCACACTGGTCGGAGCTAAGTCACTGTCCTTTTGGAACCACAGTCGAGGAGAGTGGGACGGAAAGTGCTGTTACTAATCTGTTAACGTTAGAATACATTCTCCTTTAGACTTAGGAGACTTCTCCACAGCTAAAGTCTTCCCTGAATCGTTGTTTACTTTTTTCCTTGAGCTTCACCTTAATCCTGCTCCACCTGCTCCACCTGACGGGTCCGGTGTCAGAGCAGGCCCAGGATAGAGAGGCCGTGAGTGGCTACAGTCGAGAGCCGCTGGAGGCCACGTGTTGTGTCAGTTCGTACAAATGGAGTTCCCCTGTGGGACGTGTCTGAGCAGAGGCGCAGAGCGGAGTCTCCTCGGGGCGCGAACTTGAGCTCTGTCATTACACGGAGCGGGACCGAGGGCATCGAAGTGCAGGTGCTGTCATAATGTCTTACACTTTGTTGGTTAGGAAATGCAATATTGATCTAAAACTGCAGAAAATAAATATCCTGTAGTTTCACACAATCTCACCATAAGCCCCTCCCACTACTAACACAATGTTAGCGTCAGTTATGCAGGTCTTAGCTTTCAAATGAGGCGTTACACTAGCCTGTAGTCATCGAGGAGTTTTTAGTTTTGGGTAACTGGAGAAAATGCACTTGGTTAAGGCGAGGCGGAGGTTAAGAGGTTAATAAAGAAGCAGCGCAAAGTTTACTTTGGTTTGTTTATTTATTTGAACAGGGACACTGTGCAATATACATTAACCTCAAACCTCATTAACCTTAAGCTTTGCTTAATGCTTGCACACACAAAACAATTCTTATCTCGAATATGTATATTTCTCTATGGTCTTGTAAAAATGTATACTAATAATATATTGTACATATTATAATCAATTGTATTCTATGAACCAGGCGGCAAAGAACCCACCCACCTTGGGACATGTGACCAAGGCTGTAAGCTTATCTGTACAGAGGCAGCCATCTTGAGTTTGCCCTGAGGAAGGCCTTGAGCCAAAACCCGTTGACAATGATTTTACTAATCTATCCATCCATCCATTTTCTTCCACTTGTCCGTTGCCGGGTCGTGGGGGCAGATGTTGGAGCTGCACCAGCCCCTATAGCGCCCCCTGCAGGTGGTGGGTCCACAGAAGGACGGCCTCATGGTTCTAACCGGGCCTGTTGGTCTCTCATAAGGGGCTTCTGAACCGCCCTTTGGGATCAATCCAGTCCAGTCGGTCATCGGGCTGCAGGCCCTGGTACCTGTAGTTGGGGGGCCCCCGGTGGTAATGGGTGTTGGTTGGGCTCCTCCCCTCCCCCCCCCCCTCAAATGATTGCGCTCCCTCCAATCACAAACTCCTCGAGGATTTCCATGGACTCCTCATCCTCATTCCAGGCCGAC
The DNA here is from genome assembly GCA_021464625.1 of Proterorhinus semilunaris. Taxonomy (NCBI): domain Eukaryota; kingdom Metazoa; phylum Chordata; class Actinopteri; order Gobiiformes; family Gobiidae; genus Proterorhinus; species Proterorhinus semilunaris. The sequence continues at coordinate 2,480,195 of CM038353.1, read as the reverse complement.
AACTGATGAATCACCAGAGAATGTCTTTAGAAAACCATGGCTGGTGTTCAGCTGGAAATCATTTGTGTCGATTCTAAAAAGGGACGACTTTCTGCGGCTGAATCACACGTGAAGCAGGCGGTCCATGGTTGGCCCCGCATCACTGCAGACACAATCTTTCCTTCTTGACCGTTCGGACCAGCTTTTTCCTCCACTTGAGTCACGATCTCGTCGGCAGCTGACTGTCTGATCTCACGGGAAATGAGTCCTCACACGTAGAAACACAAGCCAGCTGAAGTCTGGAGAGAAGGCTCTGGGCTCAGTTAAAAGTAAAAACACACAATCACAACAAAAAAAACTCCACCGCATGAGTCCCCACAGAACTGTCCTGTGTGCAGAGTAGTGGCAATATTAGCAGCACAGCACTGTAGTCTCCGCTTAAACAGGCAGCTAAGATATTTAACAAGGAGCCTATGAGATGATATCATTGCAATGTCATACACTTTTATAAATGTTAGTATTTTGAAATGGACTTGTTTGAACCGCAGGCGTCCGGGCCTCTCAGACCCTCCACCAGAGCCTAGTGGGGATCGTGTGCTCCCAAAGAACACCAACTCTTTCGGACAGTCTCAAGGTCAAGGTCATAAATAACTTTATTTGTAAATTCCGTTGGCCGAGGATGAGACAGCCACACACACAGACCATCTGTTGCCGGCTGGGACTCTGAACCTTCACCCAGATGGGAGCGATGAAACTCACCATTCAGGGCGACGTGTAAACAAGAAGCCACCTCCCTCTCTCTCTCTTGGTACAGCTACATGTTTTGCTTTTTTCTGCCAGCTGCATTTGTGGTTTCTGTGCTCCACGTGGTTTTACTGGACACGTTTGTACGTCTTTGCCGTGTTTTTGTAAAGTTCGGTGGAAGTTTTTACTGCAAAGACTCCATAATGGTCCCCCACAGTGTCGGTCGCAAACGATCCGGCTCTTTTGAACGAGTCTTTACAGTGAACGATATGAACGGCTCTTTTTTCATTCCTCTTTGGGGGAGGGGCATCACTTTAGCTGTGCTTATTTTGCGAAACAAAAGTCACTGCTGGAGTGGGGGGGCGGAGAGGGGAGTGTGGGATTGGCAGAGGGACCGTTTGTGAACGCACGACCGCGGGACGTGAGCGCGGCCTGCGGGGAAACGGCGCCCGAACGCTCCCGGCGCCAGCGCTGTCCCGGGCAAATGCTCGCGTGGTCCGTGAGTGACGAGGCGGCTACAGGAGCCCCGTCACTCACATCTTCCACCTGTTCACTCAGCTCCGTTCTTGGAGCACCCTGCCTCCTCCTCAGCCCGCCCCGGGCATGGAGGACGCCATTCTCAGAGGCTGTTTATCGAACAGAGCAGCAGGATGGAGCAGAGGCCCATTTTACTGATTCTGTTCTTCAGAGTCGAGCTCCCAAACCCAGAGACCAGACAGAAGGACACAACTGACTCAATGAAAGAACGATGAAACATCTACCAATGTGAAAAGAGGACAACCTTCTCAGACAGTATAAGCGCTGGTGACCCCTCCTTCTCCTGTAAGGGGTCTACACTGTGGAGCTTCCTCCTCTTATATGAACATCTTTAGCTCAAACAGTGGCTCGGGCCAAAGTTGTGCATTGAGTTGCTTTGTGTCTGAAATGCACAGTATAAATAAACTTGTCTTGTTCAATAATGTGTTTTATCTTTTGTAACTTAAACCTAAACCCCCCTAAAACACTTTAAACAATGCTCCTGGTTCATCCGACGTTACTGCTAGGTCCACATGAAGGTTCTGCTGTAGTTGTCGCCCTGCTGTCCTCCTCCAGGGTCAGAGGGCACGTGTTTTCACTCCGACAGTTTACGGTTCATGTAAACCGGGGCGAGCTCGGGTTCCCCTGGACTCTGAAGGAGGAGGACCGGGCGGGACCACGGCAGGAGCAGAAGGAGGTCCTACATATGAAGTGCTGATTTAGTGTAAAAGGGAACAGCCCACAACGATCTGCCACATCCACGCCTCCCTCCAGAGCGAGTCACATCTGCTCCATAAACAGACGCTGCTCACGGGACGTCCCACCGCCTCCTGCACCCCTCCCCCCTCACGCACATAAAGCCAGATATCTGGACAATGACTCATGGGGAGGACATGGAGCTCCTCACATTTTCCACAAACGACGGTCCAGCAGCAGCAGCTCAAACTCTGAACCAATTCTTGAATCTGAAAAGTCAATCCCAGCCCGGGACACTCTTTAAAGTTTATACTGCAGAACGCTCTGTCCACTTTTCCCTGGCTTTAAACAGAGTTATTATATTGATCATGGATGCCCCACATTGTTTATTTTTTTTATTGGGGGGGCCACATATTGAGGTGTATACACGGATGCAGTGAAAGATTCAATTGGGCACATTTAGCAGAGGTTTTAACTCTGAAACCACACCATTATTTAGGCTTGAAAGCGTAACGCAGCATTTTCTTACACTGAAATGTAAAGGGACTAGATGGAAGTTGTCATTTTTATACTCGCTACTGCCACCTCAGGTCTTACGCATCACTGCAGTTTCTGTATTAAGCTCATGCGTAAAGGAAAACACATTCTGTATAAAATGACATTTGAAGATTCAAAGATTCAAAAGATTTTATTGTCAATGCATATGAATAGAAATGTTCATTTCTCTCGAGTCCTTGGTGTGGGGCGGGGGGTGAAAGCACAGGGAGGGCAGGGGAGGGAGAGAGTTCAGCTTCCTGGTGGCCTGGTGGATAAAATTGTTCTTCAGTCGACTGGACTTGGGCCGTGGATTCCGCAGTCTCCTCCCTGAAGGCATTATTTTAAAAAGACTGTGTGATGGGTGGGAAGGGTCCCCTTTGGGGGTGAGACGGGTGGAGTACATGTCCTTAATGGAGGGGAGAGGAGCTCCACAGATCTTCTCCGCTGCTCTCACGAGCACTGGAGGCTCCTTCGGCAGGAGGCAGTGCTGGCGCCACACAGTGATGGAGCTGGTCAGGATGCTCTCTCCCTCTGTAGAAGAACCACACATTGATGGTCAGGATGCTCTCTATAGTCCCTCTGTAGAAGGACAGTGATGGAGCTGGTCAGGATGCTCTCTATAATCCCTCTGTAGAAGAACCTCACAGTGATGGAGCAGGTCAGGATGCTCTCTATAGTCCCTCTGTAGAAAAACATCACAGTGATGGAGCTGGACAGGATGCTCTCTATAATCCCTCTGTAGAAGAACCTCACAGTGATGGAGCTGGACAGGACGCTCTCTATAGTCCCTCTGTAGAAGTTACACATAATGGAGGCTGGGACTCTGGCTCTTCTCAAAAAGTATTGAGGTCATAATCGTCTAGATTTGTTAAAATTGGTGTAAATGTCTTTCCCGGATACCTCCTCGTTTGCCCCTTTTTTGTTTCCTGTAGCGCCTCTTGTGACGCCTCCACTGTGCTGCAGGTGTGGGGGGCTCTTGGTGAAAAGATCTGGATATGTAGGCCTCAAATGCCACTCAAAGACCTCTCGATCCTGAACCTTATATAACACGGCAAAGATGGACAACCCGTAAAACCACACGGAACTCAGAACCTGCACATGAACATGAACATGACGTCCCTCTGCTCATTAAACCCAATGAGTCCCATTGATGAGCCTCTTCAGGAGGCCCCGCCCCGCCCTCGTCCCCGGAGCGGCCTCTTCTCGGTCGACCTCCATGGGACGGCTCGGTGTTGTTTAATGGACGGATCATTTGTCTCGTGCATTCCTACAGCGCGGTTTATGTCGGGACTTGTTCTGCTGGTGATGTTACGAAGAGAGAGGGATCCGATTTCACAGACAAACATCTGACCTAAAATGGATAAATATTTGAATAGGATCAGCTTTGGGTTTTTGAAAGAAATCGCTAAAAAAGACCATTATGTTTTTGTACCTTATTGGTGTTCTGAACCAACTAAGCCATGATTTAGTCCCATTTAAGATCCAAATTCAAGCCCATATTTGACCCGGTGGAGAACTGTCTTTCGGATCGGCCCCTGGGGTGTTATCCGGGGGCCGATTGGAGGAAATAGGCCCCTGGTAAAGACCGACACAGAGCCACACTCCTCGGCTCGGGTTACGGAGGGTTAACATCGGCGACATGAGAACTGCGTGTAAGAAAATAAACGGTTTCCTCTCCCAATGTGTCTGAGAGCACGTCGGGAACTCGAGCTTCCTGTGCCCCGACTCTAATCCGGCAAACGACAACAGTTTAGTCGCGTTTCAAGTCACGAGCCGCAATGATTCTCATCAAGCAAGTATCGCATCATTAGTTAAACATTCAATCACAGGAACGACACCATTTTTCAACTGGTCCTACACTTTGGATCAGGTATAGGTCAATTCACCGGGAAAAGGCGTAAATCTTTAATATAGAGAAATCATGAGTTCAGAGAAAAAAGAAACACATGACAAGTGAGATTTTAGTTTATAAATTGATATATTTATTGTTTGTTTTGTCCGTCAGAGCGAACTCCTCCCGATGCAGACGGGGTTAAAGTGAGTCCAGCGTCAACAAGAAAAGCTGAACCGAAAGGAAAGTAAACAAGGCAAGGCATATGTCACATCCAAGACTCAACGTCTCCCCCAAGATCAGTAAAATAATCCTGATGTCAAATTGTTGTCTTACCATATGTCACTTTTATTTAATCTTATTTATTTCTTATTTTTCATGCATGCCCCTATAGCCTTATAGTTTAAAGTCTTTTAGCTCATTTTTATCCTCTGTGTTATATGTTCTATGTCGCACGTTTGCACCGAGAACAATTCCTAGTTTGTGAACCTGTTCTCAAACCATGGCAATAAAACCTGTCTTGATTCTGATTCTGATGAAGATTCCTGGTTCTGCCAAGAGAAAAACTACACAAATACCAAACTAAAACTAAAATGGAGCAAACCACATACAATTGACTTAAACTTAACCTGTTCAGGTCTGGCATTGTTGGGATCATTGTTTTGCCAACAATATCACAGAAAGCACGAGTGACAGGAACATGTAGCGCCGCCTTGTTAGATTAGATTTATTCAGTATGAATTTGTTCATCCCTTTGCTTTAGCTTCATGTGTCTTTTGGTTACGTTTATCCCTGCTCTGCCTGAAGCAGGGCAGGGAGAGAGGGGGAGAGAAAGTATTACAAATGTTCTTTTATTTCATGTTTTCTTCTGAAATTAAGGCATTGTATGTGTAAAAAAAAAGCCAAAATGTCCTGATTGTGTTTGTCGTGTTGACTTATTATTGTCTTTCCTTGTGACAGAAAAGTCAGAGAATCTCTTCAGAGTCGAACTCTTCCTGACATGGACTCGTCACGCAAAGATGATCGTCTCGTGTTCAGGCGAGACTTTGGTCGTATCTGATCAAACTCCTGCAGTGAGAAACGTTCGTCAGCAAAGACACCGACACCGTCCTCTCCATGAACAACTCCAGGTTTGATCCACACCTCGTGGGTAACCGATTGTACATGTTTTGCCGAGTCGTCCATGTCATGTGACCCGGCTGGTTAACGCCCTGTCCGTGGCTCGTGTCCATCATTTAATCCGACTCAAACTCAGGAATGTCTCGTGTTCTGCCAATAACGTTTGACATGAATCTTAAACAGGGGAAGTCTGCTCTGACTTTCTCTGATCAAAAGCTCAGCGTCTGAAGCCATTCAGGAACTCGGAGATTTACGCTCATACATGACTTTAGGTGCTGTGATCTGACAGGACTGACACGTCGTCTGGGGACCGTAAAAGAAACGGCTTTATCGATCTGTCACGTCTAAAACACTGGCTCCTTCCTCCTTTAATGTTTTAGTGTTAAACTTGGTGTGTGGACAGTTTGAATTGTGAAAGGATTAAACACAAACCTGACGTGGTGAAGCAGATAGAGCCTCTTTTCATTAACCGTGACACGTTTTATTCACACATGTTTCAACGCTCAGAAAGATTCCAGCTGCTGCACATATTATAATCATTTTCCTCATAAAGCAGACCTTTGAGCAAATTCTCAGACAATATGAGTTTTCTGGCGAGCTGCCTTAAAGAAATCAATATGAAAATGAGCATTTTTGGAGTTAAAGTCCTTAAAGGAACAGGCCGTTTTTCCATTCTGAGATATGTTCTTACCTGAGCTTAGATGAGTTGATACGTACCTGTCTGGTCTTTGTGCCCTCAGTCACGCAAAACGACCAAAGATGTTGTTAGCATTTGGCCTCTCCAAATGTATTCCTATAGCTCCAAACGGGGTGAAGTTAGAAGCGACCGAGCTCACGAAGACCAGCCAGGTGCATATCAACTCGTCTAAGCTCAGGTAAGAACAGATCTCAGTATGTAAGAACGGTGGCCTGTCCCTTTAAAGGATACAGCTTCATTCTATCTCCAAAATGCAAATCGTTTCATATTGGCCAACCAGAGCCCTCCGCTCTCAGAACTCCGGGCTACCAGTGATTCGTCGAGTCTAAACAAATCACTGTAGGAGGAAGAGCCTTTAGCTCCAAGCTCCGGTTTGATGGAATAAACTCTCAGCTCGCACTAAAGAAGCAGAAACAGTCTCCTCAGTTAAGTAGAATGAGCTTATGATCAGGTCAGTTAGGTAAAGCTCTAACCCACAGCCTGAAGTAAAGCTCTAACCCACAGCCTGAAGTAAAGCTCTAACCCTCAGCCTGAAGTAAAGCTCTAACCCTCAGCCTGAAGTAAAGCTCTAACCCTCAGTCTGAAGTAAAGCTCTAACCCTCAGCCTGAAGTAAAGCTCTAACCCTCAGCCTGAAGTAAAGCTCTAACCCACAGCCTGAAGTAAAGCTCTAACCCTCAGCCTGAAGTAAAGCTCTAACCCTCAGCCTGAAGTAAAGCTCTAACCCTCAGCCTGAAGTAAAGCTACCTTAGGAGAAACACTGCTGTGGGAAGTACGGTACACTGAGCTCTATCCTCTAGTTCTTCTTACTGCAGACTTTGTCTTAATTATGATACTATATTTATTTGATCTGAAGTCTGCTCATTACTATTCACATGGTGTCCCCCTCCCGCGTTAGTATCTCAGTCTTCAGCCCTACCTGAGGAGGAAACCCTGTCCCTCTAGAACTGCATCTCCAACAAGGACTGGACGTTCTTCCACGGTCTTGGCCCGTCTGCTGAGGGACTCCCATCGGCCCTGGGTCTTTCTATTCTATAGCCTGTATGTCAATGGGAGTGGATCTCTCCGTCTGTGGTCCTTCCCGAGGTTTTACTTTCCTCCCATTGGGTTTTTTTAGTTTTTCCTCGCCGTGTCGGAGAGTCTAAAACAGGGGACACCCACACGGCTTGAACAAACAACTTCTGCCGTGCTCATAACTACTCCAACAATCGATAACGGAATCGGGAACTACAAAGCACGACACACGAGGTTAACGAGAGCTTTTCCCTGTGCAGATTTTTTTAAGCTTTGGTTTTGTGGAATCAGATGCTTAATGTTAGTCTCTTCGATGACAGCTCGCAACGGCATATTGTTTACATTAGCGACCCCCCTCCCCCCCAAGGAGCAAAGCATTATGGTATTGCACAAGTAGCGAACTGAGCTACACAAAACAAGCTTTTGAACAAAGACTCTTTTAAATGAATTGATCCCAAAGCTGTGGCTTTAATCAGAGAAACAGAAATCCCATCACTAATTGCTCTGCTGGGCCTCTTCATGGTTGGAATTAAAACACATCTCTCGCTCCACATGTATTCAGTTGCAGCAGTGCTGGTTAACGGACACAGAGGCCATTGACCTCTGGATTCTGGACGAATGCTCGATCAGAAAAAGGCTAGAGAGAATTTAGAGGCATATTGTTCCTTTGACGCAGCTGAATGAGCAAACTAGTGTCATGACTCGAGTTACTTTTCCCACATTTTCTCTCAAGTTTGTTACAGTTCTCTGGCTGTACATCAAGCGTAAGCTCCGCCTCCTCAAAACGCACACGCCCCCTTTTTCTACAAACAAAAGAACATGTTCCTAAAACAGTCGGACTGCAGCCATTATCAGAGCGAGAGGAGGAGGAGGGGGGGCTGGAAATTATGAGCGATTCCCAACGAGACCATGCAGCTATTTCCTGAACTCGGCTTCACACCGCGATTACAGAAACAGAACCTGCCACCTCCGACAGAGAGGCGGGGTAACCACTCTGCCACGGTGATACATTCCACTCAGACAGATCCCAAGGCCAATGCACGTAACAGAAAGTCATCTAGAAATAAGAAAAATAAGCAGCATAACCTAGTCCTAACCTAATTCTAGTTTAGTCATTGTTCATCCATTCCATTTTCCTTCTGTCTCTTTGCTCTTGAACTCCTCACTCCGGCTTCTTGGGAGTCCATTCCTTCGCGAGCGTTCCGATTGGCTGCTGCGGTTCATTTGGAGCGCTCCGATTGGCCGCGGCGGCTGACGTGGGCGGGTGTAAACAGCTGTCTTTGTCATTAGCTCCATTAGTTTTTCCCTCCGCTGTGTTAGTGTGTGTGTCTGACTCTGACCCGCTCACTCTCCACGTGCACGACCCCGCGGCCCGTGCGCGCCCCCGGAGAGCGTGCACGAGGCCATCGTATACTCCGTGCGCACAGCTGTTTCCTGTCTGCCCCGACGACGCTCGAAAGACCGTCAGATATTTACCCGACGATTAAAGCGAAGACCTGCTTTAGACTGCGCTGCAAACGGAGAGTCAGATTTCTTTCATCGATTAAAGAGATTCATCAGATTCATCAGATTCACCAGATTCATCAGATTCACCAGATTCATCAGATTCATCAGATTCACCAGATTCATCAGATTCATCGTCTCCCTGACGCTTCGGACGCTTCAGACGCTCTCTGTTTGCTAACTGTGGAATACGATCTTGTGCAGCTGGCATAAGGCATTGTGTCTATACATGTATGTGTAGAGCCCTGAATCAGCCTAACTGTATTATACCACCTTTGGTCTGCCCGAAAAAAAGCTTGGTCAGGTCTCCTTCAAGAATTTGGAAGCATTGGCGCTCCTGCCTGTATGTGTAAATAATGTATGATGTAACTTTCTCTTACTTTTATTAGCATATTTTTTCTGTTTTCTTTTAATACCATAGACCAGGATTCTGTGTCCTTTAATAAAGCTTGAATGAATGAAAGAATGAACTTATATAGTGCTTTTCAACCTTACAGCAAGGAAGCACTCTCCCATTCACACACCAATGTACGCAGACATATCACATTTGGACTCATTGCTGCTTTCTTTTTCATTAACATGTCTATTCACCGTATTCCGCCCCGTCCACTTTTGCCTCTTTTTGCCTCGTCTCGGCACTTCCTTTGTATTGACACTTCCGGTAGAGCGCGAAGCCCGGTCATTAAAACGGAGGACGAGGTAAAATGTTCTACGCTAAAATCAGATTTTTCTCTGCATGACCTAAAATCGGCTTTGTTTTTGTGTAGTAACTGATTTGATCTTGACCTCTTCAGTCCTATGTTAACTGATAGGGGAAAAGGGGCGAGCACAATTCATGGCGGCGCACACGAGAACCTTCAGAATAAGGTGAATATGACGGTATAGTTGTTAAAGGTTTTTTAAACAAACGTGGAACTGAAGTTGTTTGGTGCGTGTTGCTCGTGGGGCTGCTCTCTAGTGTAACACGTTAAGTCTGCATCGATGCTGACTCGCTGTGAAAGAGCTTTCCACACACTACCCCTCACTGCTTGGTCTGGTTCGGACAGAACGTCCCTCCGTGGGCACTGATTGACTGTTGGGGGTTGGATGAGGTCTAAGGGAGCTATTTCAGAAAGGCCCATCTTCTGTACTGTTCCAGATTTCAGTTAGTCCTACATAAAACCGCTCCCTGACCTCTCCATCTCAGAGCTGAGACGGCTCTTATGGCTCCAACATGTCAGAGATGTACTTTTACTGTACACAGTTAATGCAAAATCATGAACCACCATCAAAAACAATGGACCAACGTCTAAAGACACTGTATAGACTTTTATATCCGATTACAATTCTCACCACTGTTTGAGATCCACCACCACCAGATCAACCCAAAAGCCAAACTTCATATGGATCCATCAGTGTTGGTGGTCTTAGTGAGTTAGCTGTGACGATTTGTAAATATTTACCCTTTAAGAGTTTGTCTGGTGCTGCACACGGCTGTGGGGTGACGGATAGGAACAATATGCCCCTCCAACAGCACTTCCAGTTTATGTCCTGTTATGTCCTGGTTAAGTTCTAGTAAAGTCCGACTTTAAACCAGGAGTGGCCCCCAGTTTGTGCCTTTGGGGTCATTATTTTGGGCCGAGAGAAGAACAAAAGGATTCCCGAGCTCAGCCCACTTTTACAGCCGCGACATCTGGAATTCCCATTGACCAAACGCCGCAGGTTTGACAAGAGTCTCCCTCACGTCAACAACACGGGCCTGACACGTATCCTGCCCAGTGGACGGGGGCGACACGTGCAAAGGGCTTGAGAAGATACTCAAGTTTTCTCATATAATTAAAGTCATCAGATCGTGTTAAAGTGGTGTCCTCGTTTGGACTTTTCCTGCTTCAAGTGAGACTGAAACGGTTATCTCTAGCTTTCCCAATGTCTCCTGCACTTCCCGACTTGTCCACATGGATGAATCACAGGTACATGAATGTTTCAGGTGTGCACAAAGTGAGTGTTAAAATATCACATGGTTGACAACTTTCTAGATTGTCATGGGATAAGTTGAGTCGGGGCAGGGGCCGATAACCAGAATATTAGCAATAACCCGATTCCATGTAAACGCCGGCAAAAATCGGAAAATGAGGCCTGGGGAAACTCCTTTTCTAACACATATATTTGATCACGTGCATTGGATTATCCCAGTCAAAAGGAACTTTCATTTCTGTTCTGTTCTATTCAGAAGAAATCTTGGTCTTTTGAGAACAGGAAGTACTTGTATAAGGGGTGCAGTCTACAGGAAATACACAAGACGTACGCCTTTATGAGAGAGTCAGACGCTGTGACAATTTTAGTTTCATGCGGATTTTATTTATGTATTAGTTTAGGATAGGTCCAGCCGTCAGCCGAGATATTAACCATAAACAAAATCATCAGCATTTCCAGAGTTAACGCAGTTGGAATCGTGCCTGCCCACCGACAGCTTTTATATTTTGGTAATCGACCCTTATCAAACCAAAGAGATCGAGTATATCGTGGCATGTTATCGACCCGGAGCCCGGTGCGAGTGACCGCTTGACCTCCCTGCTCCCGTCAGTCTAAATTCACTCCCAGTATTTCCAGTGAGGACCACCAACCCCCAGACCACCCACCGACAAAACACGCCCACGTCATCCGCTTTACGACCGTCCCAGGCCCCGCCCTCTGCTTCAGATTTCGGATTTATCAGCCACAAATATCGCTTTGTTCTCGCTCTCTTTATTCAGGACGCAGTGAGAAGTTCTATTCTGGTGTTTAACGGGGCCGTTAACAGGACGCGGCCCGTTTGTGGATGTGTTTGGTGCCGCGGAGACTGCAGTGAACCACACGTTTATGACCTCTGCTCCCAGATCCACGCGAAAGACGAGTACGACTGTGGTGGTGGAAGTAGAAGCTGTGGTAGTGATCGTTCCTCGTTTGTTTTGTCACGTTCTGAGCAGGTTCTGAGGCGTAAGTTCCTCTGGCTGGTCAAACCTTTAACATGTTCTGAAGGCGTTATGGAGAAGCTGAGGCACTCTTCATCAGGGCTAGTCATTTATATCGTCCCTCCCTTTCCTGACATCAGCAAATCCAGGGTGCCAATGAGACGAGCTTGGCCTTATTTCATTGGCACAGTTTTTTTTTTTTTTACTTAAACAAGTCAGAATTCCTCAACTACCAGAATATTAATAATGTCAAATATTATATTTCTTGTCATATTTTCTCAGTAGGACATTTTTTGCATCTGGGGAATGAGTGTCGCCCATAATAATGACCATTGTTTAATCAGTTTTATAAAGTTTAGCTCTACATATATAGATTCTAATCAGTACTCCATCCATCCATCCATTTTCTCCCACTTGTCCGTTGCCGGGTCGTGGAGGCCGCTGTTGGAGCTGCACCAGCCCCTATGGCTCCTCCTGCAGGTGGTGGGTCCACAGAAGGCTAATCAGTACTCAGTATACACAATGAATAGCTGTAATTCTGACGAAATGATGAGAAAATGTATCTACTCCCAAGTCTCAGTAATGCAGCACTGAGCACAGACCACAGTGAATTAGTTTGGAATAACTCAAGCAATTAACAAAAGACAATTATAATTTCAAAGTGTCTTCTAGGCCGTTGGACGATCAAACTGGTTAAGGTTGGAAAATGGAGTTGGAAAACGATACTAAGGTTAAGGTTAGGAAAATGGTTTGGATTAGTGTTGACCCACTTTTTCCAAGGCTCAGGGTCCTTGGGGAAGGTAAAGAATCATGTTGTGGTTGGAACGTCATCACAACAGCTTTAAGGCATGATTTACTGAAAATATGTATTAAATTTATTGGAACAACAATATGTCATTCACAGGCAAAACCGTCATCCAATAAGACGATTGTTTCACTGCCCAGATGTTCATAATTGTTAATACGCTCAAGCACGATGAAAACCTAGAATCTAGTCCTGGTTTAGCGCTCGGAAAAAATGTGATTAAAAGTGCTTGAATTATTGGAATTTGTGCTGATTTTGAGTATGTTTGAACTATGAATAATTATTTGTTTTGCCTTTGCCTTTTCTGTCTCATTTCAAGGGTTTTTGTCCGAACCCGCTCAAAATCTGAATTGATTGTCTTAATTCAAGCACATTTCAAGCTTGAGATAAGATGGCACTTTTTGGCAGAAGTGTTCTGTGGAATAGTCCAAACATCCTGCAGTTTATCTAAAATAACGGTTATGAATAAGTACAGGGAAGAGGAGTTGTATAAGTGACAGCTTTAACACTTTCATTTGGTTGATTATGGCTCTGTTCTTCTACTCAGTCCTGATCCAGGCAGTACCAGCATGTGGATGAATATGAAGGTTGGTTTCTTAGTGATATATTTTCCTATTCTAAGTAAGTACATGTATGTGTTTGGTTGTGTTTTCAGTCCTGTTTAGCCCCTGTCTAGCCCTCATTGCTGCAGGGGGCTGGTCCGTCTGTGCCGCTGACTAAAGGGGGCTGGTTCTCTGCCTTTGCCTCTCTCTCTATCGCTCCTCACTCTGGGCTGGGGCCGCTGTCAGACGGAGCTGCACTGTCCGACGCAACACTCATGAACTTCTAGGCTTTCCATCCACGGGGGTTTTTACTTTTTTTTCACTGTCTTTTTCTTTCCCCCCTTTTTCGGATGTTCATGTCGTAGCCCGCAGACATGAGGGGACTAAACGTGCGCCTGAGGACGTTCTTGCTTCTGCTCGGGCTTCAGGTTCTGACGGTGGTGCGATGTCAGGACGCCGGAGCCGACGGTGAGTGGAGACGTCTCTGAACCGGTTTCTGGAGGTTGAGTGATGCTCGGCGTTGGCGTGGGTCCAAGGGCAAAGGGGGGAAACGGGGTGTAAAATGTGAGTTTGAGTTCAGCATTAGCCTGGAGGGATCGTAAAAGCGAGGTATGCTGAGAGGCTGTGACCTGAGAGAGGCTTGGTGGAGTTTAGGGAGATGTCATTGGGCTCAGAGCGTGGATTTGGGGAGTGGGAACTTGGAAGTCTGATATGTGTGTTAAAAAGACATTGTCCAGGCTCAGTCCTTTTTCAAGACATAGTGGGGAATTTGCCTGGATGGAAGAGCATTGGAAGTGTGTTTTTTTTGCTACTCAAAAAGCATTCCTGAAACCCATGGAAACTCCTGTAACATCTGCATCTGGGTCGTCAGGCATTGGCAGATCTTTTCTTCCCCCGATCATTCTTCAAATCAGCTTTGGTTGCACAATTTTCTTACTTATTGAAGCTGTATGAAAGGTCAGATGGAAACTTTTTAAATCAGTTTCTCATTTGAACATTTATTCAACGATTCTGGATTCTGGAGCAAATCTTAAAACAATAAAAAAAAGTCTTTGTCGTTTTGCTAATTTAAATCTTGCCTATAGGGCACAACATTGGCTGCTTGTAAGTTCACGCTGGATCTACTTACTGTTTCCTCCAGTGGATTCCTGACTCCTTTTAGTATCGCTTATCTGTTACTGATGTCGACCAGCGTGAGTGAAACCTGAAGCTCAGACCCTGCTGGAGGAATATGGTGCAAAGTTGTTGCACCTGGAAGCTTCGCTGTTAAGACTCTGACAAACCTTGGACTAACATTTCCCAGGATTTGTAAGAAGTTCTTCGAATGTAACGTCCCAGACTTGCAAAGTACATGTTGAAATTCGCAGCTTGAATTATGGCTTCAAACGTTTGTCAGTTTTCTTCCTAATCTTTCAAACAAAATGACTAGTATTAGAACTTGGAGAGTCTGCTGACTAACCTTTTCTGAAACCCTCCTCGACATTTGCACTTTGACAAACACACTGGTCTGTTCATCGTGGTTTTTTCGCAGAGCTTTTTCCACTGTGTCAGGATGAGCTCACTGTCTGGTATGGCACCCTCCACCGCAGGAACATCTCGCTCACGTTCAGCCCCTTTTCCTCCACTCTGAGTTCTGCGTTTGAAAAACCATTATTTTACCTGTAAGGGTCCGGAAACGCAGAATGACCTCATCCCACAGAACAGACTCTGGAAAAGTGTGGGATTTTTGAGGCGTCTCTTTCGGAAAATTGGCCCCACGTCTGTGGAACATGTGCTGAAGTCATCTCGGAGGAACAGGCGCGGGTTTAACGAGGCCCATGTGTTTAAGACCTAGTTTTAAATGAATTGTGCCCAAACAAAGGCCTTACATGTCATTGTTTAGATTGGATTCAAACTGGCATTAAATCAACATTTCTTTGAAAATAATGACATTGCTCTACTTTTTTGTTGTTCATACACTGTCATTTTGATTTACCAAGTAATACAAATCTGCCAGTGGAATATGCACGTCCACCCTCTCTAATATGTGGTTGGACACCTTTAGCTTTGATTACAGGACATTCGCTGTGGAATTTATCCCATTTAAAAATAAGTTTAACTAACAGGGACAATGTGCAAAAACATTATTTAAAGTTGCTTTTCACCAGATTGTGACTTAGTTTCCTTCTGCAGTCCATGAGCAGGAGAATCAGCACATTTGGCTGTTTTCAGATTCTTCAATGTGATGATGTCACCGGACCCAGTGGGGGCAGGAGACAGTTTTTCCTATTAACTGCATTACACTTTCATAAGTCGTATCTAA
Source organism: Proterorhinus semilunaris (assembly GCA_021464625.1). Classification (NCBI taxonomy): domain Eukaryota; kingdom Metazoa; phylum Chordata; class Actinopteri; order Gobiiformes; family Gobiidae; genus Proterorhinus; species Proterorhinus semilunaris. The sequence continues at coordinate 2,464,982 of CM038353.1, read as the reverse complement.
AAAGAACATTTATGAATTACAAAAATGATCATTAATACCAGTCATTGGGTCCATGATCTCTCTGTACAAGATCAAAAATGTCCTCAGAAACAAAATACTTTTACCTGCCCCCCACCTCATTAAATATTATAGGCCTTGAGAACGCTGTGATGTCTGAAACCCAGCAATATAAATTATGTCCATTCATCCAATTATACACAGACACACTACAAACATCCTATCACTACACCATTTTGAACACAATCATGTAAACTTACATCAATAAAAACGAACTAAAGCCCATAATTACAATTACAGTTGTCAGTGCTGACGCTGCTGGTTTTCCAAAACCACGTCTTGTATTGCAAGAGGAAATGCTTCAGGTCTGAGGAACGTTTCATTCTCTGTGCTAGTTTGTTCCATTCTTTAAAGCCTTTGAATGAGAAGGCTGACTGTGCAAAGGGTTGTACTTGTACAGACTATTACATACCAAATACATGTATTTTTTCAGGGTTTAAGATACAATTATAGTCATTAAAAGTCTAATATTTGGGCATGACAAAAGCCAGACATGTTAATCCTGGTGTTTAGTTCTCAAACTGTTTATGCCGCACCTGAACTGTTCCTGATATTCCCCGGTCTTTTTCCCTCTTGTTTAGAAACAGTTTTGATGACATCACTGCCCCAAACTCTGGCCCCCAGGCGTGATGTCATCACAGTGGGACGGACTTAGATTAATGAAGTGAGAGGGAAGAGGCCTGGATAATGTCGACACACTGAAAGAAAAGCAACGAGCAAAGAGGATTTTCTGTCACTGCTGCACTTCCAATGTTTTTGTATATTTCAGGAGCAACTTTTTCCCCTCATAGTCCACTTTGGAAGAGGTTTAAATTATTAACAAGCTTTATTCTTTATTCTTTGAGAGAGTGGAGTGAATCATTTTCTGAGGGGGGTTATCATCCAAAAACTGTTCTGAAGTCAGTCATCTGGAGTCTGCCCTGCTCTGTTTTTACACACTTTGTAAACATTTCATTCTCAAGTGTGTTTGAGAAAGAATGAATCTAGAAATTAACATTTTTCCAAGCAATTTTTGTGCATTTGCAAAATTACTACTGCAGATGGCACAATTTGGCCAACGTGCTTCTACTCAAAGCCCTCAAAATTCAAACACATTTAGTTCACCAATGGAGCAATATTTGTACTGAATATCAAGTGTGCAATAAAGTGTATCCTCACTAGGTCCATTTGTGATTTTCTATATCGAAAAAGGCTGCAGAACTTTGTTTTCTTCTGCTTCCAATGATGGACAAAGCATGTTGTTTTAATAGGAGGGTTACAATTAAATCTTCCCAGATGAGAGCGTATCAGTAAACAGACAATACTGTAGTTGTATCTTGTTTTATATGTTTTGTGTCCGTCCATATAAGTCCTTTCTGCAGGAGCTGGAGACAAATTAGGAGAGATAATGATGTGGCCAGAACTTTGGAACAAATCCACTCGGCACGGTTTGGTCTGCAGTCTTAGGTTTACTTTAGTCCCAGAAGTGACAAGGTGTGGGGTTTTCTCCCCCTCTTTTCTCGTTGTCATTGTTGACTTTAGTCACAGCTTAGACCTGGATTTGGCCTCAACGTTTATTCAGGTTTTTGTCTCTCTTTGGTGGTGATGGGTCGAGACACGAATTCCAAAAGATGAGACGAGATTCTGACTGAATTTCTAATAATAAATAGATATTTGTATTGAGCAGTTTGTAACGAAATCAACCAACTCAAAGATTAGAGATGGAAATGTCATAAGATTTTATTCTCATTGATTCCAACAATACACACTGATCTCTATTGGTCATTCAGTTTGTAATGATGTGTGCGCAGTTACACCATCTCACCACAGACATCCTCTGGTGCTATTTATACCACTGTCTTGAGTCGTTTCCCAGATATTCTCTGTTTTCTCTTATAATAAGCAGTGGGGCATATTTCTTGGCTATACCGATGGCTCCACCACATCACATTTGCCAATATAAGTGGAAAAGGTTTATGGTAACATCCGTCAGGACCAAGAGAAGCTCAGCCCTTTGTTTTTTGAGGGGCTTATATTATCCCTCTGCACCTCTGCAACTTTCTAGGGAGTTTTGTTGTTTCATAAATCCAAATCTACACAGTGTGATGCTTTGTTTGGTTTCGTGCAGTTTATCGCAAGTGGAACCTTATTAACAGAATGTGCATTTTAAGATCGCTTCACGAATGTTCCTTCAAGTTGTGAGCTACGACACAAATGTAATGAGTGGAGGTGTTCACTTGAATTCGGCAGAAATGACATGCAGCTCTCGTCCTGTGCTTTGGAGCTTGTGCTGTTTATTCACGTGGGATTATTGCTTTATTAGCGGCCGGTCTATTACAATGCGAGAGCTTTTTCAATCTGCTTTTCAATCATTATATCTGTTTATTTGTTTATTTGAGCAATACACATTGTGCTCAAAAGGAGTGGGCTGAAGCAAAAAGCTTATGAGCCCCCACCCCCAAGTGCAATAAAATAAAAAAAAGAACATTTCAAAACATTTCAAGCAGCTACATTCATACAGACCAACTTACAACAAACAACAAAAATATATTAACTCTTTATATAATTAATTGAAACAACGCACAGCTACAACAACAATCTAGTTTCATATACGATGTCTAGAACAAAGCAAGTAAAAAAAAAAAAATGTGTTACTTAATATATTGCTTGCATATTTTTACCCGTGATTACATAGTTACTTTTATGGTATAAAGGTACATTAATAGATATTATAATCTGAGATCTTGATACTTTCCAGTTGTCATTTACCATTCTCAGTATAATTTTAATTTGGGTTTAATTATCATCATCATTATTATATATTTATTTAATTGAGTTATATGTGAAGTATGCTGTAGCCCTGCATAGTGTGGTGCATTAAAAAGCCAGAGAGTGAGCCAGTTGAAGAGGGCAGTAACTCCCCTTCAACAAACCCCCTAACAGCTGATTTGTAGATGATGTTCCTATGCTGAGTGGTGCATTAAAAGACAAGGTTTAGAGCCCGTTGGGAGGATTCCTCTCAACAGATCCATAACCTGCCAACCCTAATTCTCCGTTTGTGAATTTGAGCAATAGAATGACAACCGTTCCAAGCAGCAACACTCTTCCTTGATTATAGAGGAAAAATACACATAATCCATCCTACTGCTCCCCCTAGTGGCAACACATTTCTTCTTGTCTGTATATTTCAAAAGTCTTTTGTTTGTATTTAAATTTGAACAGGTTGATGTTTGGACATCGTTTCAAATCCATCTCCAGTTTATTCCACAATTGTACACCATTAACTGTTGGACTAAAACTTTTCAAAGTTGTGCTATGTTTCTGAATCCTAAAGTTTAATTCATCACGTAATTCATAACGACCAGTACGTTCTTTCATTGACTGTGAGCTATTTGTGGAATGATACAGTGCAGTTGTTGTTCTAAAGCACTGGCTTGTAGTGAAACGTATTTGTATTGATTAATTTGATATGGACATAACAAAAGAACTGGACAAACCTGCTCATTTCCAACAGTTGTGATGTTTTTAGACGCATTTGTAAAACACAAACAGGATCTAAAGCCTCGATGTTGATTTCAGAGGCGCGTGAGTCGACTGCAGAGTTGTGGCTCTCGTGGATCTTTGCTGGGGGGTGGAAAAAAAACAAATAATTTCAGTCCCCGTTCGGTCCCGGTTCAGTCCTGCACAGACTTGAGTCAGGGGGCGACGGGGAGGGGGCGTTCGTGGTCCAAAGTCTTTACCGGAAAACTGGAAACGTTGAAAATTACAGGTTTCATTCTGACGGGGGGAAAATGCGGTTCGCCCAGACCCGGAGACGGGGAGGCAGAGAGCGGCTGAGCTTCTGCTGCGTCAGATGCCCTCCCCGTCCTCCAGATTAGGTTAAATGCAGTGAGACATCAGCGCGGTAGTGCCGTCACACAGATCGTGGTCTTTTTTTTTTTCTAATTTCAAGTTGGATTTCTGCTCGTTCCATTGGCATTAGCGTTTGTATCTGATCTTAGACGAGTTCAAATCGACTCAAATTCAACAGAAGACATTTATCTGATTTAGGATGGTCTTTTTGTCCAGTGCTGCTTTTACAACGCACTGTGAAAAGTGAAAAGTGAATCTGATCAACACCTCGGGCTGTGTCAACGTGAAGAAATGGGTTTTAGGACGTGATTTAAAAACAGGTCTTATGTTTAAAGGAAAGTCATTCCACTAAGAGCTCTGTCTTTGTGAGGGTGAATTAACAACACAAATGGCTTTGAGGAGATCACCTGCATATTTCTGTGATTTTGATTGAAGTTTTTGATCGGAGTCGTCTGTCGGCTCGTGAGGAGTTCCTTTTCCACCCACCACATCCCTCCAGCTCCCGGTCAGAAAGAGTGGCTTAAACCAGGATTAAAAGCTGTGAGCTGTGGAGTTCAGATGTTTGAACTCGAAACAGGAACACGGCCTTGACTGAGCCAGGACTTACCCGGATGGTTCAATAGAGCTGAAAGGGGGCTGAACTACTTCTAAAGGAGGGTTATGATGGTGGACTCAGTGTCCTGTGGGGCAGCGAAGATGTTCCTTTGACTTTGTGTGTGTGAACGGACATCATTAAAGCGTTAAAACATCTTCAAAGATCAGCCTCAGTGCATCACGCAAAGGAGAATAAGGACAAGGATTATTGCAAACTCTCACACTCGGCATCAGACGGAGTAAAACGATTCCAGTTGTTTTTGTCGCCACATCACTCACTTCCATAAAGGAAAGAGAGAGAGAGAGAGAAACAAAAGGGGAGGGGGGAAAGGATTGAGACAAAGAAGAGAGGAGAGAAAGACAAAGAAAGAGAAAGAAAGAAAGGAGGGAGAGAAAGCAGAGAGGAGTGAAAAGAGAAGAAAGGAGATTGAGAAAGGGGAGGGGCAGTGCAGAATGATTGTGGGAGAGAGAGAAAAAGGAAAAGATGGGGCTGTTGGGACAAAGAGAGAGGGAGGGGGAGAACAGAGTGGTCATGGGAGAGAGAGAGAGAGGGAGAGAGAGAGAGGGGAAAAAGGGAAAAAGGAGAGAAAGCGAGGGAGGGGAGAGAGTCGGGGGCAGAGAGATGATGATGATGAGAAACACATGCACATATTTGAGCTGTGACTCCATCTCTCCGCTCCGAGCTTCAGAACCAACGGCAGAGACTGAGAGGGACATGACTCACACAGAGTGACCCACACGTCCCTCACACCTGAGGGACACCTAGGGCACACCTGGGGGACACCTGGGTCACACCTAGGGTACACCTGGAGCACACCTGGGGGACACCTGGAGCACACCTGGGGGACACCTGGAGCACACCTGGGGGACACCTGGAGCACACCTGGGGCACACCTAGGATACACCTGGGGCACACCTAGGGTACACCTGGGGCACACCTAGGGTACACCTGGGGCACACCTGGGGGACACCTGGAGCACACCTGGGGCACACCTGGGGCACACCTAGGATACACCTGGGGCACACCTAGGGTACACCTGGGGCACACCTAGGGTACACCTGGGGCACACCTGGGGCACACCTGGGGCACACCTAGGGTACACCTGGGGCACACCTAGGGTACACCTGGGGCACACCTGGGGCACACCTAGGGTACACCTGGGGCACACCTGGGGCACACCTAGGGTACACCTGGGGCACACCTAGGGCACACCTGGGGCACACCTGGGGACTGTTTGCAAGTTGGCTAGTCCGGGAAACTTCCCAGAGTCTGGCAGCCTGCTCAGTGCATTTTTACTTTGGACACACATCAGAAGTGTCCTCTGAGCTAAATGCTAACTCATATTTAGCTAAGTTTCTGCTTTTTGTGGGTCAGAAACACATCCAATGCCACTAACCGTCATCTTATAATGTTAATGATAAAGAAGCCACAGAAACTACATAAATGTCATGAAAAGGACAAGCTATACCTTCCCATACTTTAATATTGCGCCTGGCTTCCCAATTCATTTGTTTGGGGAGAGAACACTCAATATAAAAGATAATCCTTTATTGAGCTCACAATGGAGAAATTCAGCCTTCAGAAAAACACTCAGGGTGTGCAATAAAAGACAGGAAATGTGCATCAACAAGATAGTAAGTAAGGGTATCATATATATAATGTAAGTAAGGGTATCATATATACAGTGTAAGTAAGGGTATCATATATATAATGTAAGTAAGGGTATCACATATACAGTGTAAGTAAGGGTATCATATATACAATGTAAGTAAGGGTATCATATATACAATGTAAGTAAGGGTATCATATATACAGTGTAAGTAAGGGTATCATATATACAGTGTAAGTAAGGGTATCATATACAGTGTAAGTAAGGGTATCATATATACAATGTAAGTAAGGGTATCATATATACAGTGTAAGTAAGGGTATCTTATATACAGTGTAAGTAAGGGTATCTTATATACAGTGTAAGTAAGGGTATCTTATATACAATGTAAGTAAGGGTATCTTATATACAGTGTAAGTAAGGGTATCATATATATCGATTTTGCAGTATAATCGTGATACTTTATGGCAGGAAACTCTGGCCCTCAAGATAATTTTGAGAAATATTATTATTACACAAATCAGAGAGTACTTTTACTCTACTGTCAATTACCTGAACATTTCCAAACAGGAGGTCTAGGTCATTATCGTGCGCAGCCATGGCATTTGTGGAAAGTGATGCTTTACTTTGGGCTTTAATTGGCAGGTTCGGCCCAGTCTTTTAACAATGAAGAAAATCGACCTCCACCGAGCAGTGTGGGAGGTTTAATCGTGTAAATTAGAAATGCAAAATACGAACTCTTTTAAAGCATTCATTTGATCAAATATTATTTGATCAAATGAATGCTGTAAAAGAGTTCGTATTTACAATGAAAAACACGATAAATGTGGTGGATGTGTTGCTTTTAAAAACTGGACTGTGGTGTTTTGTGTATTTAAATGGGTGTAAGTGAAGTGACGACTCCAGACGATCAAAGGCCCATTTTCAGTTTGAATAAGTCAGGCATTTATGTGAGAAAAGGAGGAACAATGCAAATGAAAACACATGTAAATGATAAAAGTCAAGCAACAGTGTTAAAAACTGTTAAAAAATCACACGTGTTTCGGTGTAAATATTGAAATATCGTAGGTGTTTATGTTGATTATTGCAGTGTCGTGAAGTTTGTAATCGTATTATACGTTTTTTCATGACATAGTGGCAGAACAAGGCTTAAAAGATGTGAAATTAGGACCAAAACAAAGCTAAAATGGAAGTCAATTTGGAAAAATCATGACTAAACCTCTTATTTAAAGTGCTATTCAAATCACTGCTAAGATGTGTATTGCTACAGAGTAATTTAAGACTTGGATTACTCACATTAACGAAGAAGAAAAACACTTGGGTTATCGTCCTAATAGAGGCTTCCTGTTTAAACTCATGTCCATTTTCATTATGTTATTCTCGCTCTGAAGTCTTTATGTTTTTTCGCCCTTTATGTCTCTGTGATTATCCGTTGTATAAAGGGCATATAAACTGTCTGCAGTTTAGAGCCTTGCATCATGGGACATTGTTATGAACTGAAGAAAATCCTGGAAAAGGAGAGAAAATGGAGCGTAAGTGTTGGGTGTGCGGGAGAGAGAATGAGAGAGAGGGGGGGGGGGGATGACTTCCAGATGTGGAAACAGTCAGATTGGAAGTATTTACGGAATATAAAAGTGACTTATCGCTGCCTGAGAAGATGGCGGCCGATGTGAGGCGCAGACTGGCAGCTCTGGGGTAAAAGTAGAAGCTCTAAATAACATCTCCGTGACTCTGGTGAACTCGGCTTTGCTTTTCACTCGAGTCTCCAACAAAACTCACATTTCACTTCATTTTGTAAAAGATAACGAACAGAAATAATGCTTTGTGGTGGAGAGGTTGACGCTCTCGCTGTGAGAAGGTTCTGGAGCCAAGTGCGTGGAATTTAAAAGAGGTATATCACACTAAATAGACTTTTTTGAGATGTAGGGCTGCACAATATATCGCGATATTTTCGATTTAGTGAAACATTTCCTAATTTAGTTCAGTTTTAGTCTTGTGCTGCTGATGTGATGTTCTTTAAGTCTTGTTTTGACACAATCTGCTGAAAATCTACTTACTTACAATAATATCGTTATCGCGATATTGCACAGCGGATCGCATATCGCAAGTTACTTCAATATCGTGCAGCCCCATGTGGTCTTCTTCAGGGCATTCAGTAAATTAAAAGAGGCACCAAGGGAAAAAAAGTGACGATCCACCAGGCAAGGCAGGTTTGTAGAGCACAATTCATACAAAAGGCAATTCAAAGATCAGATCAAATCAATAAAACATCAACATAAAGTTAATCAATGACAGTAAAAGGCAAGAGTGCAGATAAAACACTTTCAGTTTTCATCTGCTCGGGTAAAAAGAGCCGTTTTCAGCCTGGATTTGAACATTGTCAGAGTTGAGGCCTGTCTCACATCCTCATGAAGACTGTTCCAGATTTGAGCTTTAGCCTCAGCGTGTTTAGTCCTGACTCTGGGAACCACCAGGAGACCCCTCCCTGAAGTTCTCAGGGCCCGAGATGGTTCATACGGCTCTAACATGTCAGAGATGGACTTTGGTGCTAAACCATGAAAAGACTTGTACACAAGCAGAGCTGTTTTAAATTCTATTCTCTGAGCGACAGGAAGCCAGTGCAGAGACCGGAGCACTGGACTAATATGGTGGTATTTCCTGGTTCTGGATGTTCTGCAGCTCTAACCAAATGGAGAAGTCTGGTTTTGACACGGTTTCTCTGATCCTATGTTTTTCAGATGATAAAAAGCTACTACTACATTTCTTTATTATAAGACAATAATAAGACAGTTCCCTTTGGCAAAATTTAGCTGAGGTGTACTTTTTTTTTTACGATTTTTGGATTCAGCACATCAAGATTGTCCTAAACCAGCTCATAAAACGTAGACACCAAATTTGTTGTAATTTATACAGTGTGTAGATATGGTTTTGTCCAATTTAGATCTGATTTAAGCTTTTTTTGTCCTGATTTGATCCTGATCCAGGCCTGGCGGGACTTCGGATGTCGGATTATTTATCATTTGTATAAAACTCTCACGATGTCTCTCACAAGCTGGTTATATAAAGGTCAAATCACTCAAAATGAGATAAATATTCATTGACATATCAGTACAACGCCTCTTGTTACTTTCTTCTGCACACATTCAGAACATTGTAGGAGTTATTTGGTCATATCTAGACGTTCACTGCAGTTCAGATGATTTCTGAAGCTCTTAAAGCTGTAAACAATTGGCCTGATGTTTATAGAGAAACACGTCGGCCATGTTGTCTCCCACGGCGGGTCGGCGACTCTTCAGGTCAAGTTAAAGCGAGGGGAAGTGTGTCATTAGTTTGTGTCCTCAGAGTTTCCTGGGCCTCTAATCCCAGACTGTGTGGCTCCGGGGCCTGGTCCTGGTTTAGTCTCGGTTTAGTCTCGGTTTAGTCCTGGGTCAGGGCTGGTCTTGAGAGGGTCTGATGACAGGGAGAAGTCACAGCAGACACAGGGAGGAGGACATTTACACAGGCTCTTGGAGAAAGGTCTAAAGAGAAGCCCAGAGCCACATTGATAGTTCAAAACGCTATAACATTTTCACTTTTCTGTGTTGAAAAAAAATAATTAAAACATTTTAATAATCTGCAAAAGCTCATGGTAAGACTTTGTGAAGAGTGTTTGTCAGTGTTTATTTCATTATTTCTAAAACATTTATAAGGGGTTTGTTCACTTACAAAAGGCACTATACCAGATTTTTTTTTTTAAATGAATTTCATGAACTCCGAGGCGAGTTTTCTTGCATTTCTGTGACAGTGACCCTGAAAAGTGACCCTGCAGGTTGTGAAACGTGCCGATAAACTCGTCCCTGTGAAAAATGGGAATATTACAAACACACAACTAACATGTTAAATGTGTGGCTTCCTCCTTTATTGTGTGTCATAAAAACACAGGTATACGGCCTTTAAAGCTGCTCTCAGCTGTGTCTGTTTGATTTTTTTTGCCTGTAGGTGTCAGTAGTGAACTCTGCTCAGATGTTTGTCAGTTCACAATCTTTTTGTAAACTTCTCTAAATAATGTATAAATATGGATCATGTGTTCTCACTTGTGTCCTTAATAAAGATTGAATGAATGATGCTAAACTCTGACTGAGTTAGCCGCTAACTGTTGCGTCGGCTGCTTCAGACATTTGCGATTCCTGCACATGTTTTGTGTTTACATGTTGAGTTGTGTGTTGGAGGTGCGCTGTGAGGTGGAGGAGGCGCTGTGAGGTGGAGGAGGTGCTGTGAGGTGGAGGAGGTGCTGTGAGGTGGAGGAAGTGCTGTGAGGTGGAGGAGGTGCTGTGAGGTGGAGGAGGTGCTGTGAGGTGGAGGAAGTGCTGTGAGGTGGAGGAGGTGCTGTGAGGTGGAGGAAGTGCTGTGAGGTGGAGGAGGCGCTGTGAGGTGGAGGAGGTGCTGTGAGGTGGAGGAGGCGCTGTGAGGTGGAGGAGGCGCTGTGAGGTGGAGGAGGCGCTGTGAGGTGGAGGAGGCGCTGTGAGGTGGAGGAGGCGCTGTGAGGTGGAGGAGGTGCTGTGAGGTGGAGGAGGTGCTGTGAGGTGGAGGAGGCGCTGTGAGGTGGAGGAGGTGCTGTGAGGTGGAGGAGGTGCTGTGAGGTGGAGGAAGTGCTGTGAGGTGGAGGAGGCGCTGTGAGGTGGAGGAGGCGCTGTGAGGTGGAGGAGGCGCTGTGAGGTGGAGGAGGTGCGGCGCGTGTCTGCTTCTGCAGGGAAAGTTAGCTCGCTGTTTAGAAGGTGGCACATCTAGCGATGCAATGTGGGAATGCAGCCATTCCGGTCCGGCAAACTGGAGGAGCTGAGGGCGGCTTTAAATAATGCCCACCTTTATGGTTCAGTTAATGAATAAGTTTAGACCCTTTTTTTCTAAACTTAACCAGGCACAGCTCTGAGCTTGTTCCTACAAATGTGCACAACGGCTTAGCAGACCCTTCGAATTGACCGTTCTATCTCCAAACAAATGAATAAGGGAAGCCAGGTGCGATGTTAAAGCATGGCGAGGTACGGTTTGTCTGTTTCTTTATCATTAATATCTTATAAGATACAGTTCAGTGGCCGTTGGATGTTTATCTGAGCCACAAAAAGCACACATTTGACTGAATATGAGTTAGCATTTAGCTCAGAGACGTTTATACGCTATGTCTTATCTAAAGTAAAAAGGAAAAAGGTCTGTGTGTTCATTCATGATTTCTGACGAGGCTTTGATCTCACCTTAATGTGGACAACAGCTGAAAACATCTGGATCGTTTGTCATTCGCAATGTTTGGTGACTAATGCTAACGGCTATAGGACGAATACATTGAGCAGGCTAACAGAACCCAACGCATCGAAAACAAACTGCCTGACCTTGTGTTACAAAACGTGTTGAGAGAATCAGACTCATGTTTCCCACACGTGTGCGCTCTGACAGTTAGGCCAGCGGCTCCAATGTAAACGTGTCGGTGAAGCCAGATGGAGCGGTGACCGTGTTGATTCAGCTGTGAGCGGTTTCTACGACTAATCTTGACGTGCCGCCCCGGAGAGCGGAGCACTTCACGGAGCTAAAGGCCTGAGCTCAGGCCTGATGTGTGGACTCTGGGAACACCATGAGATTCATGAGTCTTAGCGTCTTAAGTTAGATCTGGACTGTGGTGTCAAAATGTCCAGGTTTCCGGTTTTCCTGCTGCAGGCCACGGAAATTTACTGCGGGAAACTTTGGAAATACTGGCGTTATCGTTTAAATCACAAATGTCGAGGAACATTTTGTCCATTTCATGGCATTTATATCATTTTAGTGGTGGATGATGTTTCCTACTTAACTGGTCATTAAGTTAATGTTAATCCATCCATCTTCTTTTTCCACTTGTCTGTTGCCGGGTCGTGGGGGCAGCTGTTGGAGCTGCACCAGCCCCTATAGCGCCCCCTGCAGGTGGTGGGTCCACAGAAGGACGGCCTCATGGTTCTATCCAGGCCTGTTGGTCTCTCATAAGGCGCTTCTGAACCGCTCTTTGTCTGACCCGTCACCTAGGACCTGTTTGGCCTGGGAGACCCTACCAGGGGCACGAAGCCCCCGACAACAGAGCTCCAGGATCATTCAGGCTCAAACCCTCCCCCACGTTAAGGAGGCGGCTCCAGGAAGTTGATGTTAAGTTATACTTTATTCCTCTCACGCCTGTTAGGACTGTTCTCTGCATTTGACCCATCCTCAGTGCCGCGGGGGCGACCTGTGGGAGCAGTGACGGCCGGCACTCGGGGACCCATCTCCAGAAGTGAAGCCAGGCTAATGGTCAGAAACATCTGGCTGGAGGATTAACCTATTATACATGTTTTTAGTGGTGAGGGAAATGTACGCAGACACGGGAGACACGTTTACTGTTTCATTGTTTCTAATGAAGCTTTGACTCAAATCTGGTCGATGGTGGACAACAGCGATGTTTGAGGCTAATGCTAACGGACTCTGGATCAAACGCCGCTTCTCCTTGATATTTCTATGATGTGAATCTCCGTTAAAGGGCCGGACGTTGCCTTGTGCTGGTTTACATAAAGTATTTGGACGGCATAGTATCGAAAAAGTTGGCGGTTTGAATTCAGCTCCCACTGGTAGGGACTTCAGTTGTGTCCTCCATAGGGTGACCAGATGTCCCAGTTTACCCAGGACAGTCCCAGTTTTGAGCCCGCTGTCCCATGTCCCAGTGGATTTATCCAAAATCATTTATTTGTCCCAGTTTTACACAAACATTGTCCCAGGTGTCCCGGTTTTTCACCAGTCCCCACGCCTAAAGCAGCTTTTGTGCTTGAAACTCAATGACTTCTGGCCATGTAGCGTCAAACACAGAGTTTGAGTATTGGCTGAACCAAAAAACAGCTAAAGGGCTATCACCTCGATGCTGGCTGGTCCATTTAACTGAGATTAGACTTTCATAAACAGGAAGTTTGACCATTCCATGTGAGTGAAAAAAGTCACAATTTGGCTACCCCCAAAAAACTCCCATTGTGTCCCAGTTTTTAATGTGGAAAGTCTGGTCACCCTAGTCCTCCATCTTGATACTTCACCCTCTTTGTCTGTGTTAATGTGTTTCAATGGCAGTCGTGCTTCCATCAGTCCGTCCAAAGGCAGCTTAAAAGTGAATTTGAACAATGACTCCTGGCCTGAACTCGATTGCAGCATTTTTCTTCTGACTTTTGAACTAAACCCAGCCACTTTCGCGAGCCTCTTCCTCCCTGATCTTTGCCGCTAATGTGTCCTCATGTCTGACGGCGCTAACTCGAGCCTAATCCGCCCTTTCTTGCAGGATCAGGCCGCGGAGCTGCCTGTCAGACTGTGTAAACTCCCCTAAACGCCGTCTGCGGCCGTAATTGCAGGTTGCGGCGCGGCTAAATGCTAGCTCGGCGTGTATTACATGTGTTTCCGTGCGTCGGAGGTTAGCGCTGTGGCCTGAGGTCCCGGTGTTTGCGCTGCGGAGGTTTGAGACTGAAGAGGCGGTCAGGCGCTCCGGGCCGGGCGGTCACTGCACCGGGGCGGAGTGTGGCCGACTTTGACCAGAGTCGGGGAAAGGAAGGCTCGTAAAAGGGTCACTGTTGGCTTACCTGCATGAAGAGCGTGAAGTGTGAAGGTCTCTCCTCTGCGGTACTTTGAAAATACCCACCGGCAGATGTTTGGGTGACCCGAATAACTAATTAGTTTGATGTATGATGTCAGAGGCTCCGTCTTTCCCAGACCAATGAAGATGTTTAAACGTTCCCACATCAGGGCAGAGTGGGATACGTGGAGCCACTGGGGAAGCTGAACCACCCGTTATAATGTGACAATAAAACCTTTTTAAATGGTCCAGAAATAAAACCACTTTGGATGAAAAAAGACAATTGTTACAAAAAGACTAGGGCCGGGACTCGATTAAAAAAAAAAAATCGAATTAATTAGAGGCTTTGTAATTAACTAATCGAATTTAATCGCATATATAAATATTTGACCTGAGAACAGTGAGAAGTAAGTTTTTTCATAAGGATTTTTAGTATACCATTGAATAATGACTGAATACATGAGCTTAAGCGACACAATATTGTTTATTTTTGTTCAACCAAGTCCAACAGACCAGTGCAATATTGCCATTAATTGTGCGTCTGCAGGAAAAAAGGAAACTGAAGTGTGGAAAGCAAAGTGTGATTGATTTCGATTAATATTTTTAATCGCACTAAACCTCATGTAATTAATTAATCGCAATTAATCGAAAAAAGTCCCGGCCCTAAAAAAGACTATTTCATGTAGTTCTTTTATTTCCTTTAGTATCCGATATTGGATGGTCATTGAGCTTCTGGTCCATAAGAAACAATAACAAACTACAAAACAGTTATAGTTTTTACATTGTTTGGCTGAAAGTCTTCCTCTCTCCAGTCTGTCCTTTCAATCACGACTTATGGAGGCAGTTATTTTGTCATTTGTCTGATGTTGCTGTACATTTGTTTGCATAAGGATAAGCAAGTATTGTTCAAGTATGAGCTGAGGATGTTCTTTGTTTAATGTGTCTGAACCCATGTCTGCTGATTTCTGTAAATTTAATGGTTCATAAACCGAAACAATATGCCTGTTCATAACGTGAGGCGGGGTCAGGGATGAAGTTCTCCTGCAGGACTGACGGTGGCGCAGTGGTTAGCCTCAACGATAGAAGGTCGGACGAGGCTTTTCTCTGTGGAGTTGTCATGTTCTCCCCGAGTCTGTGTAGGTTTCCCCTCCCACTAAAACATGTACAATAGGCCAGGTTGAGTGAGAGTGCAAGTGGGGGAGAACGGATTCCCACACGGTGTTGGGTATAATGGAAAACGTCACAGGTGGGCAACGTCAGGCCCGAGGGCCAAATCCAGGCCTCTAGCACAAAACCTCTGGCCCCCAAGATGATTTTGAGAAATATCGTTATCATGCGAGAGACCTGTTAATGTGTGTCGTTTAAAATGCTCAATTTGAGTCTAATAATCAACATTTGAGTTATAATGTAGTCGGGCTTTTGACCATTGAGATTATTGATGATTGCCTATTCACTAGTTCTGGTATGTTTCTGACTCATTTCAATACATTTAGTCTTTATTTCAAGTACTTGTGTGGGGTAAGAACATTAGTCTAGTCCCATTGGAATTCTACTTTCTCATTTCAAGTGAGATTTACGTTATGAATAAATGTCCTCAAACCGACCAAACCATTTAAGCCAATGCTTTTTGTCGTTGGTTTTTTTTAATCTTCTGTCAGGACATCTCACTTGGTCATATTTAATGTTAAGTCTTGGCATTTTTTAGAAAATGGTTTTCTACTTTGGGCTACGATGGTGAGCTTCGGCCCTTGGTGTTTTGGCAATGAAAACAAATGGTCCCTCCATAAAGCAAACCACCCCTGGAATATGTATTTAGTTACTCATGTGGAGTAACTATATTCAGCCACTTTCATTTGAGGGTAGTTAGAATACAGTAAAGTTTCAGTTTCATAATCATGACATCATGAAAGAAAAGATCAAAACAGCCGGGGAATTTGCATTTTTTTTCCATTCCTAATTAATAGTAAATAGATTCCTAACAGGCGTGTCACAAGTTTAGCTACATGTTATGAATAATATGCAACACTTATGCATGAAGTGTTCAGAATACTGTACTCTGACTGGACACATACAGAATATATTTTAAGGCGACTTAAAGGCGTTAGAGGAGCTCAAAGTTTAGGAGATATTTGTACATAATGTATTTGGACTCACGCGCCCAAACCGCCCACTCTTAATTTTGCCTTTACCGACAAAGGTCAGGAGTTTGAAGCTGGTGGAGCACAATGTGGAATGAACTTCAGAGAAACAGAGAAACAAAATGGCGCCCGACTGTCTAGGACTCGCACCTGGGAACTCGCTGCCGTGAGGCGAGAGCGTGAACCGGCCTCCGCTCTTCGTCTCCTAATCATTATTTCTGTGGCACATTTCCTCGTCGCTCGCCGCTTATGGCCTTTGGGTTTTTCCGCGATCCTCCATTTTCCACATCAACAGCGGAACAACGGCTCGCCCTTGAACAAACACAGGTTTAATCCGACGTTTATTTGGGAGAGGTTCGGGATTACGGAGCGGTAATTTAGCGGCGTTCCCACATCGGAGGGGGAGGAGGAGGAGGAAGAGGAGGAGGAGGAGGAGGAGGCGGCCATTGTTGGAAAAGGTTTTGTTTCTTATTAAAAGAAAAAAAAAACATAGTGGAAAAATTCCGACTCTCAGCAGGAGAGAGTGAGAGTGAGAGAGTGGGAATGGTTCTCGGCCGCAGATGGAAAACAGACCAGGACGGGCGGCCATTTTGAGTTTTGGCAGCGCTCACTGTTGAATAAATGCATGGATGATTTTCTCCCCTTTTGTGAGGCTCGCGTTGAACGACTCTGATGAGAAATTGTTCGGATAAAGAAGGTTTCTGACCCAACCTGCTGGAGTTAAAGCCGTCTGGGGCGCGATGGCACAGCGGTTAGAGCTCTCGCCTCACAGTGACAGGGTCTTGGGTCGGTCGGAGCCTCTTTGTGTGAGTGTTGATGTAAGATTATGTTCAATGTAGTCAACTTTATATTATGGCAATTAAAGGAGCAGGCCAGCATTTCTCCAGACTGAGATATGTTCTTACCTGAGCTTAGGCGAGTTGATACGTACCTCAAAAAGACCAAAGATGTTGTTAGCATTTGGCCTCTCCCAGGATATTCCTATAGCTCCAAACGGGGTGAAGTTAGAAGTGAGCAAGGGCAGACACAAAGACCAGACAGGTGCGTATCAACTCATCTAAGCTCAGGTAAGAACATTTCTCAGTGTGGAAGAACTGTGGCCTGTTCCTTTAAATCACGGTCTCTTTTCATGCAGCGTCTCCCACACGGACAAAGCTCAGACGTGTTCCTTTGGGATTTTTATGAAACCTTTAAGTGGACAATGAACATACATGTCAAACCAAACCATGTGATGATGTTGTTTCCTCGTCAAAATCGTCCGTCCATCGTTTTGACTTCCTGGTTTTATCGTAGCATTGTAAAAACCGAAACTGCCCCGCCACATTTTTGAAGCCCTTGATCCAGCCATGTATTGCAGGGCTAGGCAACGTATGGCCCGGGTGCCAAAATTGGCCCTGCGTCATAGAACTTCTGGCCCTCAAGATGGTTTTGAGGAATATTGTTGCAGAAACCAGAGATCAAATGCCAGTTAAGATACTCGAGTAACGTGACAAACACAGGCCCGTTACCGTCTATCTTCTCCATGTATCTATGGTCACATGATTTGCAGGAAGTGATGCTTTACTTTGACCTAAAATGACTTTTTGACGATGAAGAAAATCAGCCCTCCACCAAACAAACTTGCCTACCCTTGATGTATTGACTCCAGTAAATTGAAACTGAATATTTGTATAAGTCTTTCCTAATGCTGCCTGCAGGGGGAGCCCCAGGCAAAGTCTTTGTGTATTTCATTCTTGCAGAGACATTATTTGAAAGTGAGACGTTTAAGGGCGGGTCAAATGTCGGAAACTCTTCCTGTGAGAACATTAACGTCTGGTTCTGATGCTCCTCGTCGGCTCCATCAGCACAATGTCCCTCTGTCCTGTCCCTCACTGTACTGACATTGTCCCATTGACTTGGAAACGTCCGTGTTCCTCGTCCCAAAGACATGACCTCATCCTGCTCTCGCCCAAGGGACTCGAGGAAAACTTTACAGCTTCATGAGCAGAGCGTGGACATACTTTTAAATCGGACAAATGCAGTTCTGAGAAAGGAAACAAAGTGTGAACCAAACTTTGATGATGTGTTTACGTCTGTATTTATTGTCTCTGGTTTATCGGGAGAGTCGGGACTGCATTTCTGTAAAAGCTCCACGTGTGTTATTTATTTCTAAAGCCTAATAATGCACTCTCCTGAACAGTAGGTGGCGCCGTGCAGACGTACTGCGCTTTATACACGTTTCTCACTAGTTCACGCGGGTTCTCCTTATGCCTGGTGAACACCGTCTGATTTTCACAGACGTGGGGAAGGAAACGTCAACGCACCGAGAGACAATCGTAGAAACAACCAACGTTTTATCGAAGCAGTTTGGGCGAAATTGTACGAAAAATAAATCTGCGAAACCGCCAGGCCGTGAACTGCGTTAGAGCGAGGGACTGTCTGTTCTGTTTATACAGCAAAGAAAAACTGAGCAGAAAGACTGGCAGCCACACACGAGTCAGTCGACCCCAGGGCAGCGGCGGATACATTTGTTACTTACAAAGGAATGACTGTCTCTTGTGCAGCGATTTGGACGACTTTAGTCCATACCTTCGGCCACAAGAGGGCAGTGTGCCCAATATATGACAGTTTTGGTCATTTCCTCGCAATAGGGTGTCTTTTGTAGAGAATCTTCCTCTGAATTAGTCAATATGTTTATGGTGAGAGGAGGGTGGTCGGGAGTGCTGCACTGGGTCCAAGCAATATTCTTTAAAATGTTAAAAATCAGGTGCTCTTTCAGGATGAAAATTGAATGAGTAAAAACTTCGCCTTAAATGATGAGGTACATGTGGCAAAAATCCGAGGCGCTCTGATGGAGTGAGTACAGTATGTAACTGATGGTCACAGCACACTGTGACTATCAGTTATGTATTGTGATACTGGCTATAATACAATATGCCATGCGGGAACACTGTCACTTACATGGTGTTTTTGTCCACATCCCCAGGATACGACGTTGTTCCTTTTTCTCTATTGTGGCTAGCACACGTGACTGACCATGTGATGCTCCAATCATTTAAAACACCTGTGTGTTCTAGTATCTGTGCTCTGAAGAAGAGCACAGATGGCGTGTCCCTCCTAATAAAGGACTTTTATCTCACTCCATCAGAGCGCCTCGGATTTTTGCCACATGTACCTCATCATTTAAGGCGAAGGTTTTACTTAGTCAATATTTTTTAGTTTGAGCGCCGAGATGAGTCAATGCCTTGCCTGGGGTTTGCTGAGGACGGCTTTAGTTTTTGTTTGTTTTAGTTTTTACAGATTTCACCTTCGGAGACGAACACTTTCTTCTCTATTTGTTTCTTTTTGCCGCAGATGTTTAGAAAAACGAACCAAACCGAGCACTTTGCCTTTCAGCGAGTGCGATCCGCCATCAAAGGGAGAAGACGTTCATTTTGGGTAATTTAGCGATTCAATTGGAGGCTCGTGGGCGAAGGTTTACAGACGGCGACGACTGTCCGTGTAAACTGTTATTGTGGAGGTTTCAGTCTAATTTGACGCTCGTGGCTCATCTGGGTTTTTAAGTTGCTTTTCACGTTTCGAGCTGTCGTCGTCTGTTTGGGCAAAATCTCTTACGGGCGATTAATCAAAAGCGTAAAAAAATGAAGGGAATGAAAACAGGAAAGAGACGGGACTCATAAAGGCTCTGACCTACATTCATCGGTTTGCTTTAGTCATTGTTTTAGGGCCGTCAAAGTTTAAACTCATTGTAGACATTGTTTGGAATATCCTGGTGTTTTCAGATGATGAAGTAGGATTCTTGATTCTCGCTGATTTGAAAAGGATCAGGGGAGTCTTGTCTTTGTCTTTCCTCTGCAGCTGTTGGTGACGTCAGGTTGACACTATGGCCGAGCTGCAGAGCAAGAGGAGGCGGAGCAGGAGGCGGGGCTTGTCATGGGATTCTTGTGAGTGGCAAAGCTCAACATGGTTTCTACAATTCCAGATCCTTCACATTCGCGAGTCGAGCTTACATTTGTCGCTGTGATGCTTCAGATTGAGGAGAAATGTTTTATGACATTCAGAGTAAAGAAGTAAAACTACACATTTTTTACTTCACTTTCCTGCACTTTATGATGAAAACCTTCCACTTTTACTGTTTTAGAGCCTTTAGCTGAACTTTTTCTGCTCCATGTTTTAAATGGTTTAAGGCGACTTTCCCACGCTTATTCATTCACAAATACTGACATGTTTGGTATCCACGTGTAGCACGAAAGGCTGTGCCCGAGATGACGCTGTGAATCCAAATATGGTCATTTCCTTTGTGGGAGACAGTTCGGAAACATTTGGAACCTTTTGTAAAAGTAAAAAAAATAATAATAATGCAACAGTTTGGAAAAGTTTCAACATTCGGGGAATTTTTAGGAAATTTGGGGAATTTGTTGGAACATAAAAAAAAAAAAGATTATTTTGGGGGTATTTTTTGGCAACATTTTTTGAAAAAGTCTGGAACCGTTTGTAAAATGTCTGTGTGGCTCCCTGGTCTTTCCCACGCTCATTCATTCACAAATACTGACATGTTTGGTATCCACGTGTAGCAGGAAAGGCTGTGCCCGAGATTATACTGTAATCCAAATATGGTCATTTCCTTTGTGGGCGACAGCAGCGGCTAAAGACGGGAGGAATACACAGACTCAACAAGATTTTGAAGCTTTTTTTCCTTTTACAATATCGAATTCCTGCCTGACTTAATGAGTTTTGGACCCGAACAATAAGGAGAAAGTTGAATGTTTACAGGAGAGTATAGTAGAGTAGCCAAAATATAACATATCATTTTACTCAAAGTAAAAGGAAAAAGTACTTGAGTAACAGTGTGAGAGTAAACGCCTCATTAATGTTTCAGTTGTGACATAAATGATGAGCAAAACTTGTGATAATGTGAATATCCTAACATTTATAAGGACAATACCGTGAGTAATTTACCTGATGAAGATCTCAAGGTTCATTTTTTCCTATTAAACTATTTTTCCGAGGTTGCCAGTGTGCGGGAATTATTGTGTTTAATTTATGAACGCTGGGATTTCCCCTCATCTCCTACACCTGCCTTATGTAATGGATGTAAACGGTACATTTTACATCTTGAAATGCAATTATACAATTTGGTGCTTTTTCCACATGGATTCAAAGTGCATATCGTATCACATGGCATTTGGAATATTGATTTGAAAGCTTTTCCCTGAGTGGAATCTTGATTTGAGAGTTTCTGCGTCTGGATGTGTTTGGCTGATGTTGCCTTTGGTTCAAACTTGGACAATATTTCCGTGATGATAAAAAGAGGAGCTGTTCAGGCAGGACGAGCGTTTTATATTCTCCAAATCAAACCTCCGCCATCACTGCCCCGAGGCTGCAGCTTCTCACGTTCATCTGTCACATATTCAGATTTATTTACACAGTTCTGCCAGAAAAAAGATCAAAATCAGAGAAATACTTCATACTTTATAAACACAGATGTTGAGATGTGTTCATTTTCTTCATCCTTCAGCCCCAGTGACCAGGCCAAAGAGAAGGTGAAGAGTCTTGCAGTACAAAGTGGAGATACTTGAGTAAAACGATATATTACTCCAGTGAAAGTAAATATTGAATGATTAGATAAAGTTGACATATCCTGAATCATGTTTCCTCGTCAAAGACAGACCTGGAGCGGTGTTTCATTCACTCAAATCTGTTCAATTCTGCGGTTTGTTCTTCCTGGTTTTGTGAGAGATGAAGCTGGAAACCATGCTGTTAATCGAAACTGAAAGTTCGTTTTAAAATGTTATTCCTACAGCTGCCAGCAGGGGGCGCTCCAGTCTAAGCCTTCACCAATGGGCGAGGAAAGCCTTTCTCTTTGGTCCTCATGGCGGGGCATTGCTGAAATACCACCCCCTGCTGGTCAGGGGGGACGTTGCACCTCCCTTCAGCCTGGCTCCAAAGAGTTTATTTTTTCTTTTCTTTTTTTAAATGCTGCGACTCATGTGACAACGCTCGGCTGGGTCAGATTTTTAACCTGTAGAAATATAAAAACGTTTAAACTATAAGGGCACGCATAAGAAGATTAAAATAAACTATGATAAAGACAACAACATTTGACATAGAACAACATGGTGAGCGTAGTTACAGCGGGTGCAGTAATTAATATAAATGGACTGAACACATTGGTGTCTTCACCAGCCAAGGGCGCCGTACGGGGGTGGACGGTTAGGACGATTCTAAGGGCCCAGGCTGAAGAAGGGCCCAGAAGAGCAGACCCTTTTTATTTTTAAATGTGCTCGGGCCCCTCATGCACTCAATGTGTGTATTTTGGCAATGTTGACTAGCAAACGGGGTATATTTATTGGGTAAAATCTTATCTGTAAAAAATGTAGGGGGCCCAGAAATGTTTGTTTCCATAGGGCCCAGAATTTCTGGCGGCGCCCCTGTCACCAGCTATAGACCTGTATTTCAAATTATGAAAGCTGAGGCACCAAAATATTGCTTTTGTTTTCCTTATCCTTTATTTATACAAGTTTGTCCCTTGAGACTCAAAGACCGGTCTTGATTCTTAGGTCTTGAAAGTACTGAAGTATTTCCTGTAGAACAAACGTAAGTGCTGAATGTAGACAACAGCAGCCTCTAAAGCACTAAAGTTGTGCTCAAATTGACTTTACATCTGCACAGCGCCACCTACTGTCCAGACTGTATTGTTTAAGACCAAATAACCCAGTGGTCGCCCTTCTGACCCCTGACCCCCCTCTTTCTCTCTCTCCCTCTCTCTCTCTGGTGTTCAGAGAGAACATCAGAGAGCTGCGTTTGAAGTGAAAGTCATAAATTTGCTGCGATCGCCCTGAGGTTTAACTTTGTGATGTCACGGAGTGGGGCCCTTTAAGGATCCTCTGCTCGTATTTATGAGGCACCTCCAGGCTTTTCCTTTTACCTCATTCCATCACTTTACAGGGAAGAACTGTTTCATACAATAATTGCGAGGAAGATTCGCAACCTTTGAAAGAAATCTCCAAATAATGGGCCGTAGACTCCTGCTGCCGGGCCAGATTTAGCCCGCGGGCCGGACATTTGCTATCCATATATTCATTTATCCTATAGCACTGTTGGGTTTGTGTCAGATAGAAATGTCTCAAGTTGCTGCGTTTTGATCCTTTTTGACTGAAACAATAATTATGGGCAAAGAAGTGTCTGCTCATGTTTAGAACGAGATGAAAGGAGCAAGAGCTTCAGTTTTCACGAATAAAAGCCTTAAAACGGTTTGTAAACAACGTCGCCTTGAAGCGTGAGCGATTGTGTAAAAGTGTTTGGTTTCTGGAGCAGTCGCCTCGTGTCCGTGTTTGGACAGTGTTTAGACAAAAGCCAAAAGATAAACTCAGGCCTTAAAGGAATAACAGGAGAGAGAGAAGTCTATATCAGAGTTTACTCCTTTAATACTGGGCCCAAACTCCAGATGGGTTTGCTTGTAATGGCTGAGTGCGTCTAAAAAGATCCAAGCGGTTTCAAGATACTGACATATTTAAAAAGACAAAACAAGAATGAGCCAAACCTACTCATAATCAGAATAAATCATCTTCAAGACATTTTAAGTGATTTATGATATTGAAGACACCACTGCAAATACGCATGAGATCATTTCAACAGGAGAGACACAGTTCAATGTTTGCCCTCCCTGCTCTTTATATGGAAGTGATTGGATTCACAAACCTGCCACATTCATCTCATGGCTCAAAGTCCTCGTTCTGAATATCGTCTCCACTTTTGGACGCCTTTGAGACAGTCACATGACCTCAGTTCATTTGTGCTGAGGGAGAGGATTCTGGACTTTGGGACAGTTTTTGTTTCACGTGGATATGTCCAGCCACTACAGAGATATTAACCATAAACCAAGAACAAGATTGAGGATTTTGACGGTTACTATAGTTACCACAGAAGGATCCTTAGCTGCACCGACTCCATTTTGAATCATAGGCTGTTTTCAACGGTGTAAACAACTGGCTCTTGTACTAATTTCAAGCGGAAAAAAATCAGTTCATTTCGGGATTTGATCACAACTCACAAATATATTTTGTCTTTAACCAAAAATTATATTAAAGACTGCTATGTTTATTTGATCTTGACATTATCTTAGCCAGACTTGTCAAAATTATTCCCTCTTTTTAGCCGTTTTCTGTCGGATTATAAACATATGTATCACACACCAATAAAGTCAAGTAAAAATCAGGTCTATATGGATGTTTTTTTTCATACCGAAGTGTTCAGTGGAAGCGAAAAAACAGCACTTGTTTCTCACATTAGCATATGTAGCATGAAGCTAACGTTAGCTTCCTGGTTGGCATTGTCCGTTTTTATGTCAGTATTTATGGGCTGTTATTGATGTTCCTCTCCGTGTCTCTGTTCCTTTATTTAGTAGAAACAATATATTAATAAATCAGCATTTGTTAAAGTAATGGAGGAGTAATGGGAGAAAGTTACGTTTTTACCCCCCGCTTTGTTTTCCCTCTGGCTGCTTCGAACATGACCATATATGGGCAACTGTGGAATTTATGTTTTAGTTTATTTTTCTATTAAATAAAGACACAGAGACATGGAGAGGAGCAAAGTGGTTCAACAGCCCATAAATACTTAAAAACCGAACACGCTAACCAGGAAGCTAATGTTAGCTTCACGCAACAAATGCTAATGTTAGCTAACAAGTGCGGTTTTTCACTGCTACTGTACAAACTGCTGTGAAAAAAAAAACATCCACATGGACCAGATTTTGACTTGACTTTATTTGTGAGAAATAAAATCCACCAGAAAAAAACCCGGCTAAAAACAGTGGAAAGGTTTTTGCCATGAAAGTACTGTATACTCCTACTCCGGCTACAAATAAACACAGCACTGTATCTAAACCTGCACTGGTAATACTGACAATAACATGTTTTGTTATAGTCTGTTTACTTTATTATTATTTACTGCTTACACTTTTTGTCCCCACAAAGTCCTTGGTAGTCCTTGTATAAGATACCATTATTTACTATTTCATTGTTGTTGTTTATTTCACATGCCTGAGTGTTTCTAAGATTTCTCCATTGTGAGATCAATAAAGGCTTATCTTTATCTTATTTATCTTATGAAGAGAGAAACCCGATCAGACACAGGCAGAACATGGAAACTCGACACCGAGAGGCCTCGTGTAGCCTGGGAGGCCTTCCTGCTGTGAGGTGAGGGTGCAGTAAATATGGTAAAGATAAAGTCAGTCCTTTCCCGGTGAGAGCGGTTTGTTTGAGGCTCGTGAAGAGGAACGAGAAGAAGCTTATTTCTTTTTGGACGTGGGCAAATGTACTTTTTCCTTTGGAGCCTTTTGTAGAAATGAAAAAAAAACTCGTAATAGTGTAAAAATCCAAATGGGCGGCACGGCAGCAGCTAGAAGGTCCCGGGTTCGATTCCCACCTGGACGAGGCCTGTCTGTGTGGAGTTTCCATGTTCTGCCTGTGTCTGATCGGGTTTCTCTCTTCATACTCTGGTTTCTCCTACCACTAAAAACATGTACAATAGGTCAAAATGAATGAGAGTGCGTTTAAGAGAGTGCATGGGAGACGACGGATGGGAATTAGCCCACGGCTACAATCCGGCGTGGCTTGTTTGCATGCATGAGTCCCATGTGTGTTCATTAACATGCGCTGTCCCGACCAAATACACCAATAAATAAAATAAATATTTCCAAAGAAAATATCATAAAATGTGTTCAAAATATATATTTCTGAAGAAGAAGTGGCAGATATTTTAGCTCGACGTGAAGCTTTTGTTACTTTACAAGTTACTATATGTTTTACTCAAAGTAAGAGTAAAGATACTTCATTACAGTATGACTCAAGTAGAAGAAAAAGTACTGAACTAATCTATTGGTAAATAAACTTATTATAGCGCTTTACAGTGAGGACACAGTCACCCATTCACTCTCCAGCGTACGCAGACAGTGGAGGGGGAAGTGTCTTGCCCAAGGGTCTTTAAAGGGGGCAATAATGAAGGACCACACGAGGGTTAAAAAAAAGTCTTCATGAAATCATCGCCTCCCTGAGTCTGATCGGTATTTACGACTCTATCCCGAAGAAAGAATTAGAAAAACATCTGTCGGGGAAGCAAACACGTGGGTTTGTTTTTCCGAGGCCGTGATGGATAAAGACGTCGGTGTTTATGGCTTTGTCAGAACGTCTGGAATCTGGACTCCTCAGTTCTCCTCAGTTCTCCTCAGTTCTCCTCAGTTCTCCACAGTTCTCCACAGTTCTCCTCAGTTCTCCTCAGTTCTCCTCATACGTCCAGACCTGTTTGGACGAGTATTTGTGATCAAACGATCCTGAACGGGATTTCCAGGCGTTGTTGTTGTTCGACTTTACTCAATATATCGTCTCCAAGATGTGTGGGGGAAGTGAGGAACATGGCTGATAAAAAGGGAGGGGAAAGTGGAATAAATAACATTTAAAGATTATTGGTTAAACAAAAATTATGTGGGAAAATAGAGAAAAAAAGTAGATTTTCAGACTCTCTGCTGTAATCAACCACATTTTCTCCAGTTCAGCTTTACCCAAATCTAAAAGCTTCACGCCTCCAGTGGGGGAAGAAGTACTCAATATTCTTACTTAAGTAAAAGTGCAGATACAGGTCCAAAAATGTACTTAAGTAAACATGTATCATATACTTTTACTTGTACATAGGTAAAAGTACAAAAGTATGCATTGTACAATTTACTTTATTGCTGGGTTTCAGGTCACATCACAGCGTCCCAAAGGCCAAATACTTTTATATGGAGGAAAAAGTATTTTGTTTTTGAGGACATGTTTGGTCTCGTAGAGATCATGGACCCAGTGACTAATGTTAATGATTATTTTTGTAATTCATACATTTTCTTTTGAGCTACGACTTGTGAAAGTGTAATGTTGTTAAAGGGAAAAACTGGCTCCGCCCCCACTGGGTCCGGTGACATCATCACATTCTAGAACCTGCAACCCAGCAATAAGTAAAAGGTAAAAGTATTTTAGTTTAATGTGCAGGATTTTTCCAAATCATTTGAATCAAACCAGGTCTAACCCTGGACTAAACTAGGTCAGGTCTTAACCAGATCTGAACCAGGTCTAAAGGAGGAAACCCCTAAACCAAGTCTAACCAGTTCATCGTAAAGAGGTCACTTTAAAAATAAAACACTTTTACTTTTAACCCAATTTAAAAATGTAGTGGAGTAATAGTACCTATAATTTGTACTTTGTTACCACCACCCCACGCCTCAATATGAAAAGCGTTTCTGTCTGGCTTGTGTGGTTCACGGAGGACTGTTTTAAAACCAACGGCCACAGGAATAAATATTTGGATTATGAAAAAGAAAGATCTAAACTGATCTTTTACCGTGCATTGTTAACGTCACTTTGATTTTTTTCATTTTTATTTTTTTTATCATCACTGTCACTTTTTTGTTGTTTTTTCATCAAATTTTTAATAGCTTTTTTGTCACGTTCTTGCTGGTCGTTGCTGGTTTGGTTCAGAGGTAAACGTGGGAAAATAGAGAAAAACTGGAGAACAATCTTTTCTGCCCTTTTGTGGTCTGACAATTATCTTATAAAATAAAGATGTTTCCTGCAGAATTATCGCTATAATCAGTATTAAACAAACTGAGACGTTTACATATCGGCCAGTATCACCCGGGCCCGCAGAGGAAAGGGTTAAAGCCCACACACGTGATCCTCCTCTGGGTAAACCCTTCAGATCCCCCTCCGGCCCGGACCTCCAGCTCCGCCTTGAGAGCCGGGTTTTGCGCGAGGCCGAGTCGGCCTCGCGCTCTGTGTTAATACAACACAGAGCGTTGTATTAAAGAGACACAGGCCCGGACACGAAGGACGAGGAGAGCCCAGAGAGGAAGGCATGTTTATTTGTAGAGCACAATTCATACACAAGGCAATTCAAAGTGCTTCACAGTTGCATAAAATGACAAGAAAACAGATCAAATCAATCATTAAAACATCAACATGAAGTTAATCAATGACAGTAAAAGGCCAGAGTGCAGATAAAACACTTTCAGTTTTCATCTGCTCGGGTAAAAAGAGCTGTTTTCAGCCTGGATTTGAACATTGTCAGAGTTGAGGCCTGTCTCACATCCTCATGAAGACTGTTCCAGATTTTAGCTTTAGCCTCAGCGTGTTTAGTCCTGACTCTGGGAACCACCAGGAGACCCCTCCCTGAAGTTCTCAGGGCCCAAGATGGTTCATACGGCTCTAACATGTCAGAGATGGACTTTGGTGCTAAACCATGAAAAGACTTGTACACAAGCAGAGCTGTTTTAAATTCTATTCTCTGAGTGACAGGAAGCCAGTGCAGAGACCGGAGCACTGGACTAATATGGTGGTATTTCCTGGTTCTTGTCAGGACTCGAGCAGCAGCGTTCTGGATGTTCTGCAGCTCTAACCTCTCGTTTAGAAAGGCCAGTGAGCAGCCGTTACAGTCGTCTAACCTGCTGGAGACAAACGCATGGATGAGGAAGCCCTGAAGCACCAGGATGTTCACGCTCAGGGAGGACAAAGCTTTACAAACGCTGACGTCGTTCAAATGGGAGTTTAAAGGTGAATTTTTGGGTCGATATTCTACAAACTCGCTTTCTGTCTCTATGGTCATCTTCTAACGTTGCTCTAGTCCACCTGATGATGTCATGAGGTGATGCTCCTTTGTGTTCCTCGTAAAGTAATGTTCGTTCTGATCGTTGCCAATTGTCATATCGAGTTTTTTTACGTGGAAAGAACCTCCATGTACACAACGAGGTCCGCAGCAGCGCGAGGGTCATTTCTCAGATTCTCTTTGAGTTTCTCCCATATCGGCTCCATTTTGGAAAAAAGTACGATGTAAATCAGCGGTTCCCAAGTTCTCCTTTGATTGCACCTCCTGAAAGTTCTTAGTCTCTCCATTGTGCGATCAATAAAGTCGTATCTCATCCAAGTAATCGTTAGAATACTCAAAAATGTCTGCCAAAAAAAAAAAAAACAGAAATAGAAAGAGCGAACAGGAGAAAACAGACATGAAGAGAAACTCGTGTTGTAGATTTGAAGAAAGCAGCTGAAGTTTCCTCTGAACTGTCAGATCTGCAGCAGAGACATACCGGAAACCCACAACTTCACAATCAAACTAATGAATCCAGCCTTACTTCAAACTGGTGCTCACAAGAAATGCCTCGGGATTAGTTAAAACGCCATATCTGGCATTATTCTCGCTTATAGAATATTGGTATTCCATTTCCATTTCCATTTGAGTTATAGTTGTGAAAAATGGAACAGCACCAACATCTAAACCCTCTCCTCACTGTGAGGTCTGGAGCAGGAGCTTCAGGGTGTGGGGCTGCTGTGTCGCATCAAAAAATTACAAGTTTATCAAGATATTTTTCAGAAAAAAATGGAATAAGTAAGTGAACCCCTGTATTAAATATCTGCTGACTCTTCTTTTGCAGCAATTGCTTGGTTTCAGGTCACGTCACAGCATTGCAAAGGCCAATACTATTATATGGAGGAAAAATATTTTGTTTTTGAGGACATTTTTGGTCTTGAGAGATCATGGACCCAGTGACTGATATTCATACTCTTTCTTTTGAGCTGCGACTTATGAAAGTGTAATGTTGTTAATAGGAGAAACTGGCTCCTCCCCCTCTGGGTCCGGTGACATCATCACATCCTAGAACCTGCAACCCAGCGATAACTGCTTTTCTCACAACGACCATTCCTCCAGTCCAGTGAGAGTCAGGGGGTGTACTCACTTATTCCACGCTGTCCTGGGAATGTTTGCATGTTACGGCCAATACAAATATGATCAAATGTAAATGTGTGGGTGGTGTTAGTTTAAGCAGACGCTGTTTATTCATTAAAGTGATTTTAATGAAGATCAGACACATTTAGGCAGAAACGGGAGAAATTCCAAACGGTGCACAACTTTCTTCCCTCCGTTGGTACTTTTAGACATGTTGAGGATTTGGGGACAAAAACACGCAGGACTCTGATGTGTGGGGCAGATGTGTGGGGCAGATGTGTGGGGCAGATGTGTGGGGCAGATGTGTGAGGGAGCTGCAGGTTTTATGGTTTTTCCTTTTCGCTCGAGTGCTGAGAGAGTCGGGGAGGGTGAATGGAAACACTGAGTCACGGGCCGATCTCGGATTTATTGTAATCACCGGAGACGCTGGGGATTTACACGAGCGCGTCCCAAACTGCGGGCCACGTCCTTAACACCTTAGAGTTTAAAGTCAGACCCGCCTCTCGCTTTACGACGTGTCTGTGTGGCTCCCTGGTCTTTCCCACGCTCGTTCATTCACAAATACTGACAGGTTTGGTATCCACGTGTAGCAGGAAAGGCTGTGACCGAGGTGACGCTGTAAATCCAAATATGGTCATTTCTTTTGTGGGAGACAGTTTGGAAACATTTGGAAAAGTTTAAACATTTTTGGAATTTGTAGGAAATTTTGGGAATTTGTTGGAACAGTTTGGAAAAGTTTTGGAAAATTTGAATTATTTTGGGGGTATTTTTTTGGCTAAACATGTTTATAGTTTTGAAAAAGTCTGGAACAGTTTGTAAAATGTCTGTGTCTTTCCCAAATACTCATTCACAAATACTGACTGTTTGGTATCCACGTGTAGCAGGAAAGGCTGTGACCGAGGTGACGCTGTAATCCAAATATGGTCATTTCCTTTGTGGGAGACAGAGCGGCTAAAGACGGGAGGAACAAACACATGTGCAGATAAAGGGACTAAACTTTAGGGCCGTTTTCTCTAAATGTGGATCTAATTATAAATCCTTTGAATCAGTTTGATGTTTTCTTGACCCTGAAACGAGACGCTGAAAAGTTAGGCGTGAGTTTGGATACGAGCGTTTTAATTCGGTGGCTTCCTCTTCCATTGTTTGTCACCTAACCCTCTGCGAACAATAAGTCCAGTGTTTTACCTTTTAAAATCTCCATTCGTTTATTACTGCTGCAAATCCCATGATGCTTAGCGCCATGACGTCACAGTCCTGAACCCTATTGGCAGTTTTGGCCATTTTTATGCGTAAAATTCCAGATTTTTTAAAGTTTATTTAGTTTATTACCTTCCATGAACTTTGTCATAAAGCACTTTACAAGGGACTTTTTTCTTTTTTTACCCAACACACAATTCCCATCAAGCGAGTTCCCGACTTACCTCTAAATATTGGCAGTTATTTCTGTGAGTAATCTACAGCAAAGGTATCAAACATATTGACCCTGTCCCTGTTCACCTGAGGTACTTTAGCCGTGAGGAAAGAGCTTAGCACGGGGAAAACCTTTAGCTCCTCCTCTTCCTGAAGTCGAAAATTCACTGTGTTTGGTTTTCCCGGGGAATTAAACATCTTGAACTGCACAAAAATGAAGGCCTTAAGTATTTTCAGAAAGCGTTACATTAGATTCCAACTGCATGGAATCCATATTTCTTCAAATAAAGCACGTACTTACTTATACTTCGTTTTCCCACTTCAAGTGAGTAATATCATCTACAAGATCATTTCAAAATGGCTGTCAGGAAGACGTGCAAATGATAAAATAGGGAAGACATGGGGAAAGAAGTGAAATGGAGGAGAAATCAGAGGACATCAGAGGACAAGTGAAGGGGAAACAAATTGGCAAAGAATAGGTTGAAAATAAATAAAAAGTATAGACAATATTGTAAAAAGAAAAGAAAAGAAAAGAAGGGGAAAATGGTGAAAAAAATGGGGAAGATTTATGGGGAAAATTCTTAAAAAAAATAGAGTGAAAATTGCATAAACATGGGAGAAATATTTGATGGGGAAATTGGGAAAAAATATAAACAAAATGGAGGAAATGGGGAAAGTGTTTTTTTTTCCTGCCTTTTTGTCGCCCAGCTCTATTACACAAAACAATCCAAAATGTTTCCGACACTGAATGAACAAAAGCTGAGAGACATCTGTGATACGAAGTGTTTACCGTCCGTCCTCACAGCTGTAAATGTTTGTGCCTCACAGCAGCTGATGAAAGACAATGGGTTTTCTGTTTTGGTGAAAGGCCAGTCCTGGTTTGTTCTGGTTAATCCTGGCTTTACCTGAAGCTCAGAGCTGCCCCCTGCTGGCTGACGTGGGTACAGGCGGATTCCACATGAACAGAAACGACTTGTATTTCCCTCAAGTGTGTGAATATTTAAATACAAGCCAAGTCTTGTATTTAAAGGCCCTACATTGTCCTGTTTGTAGGGCGTGTTATAAACGTATGGAGCCCCCCAGTGTGTATGAGTGAATGAGTGACTGGTTCCCTGCTTTGAAGCGCTTTGGGCCTGAAGAAGGAAAAGCACTACACTGCAAAAAGTGATCTAGAAATAAGTGCACTTTCGTCCTTCGTTCGAGCGAGTGATTTAAAAAAAGATATTTATATTACTTATTAAGATAAAACAAATGCAACAGTTTTATTTCAAGTAAATGTAGATTTTTCATCAGGTTTTGAGTGCAGTGATTCTGAAGTGTCAACATTTGGCCCCACGGACAAACGTTTTCAAGATTACTTTTTGCAGTGTATATAAAGGGACGATTTAAAAAAAAAACAAATTTTGTAATTTGTGTACATTTTTTTTGATAAAAAATAAGCTGGACGCGTTGAGCGGTAGTACGGTGGTTAGCGCTCGTGCTTCACAGTTAGAAGGTCCCGGGTTCGATTCCCACCTGGACGTGGCCTTTCTGTGTGG
Source organism: Proterorhinus semilunaris (assembly GCA_021464625.1). Lineage (NCBI taxonomy): Eukaryota > Metazoa > Chordata > Actinopteri > Gobiiformes > Gobiidae > Proterorhinus > Proterorhinus semilunaris. The sequence continues at coordinate 2,432,497 of CM038353.1, read as the reverse complement.
AGTTTGCATGTTCTCCCGTGTCTGTGTAGGTTTCCCCTACCATTAAAAACATGTACAACAGGTCAGGATGAATGAGAGGGTGTTTGAGAGTGCGCATGGGGGACGACGGGTGGAAATTAGTAAAGACATGTACTGAAAAGGGGTTTACATTTTTGTCAAATTTGGACTGTGATGGTTTCAGAAGATTTGTGTCTAGATTTTTTTTTAATACAGATTTACTTTCCCTCTAATAACTACATTATTCAACTAAATAATGAGAGATCTTAAATCCCCGAGTGGGTTAGCAAAACATTTCAGAAAACCCCAAAGGCCAATTCATGTATAGCTTCCCAGACAAACCTTCATCCATCACATGAGCAAAACACGTGGTACGTGACAGCGCCGCCCAGTGGACAGAATGTGCTCTGCGCGGCTCAGAGTTTCCTCAAGTCCTTGTGCTGTGTCTGTTTGTGCTGTCGTCATGTTTGGACTGGGTTCAAAGTTAGTGACCTCTAACCCCGTGCCCCCCCCCCCCCCCCCCCCCTCTCTTGCAGACGATAAGAACTGCGTGGCGGACGGACAGGAGTACACCAACAGAGACATCTGGAAGCCGGAGCCGTGCCGCATCTGCGTGTGCGATAACGGCCAGGTGCTGTGCGACGAGATCCAGTGCGACGAGGTGGTGGGCTGCGAGCGAGCCGTGGTGCCCGAGGGCGAGTGCTGCCCCGTGTGCCAGTCCGACCCCGGGACAGGGGGCGGAGGAGGAGGCGGCGGCGGCGGAGGAGGAGGAGGAGGCGGGCAGGGGGGCTTCGGTGAGTTCTGCCAACTAAAAGCACAGTCTCAGGGCATTCAAAGTGTAGCACAGTGACCACTAAAACATGTACAATAGGCCAGGATGAATGGGAGTGTGTGAGACCCATGTGTGTTCATTAACATGCACTGTCCCGACCAAATAAACCGATAAATATAATAAATTATGCAGCTGGGATGAAACATGTTGTAGGTTTTCTCCAAACAGTTGGTCCTGGAGCGAGACCACGGTGATGGAAAGTAAAGGCTCCATGCTGACCAGGATACAGACGGCACCGCGTCATAGCAGGGGGCGTGGCTTCACCGAGGGGGGAAAATAGAATCTTTTGGGAAACTCCATTGTTCACTCTTTTTGGCCATTTTCTGGCGGAATATGAACTTATTTATTACACACGAACAAAGTCAAGTGTAAACCGTGTCCATGTGGATATTTTCTCACAGCAGATTGTTCAGTAGAAGGGAAAAACGGCAGTCGTAGCTCGCGCTAGCTAGCCGTTAGCATTAGCACGATGCTAACATGAAGCATCATGTTAGTCTTTATGGGTTGTTGAACCACTTTGCTCCTCCCCATGTCTTTGTATCTTTATTTAGTGGAAAACTATTTTCATAATTCAGCCTTTGTTAAAGTATTTTGTGAATAATTAGAGAAAGGTTAGATTTTTCTCCCAATTGTTTCCCCCCTTTACTGTTTTCAAACATGACCATAAATGGGCGAGTCCAGAACCGCCGTCTGTATCTATACGGCCGCTGGGCAATGTCAAATATGCACAAATATCAACGTCCTAATTCCACATAAAAAGTTCCATAATGTACCTTTAAAATCAAAATTCAGGCCAAAATTGTCTCTAAAAGCACATAGTGTTCGCCCAGATTTGGAGATGACTTATGCACCCGTGTTTTGCTGCTGATACCTTTTTAAGCTGCGTGTTTTCTCCCACCAGGATGACCCGTAATGACGTGAATGCTTATATTTAATACTTTTTACTGACAGTGCATGTTTCAGCCAATATCTAAGCCAACAAGTGCTCGCAAATAAATAAATCTGATTACACGAGCTCATTACTGTTTTCTGGACTGAAATCCCTCTGTGTAAGAAAATGCAGAGGGGTTTCGTTCTGGTCTCGCCCGGCTGGATTTGTAATTACGTCCAAAAAAGTCCGAGCAGAACGTTGTCCAGGAACTGCCCAAACACGAGCGTCAAGTTAAAAGGTGCACATGGCCGACACGTGACGTTTTTTTTTATTTTTTTACTTTAGAACACTATGGTTTAGTTTTCTATTTTGCTTTGCACATTTGAGTGTGAAGCACCTTTGAAAAATTAGAAAGTCATGGCAATTTCATTCAGAGATCATTAATACATAAACATTTGAGCTGCTTTATTTCAAAACTGACGTATTATTTATATCGCACTTGCACCGTGATGCGCTAAACCGTATTTTCAGTCTAAATGCTAAAGAATAGAAAACAGTCGAGCAGAGAGAATCCATTTCAAAGTAACTAAGTGCAAATGTCCCAAACTCACTATCGCACTGATCTCTGTGTTTCCGTTGCAGGCGGCGGAAAAGTCTACCGGGTAAGGCTTCATATTCTGACGTAACATTTCCTCATGATAAGGAACGGGTGGTAACTTGTGTTTGTGCTGCGTTCAGGGTCAGAAAGGAGAACCTGGAGATGTGCCAATCGTGAGTCCACGGTTCATATGTCATAGATTACTCTGTTTAGTCATATTCATTCAACATTTGTGATGTTTTCTTCAGGTGACGGGAGTCAGAGGACGACCTGGACCAATGGTGAGGAGCTCTTTACGTGATTATGATTAAACACTCGAGTGATCATTTATATTAGTAATACAATTTAACTGTATGTTTTATGTTTTATTTGCCAACATGCTTACGAAGCGTTTTACAGGCTCTGTTCTTTACCGTAGTCGTATTGTTGTTGCCTTGCACTACATTTGTAAGGTAAAGAACACTTTCTATAGCGGCTCCAAAGTAAAAAGCCCTGTAATGCACACTCCAGAACAGTAGGTGGTGCTGTGCAGATGTACTGTCAATGCCAATGACCCAGAACAATGTTATGAAGCGGCACAATTATTATTCCCACACTTATTTATTTCACTTTAGTGTATGGGGATGGGCAAAGTGACGCTTTATGAAACTCCGAAGCCGAAGATCTTTAGTAAAACTCGAGATGGGATGTGGCCATAGTATTACGTTGGAACGAATGGCAGTTCTGGCGGCCATCTTGTGACTGACCCTTCTAACCCAGTGCAATGTAATCAAATGGGATGATTATTTTGAGTTTTTTCATGACTCTTTGATAATCGTGACTGACCGATATCTGGCAAGAAATAAAGTTTCTGCAGTTTTTCAAATGTTGTTCCAGTTTTATGGGATACGAAGACTTTAGCTACATTTGTTCATGGATTTTCCTCTGTCGGCATAACCTGCTTCACGGGTCCCGGGTTCGATTCCGACCTGGTCTTTCTGGGTGGAGTTTGCCTGTTCTCCTTGTGCCTGCGTATACGTTTCCTCCGGGTATTCCGGTTTCTCCTACCACTAACATGTATAATAGTCCTTTACTGATGTGTGTGCGTGAATTAATGATGGTGGTCAGGGATGTTTGCTGTCTCTACAGAGTACATAATAAGTAGCTCACACCACCAAGAATGGAGTGAATGTAATATGGGCTCATGGAAAGGCGCTTTACAAAATATAGTTCTTCTTCATCTTCAAACACTTCAAATCATTCACATGTATTTATATCAAAATATAACTGGCCTATATTTACCTGGGACGGCGATACAGTGACTGTTAAACACTGAACCCTGGGAATGGATGGAGAAAACGAAGCTAATACGACTAAACCACACGACTGAAACCGAGACGTTTCAAAGAAATTACCTGATCCTGGCCGAAATACAAGAGTTAGAAGTAAATCTCACATTCAGGAGTTGGATCAATGAAAACGTTGTTCCTGGTTTTGCATTGCAGTCACAAAATGGCCGCCACGTCAGCGAGTGTCGTGTCCGATCTTGAGTTTTATTAAAGAGCTTTGTCCAGAGCAGTTGAAGCGATACATTTCTTTCATTTGTCCTCCTTCCTTGTAAGAGCCAGCGGCATTGACAGCATGTCTGCACAGCGCCACCTGCTGTTCATAGAGTGCGCATTAACAGCCTTTTCACATGAACCAAACTAATGATATATGGACTTTTGACTTTGGTGCGCTCTTAGAAAAGTAGGGTATTCATCTTTCAAAGGTGGAGAAAAATAAGTACACGAATAAGTACAGATCCTCACAATACTCTACTTAAGTACAGCGCTGTAGTGAATGTACTTTGTTATTGAGCCATCCCTTGATATAATTAATTAACCTCTTGTTCTTTACCGACGCCAGGGCCCCCCAGGATCTGCTGGAACGAGAGGTGCGCGTGGACAGAAAGGACGACCGGTACGACTTCGCCAAACACGATCGTTTCTAGTCATTTACTCTCACGAACCGACTTCCTTCATTCTTTATTTTTTCATTGTGTTTTTCTGTATAGGGTTTGCGAGGCCCCGCCGGTTACGACGGAGAGCCCGGTGTCCCAGGAAACCCAGGAGAGGCCGGGCCCCCGGGACACCCCACCCACCAGGGGGTAAGAACCGCCATGACCCTCTGACTCTGTGGGAGAGTATCACATAGACTGCATCTGAAAAGTGGAAATAAGCGTATCGGAAGCTCCTTCTCCTCATCGACCCAGACGTTCCTCATCGACCCAGACGTTCCTCATCGACCGCCACCACAAGGAGCGTCCAAATCTGTCGGTGTAGTTAGGAGGTGGCTCGGAAGGGAGCTGTGAGGCTTTCGGTAATACCTCCTTTAGCGGAGATGAGCGTAATCCTGAATGTGTTCAAGTAGAAAGCAGGTGATGCAGCGTTGGAGCCACAGCAGCATCTGAAGGTTTGAATATCGGAAATCGATGAACTTCAGCTTCGGTTTCGATCTTGTAAAGTGAAAACGAATGCGTGCAAAGGAACACACCTGGCCGCCGATCAGTGAACAGAAAATACATCATTCAGTGGTTCATAAGACTTTAGGAGCCAGTGATCGTTGTCTGTGGTGTTTCTAAAGAGTCATCATTTTGTCATTTGTACGGACATAGCCCAAGTTGTGTGTGTTGTCACGTAACAGATATGACAGATCATTGGAAATAGCCAAAGCAGACACTGGAGAGAGAAGTCGTCTCAAAGATAAGGCGTTCATTGCCGTTGTTCCTAGTCACAAAGAAGTATTACCAGAGAAGAAGTGAAGTCCAGACCTCCGTTGACAGTTCCTAGTTTTGCACTCCTCTGCACAGAGACCTAGCAATGAGTCAGTTGTGGGTATGTGTTTGTACTTAATCTGTATTTCATGTTATGTTCATAATGATTATGGTGTTGACCATTGTCTATCAGCCAATCTCTCTCTGACACGGTCTTCTTGTTCTGTAGTGTGTAAGCAAAGCATGAGTCAGGAGCTTCATCAGATTTAGTTCAATCCGGACACTGCTCAGTCTCCTCCAACAGACAATGTTCCCTAAAAAGCAGGACGCTGACCGGCTGTGGGCCTCCGCGGAGCTCCAGAGCCTGTCAATCATACTTCAATGTTTTATTTCTGATGCACAAAAAATATTACACCTACCCCAGCGTTGTCGCATGGGTCATAGCAATTTACAAAAGACTTTGAAGCAGTGCTATGGAGGTGAAAAGTCTTCAAAGGAATCCTGTTTCCAAAGTGTCTTTTTGGAGTCGCCCCTGGCCACAAGGGGGTGCTATTACAGCAATGTCAGCTCCCCGAGGACCAAAGAGACGGGCGTTCTTCACCCACTGTGTGTGCGATGTAGTATATACTGTTGGCGGCGTATCTTCCTGGTTGTTCCCGACGCTGGGTTAGGAAGGTCCGGATTGTCCTGACGTGCAGAAGGAGCAGCTGAGGAACCTCGTGGTCGACCTCAGGACGTCTGCCTCCAAGGTGAAGGATCAGGAGGAGGAGCTGTTTTCACCACTTTTTAAATGCAGCCCCGTTTCCTTCCATAAGGAGTTCAAGCAGCCCTTAATGGGATTTGTACTCATGTGTTCATTATGACTTTATTTGCACACTTTCCAGTCGACACAACCCCCTCTTTCTGAGATGTTTAATGTCTTTGTATCTCGTCCGTGTTTCAGGGTCTGGGAGCTCACATGGCGTCAGGATTTGATTCGAAAAACGGACCACAGGGAATGCTGACGGGAGCAAGAGTCAGTACGAGTTTCTGTTTATAACATTACTTTATCTCCACCAAAGTCAAGGCGAGACGCTGCAGGTGACCAGGGAAAAAAAAAAAAAACATTTAGATATTGTGGATCACTGCTTAGAGTGCGATCAATTGAAAACCAGGAAGTGGAGCTAGTGGATATTCAGCTGTTGTAGATCAGTATTGCAATATCCAAGTGAAGGTGTCTGAGACAGAACTGGCCCAAAACCTCGAACCCTGACTTGTAAACCTTGAGCTGTCCCTGCAGTGTCTCTCCTCAAACGCTCAGAGGAAAGTTGTTGGTGTTAATACTTGTTGTTTTGCAGGGAGAGAATGGAGCGAGAGGACCCACAGGACCAAACGGATCACCTGTACGTCCTCAACACACTCTTACAACACACCATTATTCTGTGATACGTAAAATATATAAATCCGATTTGTCTTGTAGGGTCAGTCTGGACCTCAGGGAGCTCCTGGAGAATTGGGTGACCCTGGACACATGGTGAGATGTCGGGTCTTTTCTAACGTTACAGGGCTTTTGTGCGTGCCGTGGAGGCTCACTTCTGCGCTTAAGTTCTTTAAAGCAACTGACCTACATATCAGATGATTTTTGGAGACGATATAGAGTGTATGATACGTAGTGCTGTTGAAGCGTCCTTCAAAAATCCTCCTCGAAACGTTTGTCGGAGGGAATGGCCTCTGAACAGGTCACGGAACGCTGTGCTTTGTGCTCCAACCTTTTCTCCTCTTCGATTGAAAGTTTGTCATCGCTGAGGGAATAAAAAAATGAAGACTATGTCTGAGGAGGCAAGAAAGAGACGGGATCACACCCGGATGTCAAGGACTTCTCAATCAGCCGGTCGAACGCAGTCCACTACCGGGATTACAAAACATGGAGGATTCTTTCCTTTTACCACAGGGCAGTGTGGCCGGTGGAACCAAGTTCGTCAACTAAAATATTTACTCATCATTTTGGCCAAAGTAATACTTTTGCTGACAAGAATGACACTAAAACTAAATCAAAAATATATGAAACAAAAAACAATGAGAAAAATCTACAGATATTTTCAATCGACTTTTAACTCTTGTACCTTTTAAACTGATTGAGGTGTTGACCTCCTGCTGTCGGCCGTTTTGTTTTCGAAACTGTATTTTCGAGTGTGTGCTGTTTATATTCCATTGCCTTTAAGGGCTTTCTCACCGGAGAGAGTTGCGGAGACTAGAGTCGCTGCTAGTCACGGCGATGTCTCTGATACGTCCGCTGGCAGTAAGGTAGTTTCGATGAAAACTGTCTCCGAGACCCGTCGGATACCCAAGAGATCTCAAAGAGTCGTATGGAGTCTCTTTGAGATCTCTCAGAGACCATGTGCAGACCATGCAGAGAAGTCTCCATGTGGTCTCCACTGAAATCTGAAATCACTGAAATCAAAACTGTTTTCACCGAGACTCGCCGTATCTCCAGAGGACGTCTCAGAGACGTGACCAGTGGTAACTCGAGTCTCTAACTAGTCTGCAGGCCGGTGAGATAAGACCTTTAGTTCAACAGCATTTTGTCAGACTTTCTTAATTTCAATCGTGCTTTATCAAAAAACAGAAATGACTAAATAAATAATAAATCCGATGTAAAGAACTTCGGGAAAGAGACTCGTCTCACAGTTTTTTTTGCCAGGATTTTGATGATATGACTTTGACATGTTTGCTGTCGTTCAGGGCCCGTCGGGACAGAGAGGACCTGAGGGACCTCCTGGGAAACCCGGAGAAGATGTGAGTTCAATGTTTGACGCGGCAATAAAATCCCGAGATACGAGCGACACATCAGTTCAATCCTTCACCTGTGCTGTGGGTCTGATTTCAGGGTGAACCTGGAAAACCGGGAAACTCAGGCGAGCGAGGCTTCCCAGGATCTCCCGTAGGCGCCGCCATCTCATCACTCTACAATATTATGTCGAGAAACCGATATCGACTAACACTGAATTAATGATATACATTTTAGGGATCTCGAGGTTTCCCCGGCACGCCTGGACCTCCCGGCCTCAAGGGACACAGAGTGAGTTTACCTTCGTTACATCCTGACCCTCATGAGTTGGAGCGAGAGTCGATGCAACTCAGTGAGCTCTGTGGGAGATATTGACTTAACTGAATGTTTACAATATTTTTAGGGATTTTCCAATTATTATTATGTTTTTATTATTTTTATTAAAGACTTTTTTTTTTAACTGAACAAAAAACTAAATAATAGTGATAAAAGGAGACACTTAACGCGATAGCACAGCGGTTAGCGCTCGTGCTTCACAGCTAGAAGGTCCCGGGTTCAATTCCCACCTGGACGGGGCCTTTCTGTGAGGAGTTTGCATGTTCTCCTCGTGTCTGTGTAGGTTTTCTCCGGTTTCCCCTACCACTAAAAACATGTACAATAGGCCAGGATGAATGAGAGTGTGTTTGTGTGTGCGCATGGGGGACGACGGATGGAAATTAGCCCATGGCTACAATCTGGTGTGGCTTGTTTGCATGCATGAGACCCATGTATGTTCATTAACATGCACTGTCCCGACCAAATAAACCAATAAATAAATACAAAATAAAAATGTACAAATAAAAGGCCATTCATTCACTCGCGTCTGTTTTTGGAGTACTTCAGAAATGGATCTCATATAAAATAAAACTTATCCACTTTTAATTCAAATTAGATTTTTTCCAATTAAAAGTTTTTTATGTAACAAATTAATATAGTTCGGAGGGTATTTCTTATTCCAATTTATTAATATCAATCTTCTAGCTAGCGCTGAAATACATTTGATAACCGTTTTATCAAATGTATTGGAAATGTAATGTATTGGTCAGGGTGTAACTGTGCTCCACAAACATCAGACATTAATTGGTGATGTTTATTCCAATGTCCTGTTGCTAAGCTTCTTTTAGATGATCAAGTGAAGGTATATATCCTATGTTTGACAGGCCATTACATCATTTAGAAATAAAAATTAAAAATGACGGATTTTTTTAAAGTATAGCATTCATGTCTGACGAGGAAAAGACGGGAACAAAACTACGGATTTGTAAATACTTGAAAAAATCTATTTGATATTTCTGACGCCAACACATTTTCAATAAACAAATCCTGTATCGAACGTATTCCTTTGACTTTCCACTGAGAAAAAGCAACTTCACGAAGTGCTGGGCTGAACTCATGGTTAAGTGTTATCAGGGTAAATACTGAAATATCTTGCCATTTAAAAAGTGTTCTAATAGTGTGAGAGACTACAAGACTTTTGACTTTAGTCTTTAAAGAAGAATAAATGAATGCTTGTGGGACAACTCTGATTCTCCATCTCAACCCAGTTAGCTTAGGGAGTTTCCAATTTGTTTTCTCCTCAATTTCACCCACACTTTTCCCAAAATGTTTCCCTATTTTTCCCACAATATATATATGTTTTTTTGTGTTATGTCGTTTCAGGGACACGGCGGACTTCAGGGACAGAAGGGAGAGACCGGTGCGCTCGGATCCAAGGTAAAACTCATCAACCGCTGCAGCAGTTTGTGAACAAAGTGTAAATATCGAGTGTTTTAATGACGAGTCTGGCCTGTTTCCAGGGTGCGAATGGTCCCCCCGGCCAAATGGGAGGTCCTGGGCCCATGGTGAGTCCATTTCTCCTAAATAAAGACATTGCATGACTTGTTTTTACCACAGACATTTGATGAAAATACAAGAATGATGGACTAGATTAAGAATATTGAATATTTAGCCTAAGTGGAGTCTTAAACAATGGACTATGCATTTATTTATTATGCATGCATGGATTATTTGCATTCATGGCATTGAAAATATAGTATTTGGGGTGTTAAAATGTCAACAAAAAGCATTACCTAGTCACTTAGTCATTTATTGATCCGTTTTTGATTCATTTATGAAGCCCTGAATCCCTCATTGGTTCTGCAGTGGAAAAACGACCATCCTAAAAGAGATAAATGACTTAAAAGTTGGTTTGAACTGATCTACAGACACATCAAGACGCTAATGCCAGAGTAACAAGAATAAATTCCTCTGAAATCAAACAAATTGGCTTAATTCACTTGGAATTACTCAAAATAAACTGAATGAAGAAAAATGAGCCTGTTCCATTGGCGATACAAGGTTTGTACTGGACCAAATCTGCCCAAACTTTAGACTGAATCTTTGAATTCAAGTAGATTTATGTCATTTCTTCCTTCAGATGATTATTCTTTTTCCAGTGGGATAATCTTGTAAAATAGCGAAGCCTAACAAACTCAACGCAAGAAATAAAACCAAACACTCCCATAATTTGCTGTGAACGTGTTTTTAAACGGCGTGATATGTGACTCCAGGGCCCCTCGGGGATGTCCGGAGAGCGGGGGCGACCGGGACCAGGCGGAGTTCCGGTAAAAGAGCATTTCCACAAGTCCAAAAGATCGGGCCCGACGGTTCAGTGGATAACGTGATGTTTTTTTTCTCCTCAGGGGAAACGTGGTTCACCCGGAAACACAGGCAAACCCGGGCCGATGGTGAGCGTCTGAAGAACTTAACCACATAAAACACATTTGCAAAACGTTGACAATATATTGGAAATGTTCCCTCCAGGGTCCACTGGGAATAAACGGTCCTCCAGGATACCCAGGAACTCCGGGAATGAAGGTAGAGTTCAGTTTGAAGGGTTTACCGTCCTGTCAAGAAAAATGCCATCGTCACGTTTGGACTAATACCTGTTGTATTTTATTCACCTTCAGGGACAACAGGGTCCGACTGGAGTGAGAGGCCCTGAAGGCCCCCAGGGACAGAGAGGAGAGACCGGTCACCAGGGCCGAGCGGGACCCACAGGACTCGCGGTAAAAACATAAAACATGTCACGCTTTAGTTTTAAAGTCCAGGCGCCTTCACCCGAACGGGAGAGCGCACCTGGTGTCGCTCCCACTGATGTGTTTGAGTCCGATCCACTGGTGGTCTGAGCAACAAGAAGCACTTTTATAGATACTAATTAACGACGAGGTTCGGCCACAGACTCACAAACACACACGGCATTTTAAAGAACTAAATATTAATGGATCTGCGGTTTGTTGTTGTGACCCTTGGCTGCGATTGTCTAAAACGAGATGCGCTTCATCCAATCCAAGCAGAAAATGGATCCTCTCCTCAAACGCTTTCAGCCGGTGTGATCCCAGACCGATATCAATGTAATGTTATTGATGCTGGAATATCAGTCTGGCTCTTTCAGGTTAAAGGTGTATTATACAACGTTTTATGCCGAAAGAAATAAGTTAATATTAGATGAGTTTACTTTCCATCCGAGCGGCCTCTAGGATGCTCCAGGGTCAATTTTATTTCAAGTTTTTAGGGTGTCTAGTAGGTTTTGTGGATGGAATGTAGACGCAACCACGGAGACAGATCCATCCACCCATCTTATTCCACTTCTCCGTTGCCGGGTCTCCTATGGCGCCCCCTGCAGGTGGTGGGTCCACAGAAGGACGGCCTCATGGTTCTAACCGGGCCTGTTGGTCTCTCATAAGGGGCTTCTGAACCGCTCTTTGTCTGACCCGTCACCCAGGACCTGTTTGCCCTGGGAGACCCTACAAGGGGCACCAAGCCCCCGACCACAGAGCTCCAGGATCACTCGTTATGGTGGCGGTTCCAGGAGGGGGAGACAGATCCATCAGCATTAAAAATCTACCAGAAACCCTAACAAAAACACAGTTGGTTCTGGAGCGTCCTAGAGGCCACCGGGATGGAAAATAAATGCGACGCCTTCAGCTGTCGGGTCACTGAAATATGCTGTGTGCATGGACCCGGGAATATAAGGACTTTAAAGTGGACTTTCTTGAGGGTCAAACCATGTCATAACATTGTTCCTCATCAAACACAGACCTGGGGCAGTTTTGAGTTAATCCTCTGATAAATGGATCTGTTTCTTCTTCGTTCTGGACTTCATGATTACTCGTGTCATTGTTCAAACCCAAAAACTGTCCTCCACATTTTTAGAGTGTTTATCACGCATCTTTAAAATCTTTATTTTATATTCTGGGAGAAGAGATGGATAATAGATTATTCTCTGGATGTATTGAAATGTTCTCAAAATACTGAATATCCTTTGAACATGCAGTCCGTTACTCCCCAGCACTGGTTAGGAAGGAAGAACTGTTGGCCATGTTTCTGCAGATGGTACCTGTAAAGTGAAGGAATAATGGCCCAAATTGAGACTATAATAATTCTTCTTTTGCGTCAGGGCCCGGCCGGAGGAGACGGCGGCCCCGGACCTAAAGGACCAGTGGTTTGTGCACTTCATCATCATCATCATCTCTCCATCGTGCTACACACACATACTCAGTGATCTGACCTCTCTGTGGTCTTCCCTGTAGGGTAACTTGGGTCCACAGGGGGGCGCTGGTCACCTCGGACCCTCTGGACCTCCTGGACCTCAGGGCAGCACCGGCCAGCCCGGCATCAAGGGACAACTGGTGAGTAGAAACAATCAGCTCAGAGGCGATGTTATGAGTCCCGACTGTAGATGATCAAGAGAGTAACAAAGTGAAAAGTACTTTTTATGATGACTACTTTTTACTTTTACGTCATTACATTTCAGAGCAGGTATCTGTACTTTCTACTGCACTACACTTTTGATTTGGAGTTAAAGTAAAAGTGCTGTATTTTGAACAGTGGCCTCTGGTTCAGCTCTGGTTTAGTCCTGGCATAATAATAATAATGCCCTGGTTTTATATAGCCCTTTTCTGGAGACTCAAAGACGCTTTACATGGCAATATTCATTCACTCCATACTTGGTGGTGGTAAGCTACTATTGTAGCCACAGCTGCCCTGGGGTAGACTGACGGAAGCGAGGCAACCAGTCTACGCCATCGGCCCGTCCGACCACCACCAACCCCTCACTCACTACATTCACATAGGCTTCCTGGTATTCCCAAACGGTCTCCCATCCAAGTACTGACCAGGCCCTTCCCTGCTTAGCTTCCAAGGTCTGACGGGATGAGGCCGAGCAAAGGCAGTGTGGCCACATAGGCCGGGTTTAAAAACAATACTTTAAAAAAAAGAAAAAAGAAAAGATGTCAAATACTTTTTACCATTGCACTTTTTTTTTTTTTACTTAGAATTTCAGTCTAATACTTAAGTACCTTTCTTGCTCTTGTATCTGTAAGAAAATGGAGCACTTCTTCCACCTCCTGTAAAGAGGTTCCTCATGGACTCGTTTCTGTCGCTGTAACGTCCTCTTTCGTTCATTTTCAGGGCGACGTGGGAGTCCCCGGATTCAAAGGAGAGGCTGGACCAAAGGGAGAATCGGTGAGTAAAGATTATACCGTTTTGTGGATTGAAATGTAACGATTGTTCAAAAGAAATGTAGGAAACTTACTGTCAAAGGTCACAAGAAGTGTAAAGTAGTTCTCCGTTTTGTCCACCAGGGTCCACAGGGCTCCCAGGGCGTGCTCGGGCCTCAGGGCGAGGAGGGGAAGAGAGGCCCCAGAGGAGACCCCGGGTCCATCGGGCCTCCGGGACCTGTGGGAGAGAGGGTGAGTTCAACTCCTGTCCTCCAGGGGGCAGTGAGTGTGTGTGTGTGTGTTTATTTAATTTCACACAAGGGGACATCTTTGGCTCGAAGGTATAATATAATATCGCTTCCCGGACTTGTTTATATTGAGCGTTCTCTCCCCATACAAATTAACGGTGAAGCCAGTCCCTGATATGAAAGTATGTTATGGTATCATGACCGTTTCCTGGCATTTTCTGTGGTTTCTCGATCATTAATATAATGTATGATATAGTTTAGTCGTCATTGGATGTGTATACGACCCACAAAATATATTGACTGAATATATATACTTGACTGAATTTAGCATTTAGCTCAGAGGACACTTTTATACTTTTATACGCTAATGTGTATCCAAAGTAGGTCAGTACATTCATTAACGAGGCTTTGACCTAAATCTGGTCGACAGTTCTCAACAGCTGAAACATAATGATGAATCGTTCATAATGTGCGATGTTTGATGGCTAATGCTAACAGCTAACAGCTATCGGAAAATAATGTTGAATGTTTCCCAGACTAGCCTACTTGCTAACTGTCTGCATACATTTGGATCGAACGCCGCTTATTCCTTTTATTTCCATATTTATTTCTCTTTTATTTCATATTGTGCCTGGTCATTAAAATCATAAAAATAAAAAGACTTATAATGTTTTTGTAAATTATGTTTAACCTGTAATGTGTCTTTCAGGGACCTTCCGGAAACAGAGGCTTCCCCGGAGCGGACGGTCTGCCTGGACAAAAGGTACGGACCATTCCTTTAAATGTACTAAACATCCCGTGACACGTTTACTGTAAAGTGGGTTTTGTACGTCCACAGGGAGCTCAGGGAGACCGTGGTATCTCTGGTCCTCCTGGCCCTAAAGGCGCTCTGGGAGACCTGGGCCGCAGTGGGGAGCCTGGACTTCCAGGAGCCAGGGTGAGACCATGAACACATATTTTTACTCCACAGAAAAGGTCCTTGTATATGAAAGTACCGTGCTCTTGGATGAAAGCAGTTTTTTTTTTATGTTATTATGTCCTCTTCTATTGTTTTATCAGTCAATTTATTAATTTTAGCGCATATGGATTTTAATTCCTGTGTTTTATGTTGAAAGGGTCTGACTGGGACGCCTGGAGTACAAGGCGCAGAAGGCAAACCGGGTCCTTTGGTGAGTCTAAACTGAATTATGTTCTTGGCGGATTGTCCAAAATCAAATGAGCCCTTAAAGTGGGGATATTATACGAAATCGACTTTTTAGAGCTTTTTAGAGCTTTTTTTGACATGTTACAATGAGACTTGAAGTAGTGTTTTGGGCCATTCGCGCATCTTTGAGTAATTTTTGAGTAATCCCTGAATCTTCCCCAGTGGTTGTTCTCAGCAGTGGCGGCGGTAGTATCCATTTTCCTCACCTCTCCATCTCTTGCTAAGCTTAATCTCTTCATAAAAAACTCGCCATACTTTCACGACAGCTACTTTTCCCCCCCTCCTGTTTATTGAAACAGCTGCACAGCGAAGGGGAGCAAGAGAAAGGGTCATAGCTGTCAGGTCTCCCCGTTTTGCACGGGAAAGTACCATAGATTACCCTTCTTTCCCGTTAGCCTCCCTTATTAATATTATCCTGTGTTGGAGGGGCTTATTGTGAGATCACTTGGACCATCAGGAAGTGAAACTGACTATTTAGTTTCAGCTGTTTTAGATCAATACTGCATTTTCTAACCAACAAAGCTCGTAATAAAGGTGTGTTTGCGATTATCCCCAAATACCTGTAAAAATCCCGATGCCTGCTCTTTAATGTAGACTTCATACACTGTTAACTCGGCGTTTGTGTTTTGTCAGGGGGCTCCTGGTGAAGATGGCCGCCCTGGTCCATCCGGCTCCATCGGAAACCGCGGTCCAGCCGGAACGATGGGAGCTCCCGGGCCCAAAGGATTCGCCGTGAGTTCAACCGTTCTTTAACCACGATATCGCAATATCCCTCATTCCCTCTTCCTGATAATGTGTAATTAAAACCTGAACTGTTTTCTTCTCATCTCAGGGCGACCCAGGGAAGACCGGGGAGCAGGGCTCAGCTGGAGTTTCCGGCCAGAGGGTGAGGATTTGTACATAAGAGAGTCATTTGCTGGTTTTGAGTGACCTAATCAGCGTTTTCTTGTCTCCTCAGGGTCCTCCGGGTAAAGACGGAGAAGTGGGACCAGCCGGACCCCCTGGACCTGCTGTGAGTGCCCCATTCCGGTTTTCTGTCCATACTTGAGCCAAAATATCTCAGCGTCCTTGAGCAAGACACATTATCTTTCTGTAAATTAGGCGTGGTGAAACTTGAAGGTCATATCTGAAGAGTTTGGGAAGCACTGGTCTACAGAATGTGACATGTTTATCAGGAGGTCTGGCCTGTGGAAGATGGTAGAGTGCTGTTCGCATCATCTCTTATAGTTATAGTCTATGGCTTCATACAAATGAGAGATTTTTAATTGTGGAAAAAATGTATCCATCTACTACTCCCGCACCACATGCTATCACTTTACTCAAGAGAATCTTCCACTTTTGGCAAACTGCGGGATGGAGCGTGAGATGGACAGATAGTTCAGTGCGGTATCAGCAGTGATTGGGTCGAGGAAGTATACGTGTGTAGACAAGCATCTCTCAGACTGATGCCTCCAAGACACGGCCCCATATAAAGCGGGAGGAAAGTGGATGGATTGATGGCTTGATGGATGGATGGATGGATTGTTGGATGGATGGATGGATTGGTGGTTGGTTGGATGGATGAAGGGATTGATGGATCGGTGGGTGGTTGAATGGATGGATGGTTGGATGGGCGGCACGGTAGCACAGCGGTTAGCGCTCGTGCTTCACAGCTAAAAGGTCCGGGTTCGATTCCCACCTGGACGGGGCCTTTCTGTGTGGAGTTTGCATGTTCTCCCCGTGTCTGCGTAGGTTTCCTCCGGGTACTCTGTTTTCCCCTACCACTAAAAACATGTACAATAGGCCAGGATGAATGAGAGTGTGCATGGGGGACGACCGATGGTGTGGCTTGTTTACATGTATGTTCATTAATATGCACTGTCCCGACCAAATAAAAACAATAAATAAATAAATAAAAAATAATGGATGGATTGTTGGTTGGTTGGATGGTGGATTGATGAGTGGGTGAATGGATTGGTGATGGTGATTTGGGATGGGTGGATGGATGGATGGATAGAAAACAATTTTCCTTTCGTCTGTGATCTGTGAACTTTCTAGCACATTTTAGAATTGCAAAAGATTGTAAAATCCTCTGATGTGTCCCAGCCCCAAGTTGTAATGTTCCTTGCCTGGAAAAGCAGTTTATCTTTGGGTGTTGCTCCCAAACCGATACTGAAATCAGATTTCTGGCCCGTACCGCAGATTTTCCTTAGTACTTAAACCAATTAAACCTTAGTACATATACCACACTGTGTTTTCAAAGGACCCACAGGTACCATCCTGTTTCCGAAGCTTATCAGAAAGGATTAATGTTCTCTCTCTGCTTAGAGAGGACCAACTTTGGCAGTATTTAGCAGTGATTACTTTGTTCACTTTGTATCCATGTGCTCTCAGTCTTGTTTTTATCACATTGATGGATTGGAAAGTGGTGTTGGACAAAGCGTTGTCGTATTGTTGATTTCAGGGAGGCGCTGGAGACAGAGGAGAGCAAGGACCTCCAGGAGTCACCGGGTTCCAGGTCGGCATTCTTTCACGTTAAAAATATCGACATCAAAACGGTTTATGTGTAGCTTTATGTCGTAATATCCGTTGTTTTCTTTCTGTAGGGTTTGCCTGGAAACCAAGGCCCACCTGGAGAGTCAGGGAAACCTGGCGACGTGGTGAGTGACTTTAACACACAGTACTTTTTACTTCTGCTTGAAGAGTATTATTTTGCCAACAGTGCTCGTACTTGGTTAAACATTTGGCTATATAACCATAAATAGTTTTGCTGCATATCAGGGAATAATACAGTTCTACATGGAAGCAATCAAACACAAGATTTGCCGTTATTCAAATATACAAGACCATAATTTGGTTTTAGTTAATCATCCAACTTTTTTGACGTTTCATGATTTCTACTGAAACCCCCCACAGATTTTTACATCAAATGTCATGTTCAATTACATCAAGCTGGTGATTAACAGTTAATTAATAATAATTATCATAAAGCCACCAATTAATGGATAAAAGAAATGGAGCAGAATGTCTCGTCTCACCGGCCTGAAGACGCCGGTCATGGAGATGTCTCTGAGACGTCCTTTGGAGATGAGGCGAGTCGCTGGGGAGTCCTGGTGAACCAAGAGACCACGGAGAGACTTTTCGAATCTCCAGGTGGTCTCAAGTAGTCGTGGATACGAGTCTCCGGGACCTTTTGGATCAGCCCTTGGGAAATGCCCATATTGTCAAAGTTTATTGATTTATTTAGTCCAGATTGTCTTCGGGTCTTGTCCTGTTATGGATCTTTTGGTGAAACCCTCATTGTCTCTTTGGTGTAAATGTCTGAGAAAGACTGATCCCCTGCGTGTGTTCCCAGGGTATTCCCGGAGAGCTGGGTCCCGTGGGGCAGGTCGGACCGAGGGTAAGTATCAGCTCAGTTTGAAGCCTCATTTCTCTAATTTGGTTCGTTCTAAAGTGATGTCTTGTTCTTCAGGGAGAGAGAGGGATCCCGGGGGAGAGAGGAGAGCTGGGTTCAACCGGTCTACAGGGGCCCAAGGGCATCCCTGGAGCGCCCGGTCCAGACGGGCCCAAGGTACCAGTTCCATATCCAAAGCATTAAGTCAGTCAAATTTACCAAAATGCTGCAGGTTTGGCGGAAATTGTACCGTTTTTTGCTCGAGAGTTTCCCGTCATTTCTCTGATTGATAGAATGTTATACCTTCAACTGGATGTAAGGTGATTCAACCTTAATTTGAGTAAGTCTGACTTGCCAATGGAATAAGGTTTTGCTTCTTTTTGTAGGCAAAATCAAATATTTTTCTTGATTTTTTATTAAGAGTAGAGGTTGATCGATATATCGGGCCGATAAAGGCCGATATCTCTGAAACCTATAAAGACTTGCAGTTTTTTGCATTGGAAAGAGCTCAGTCACAGAATAAATCAGCCTTATGCCCCTCATACAGCGCCCCCTGCTGTCACAGTTCAACACTGACACATTCTACAGTTTAGAAGCTTCTTACACAGGATTATAGACAAAACATTTTTAAGAATCGGCCAAAAATATCAGTGGTAATATCAGACTAACTTATCAGCATCGGCTTTAGAGGAACTCCTATCAGTCGACCTCTAATTAGGATAAGTTTTTTCTTTTCTTATTAAGGTGCAGAAAGACTTGGCGGACAATTGCAAACTTCATTTGTTTTAGTGCAAATCAATGTCGAACGATCTAAATCCAAGACGACTTATTTTTAGAGTCGTTTTTTGTGGTGATTCTGGCACTTCCGCTGAAATGCTTAACATTAAAGTCGAAGCTAAACTGATCTGATCCACAGGGCAGTCCTGGACCCCCCGGAACAGTTGGAGATGTGGGTCCTCCCGGTTTACAGGGAATGCCCGGAGAGAGGGGCATCTCGGGACCCCCCGGGCCCAAGGGAGACCGGGTGAGAAACACGTAGTTTGTCATATTTGCAGTTTGTTAAAGTTGGAGGAATGAAGCTGTCGGCGCCGGGGAACAGCTGCAGAGGCGTGAGAACTCATGAACTGTTGGTGTTGTGTTCAGGGAGCCCTCGGAGAGAAGGGATCTGAGGGAACGCCAGGAAACGACGGTGCCAGAGTGAGTTCTTCTTCTCTGCCAGACTTCAATAGACGAAACAATAGAATTGGGTCAAATTCATTGCTCAACTATTTTGAGTGACAATATCTTCTAAAACTCATTCAGCTGCAGCTTTTACTGACGTTTGACACTTTTTTTTTGCTCAAAAGTCGCCCGTTTTATCCCATTTGCATTCGAATATTCCCTTTGTTCTTCTATTGGATGATAAGTGCTAGTTTTTGCATCAGAATATCGACTTTCCCATTCATTCCTCTACTGCAGAGTTTCTGAAATGCAAACTGAATTACATTTCAATATGATTTTCAAGGAAAAGTCAATTCTGGTGATATTTTCCTGTAAAGGGTTTGCACTTCAGAGGGTTTTAGCCTTATTTTGAACCAAACACACTACGAAAATACTAATAAATCTGAGCTTAGTTGATCATTTCCTAAATAAGTGGCTGCACCCTCGAGATAAGGGGTACTTTGAGTAGAAATGAAAGACTCAAGGGGCACGCAAGACAAAAAAGGTTGGGACGTTTGCAAATCTCAAGAATGTGTTATTAAAATTTGGCTTTGAACTTCAAACCCAACTCCTCCACAACTTCGCATTTCCTCCATTTCTCTATTGGATGAAAAGATGTGCGAGTTTTTAGCATTTCTTGTACTAAAAATCGGCCTTTAAAACGGGACGAAAAAGCGTTCATTTTAACTTCACAATGTTGCCAGTCGCTGTTGAATTATATACTCTTTTTTTGGAACTCAATTCACGACGTATCCCAGGAGGAAACAGTTCCCTCTTTGTAGAAAACGAGGCTTTTCTCAGGCATGAGCAGAACCGATTTAATCCAAACCCTCTGCTCCTCCAACAGGGCACTCCTGGATCAGTGGGACCAGCCGGACCCGCAGGGCCCAGTGGAGAAAAGGTATTTATTTTCCTGATCGTAACTTGAATTGTCAGCCTAAAGTCGTTGGTGGCACATCGGAGTCCCACGCTTCAGTAAATCAGTGAAACATGTGACTAAAGCAGGGATGTGTTTTCAGGGCGAATCAGGACCCAAAGGACCCATGGGACCGTTCGGATCCAGGGGAGTCCCGGTGAGTGACCTTTATACGGACGTTTAAGGCGAGACGCTGCAGGAGAAAAAATATTCGGTGATGAAATAACACAAATGGAGCCAGGGATAAAATGATGTTTACGTGTTAGACCCATAGACTTATACAGAGGGACGTTTTTGAACAAGCTAGATATTAGTGGAAAAAAAAGAAATTCCAAACTCAATCATTCAGGCTAGGATTTAGATTTGAAACTTCAAAAATCTTGGAGAATCTGGAGTCTGTGTGAGATATTTTAGGTGCCACGATGTGAGAATAAAACATTTGGAAAAAATGTCCCAGAGAGGTGTATATGTGCGTGACCTTTCAGTGACCCAGCGGCCTTTATTCTCCATCACAGTGGCCTCTATGACGCGCCAGGATCCATTGTTTGTAGGGTTTCTGGTAGGTTTTCACTGGTGACGGACCCTCTCACCGGAAAACCTACAACACAAATGATCCTGGAGCGTTGTCGAGGCCAGCGTGATGGAACGTAAATTTTACTTTCCCTAATGAAAAGTTGCATAAGGCAAGGCAAGGCAAGTCAACTTTATTTATACCGCGCATTTCGTACACAAGGCAACTCAATGCGCCTTTAAAGTTACAATGTCCCAAATAAATCTACAAAGAAACGAAGACTCGAGGCAATGATTAAACTTCTTATTGTGAAGATTAGGCCATTTTTTTAGGCTTCAAAGTGTAAGTTTATACATTAAGGCGAGATGTTCACTGAAAAAGGTTTTTTGTTGAACCAACTAGTAAAAAATTACTAGTGATTTGATTTAATCCAATTGGCTGCTTCACTCTAACTCAAAAAGAAACAGAAAAACAACTTTCTCTTTACACTTTTAACCCGACCCCATGAGTGACAGTAACACGACTCTAGAGTGCAGGTGAACATTTTGTTTTTTCACGCAGCGGTTTTTACTTAACATCTTTAAAGAACCAGGACCCCGGTTTTTCCACACTGAGATCTGTTCTTACCTGAGCTTAGACGAGTTGATACGTACCTGTCTGGCGCTGAGTCACGCACATGTTGTTAGCATTTAGCCTCCCCCCAGCAAAGGTACAGCCCCGAACTTAGGTGAAGTTTGAAGCGACCGAGCTCTTCCACGTTTATTTAAATACGGTTACACGAGTAGTTACAAAATAAAACAGGTCGATTTTCTAAGCAGATAAAAAGGGGAACTATATTGTGAGGCGTAATAACACCGTAGGAGCACTTCGACGTCCGCGTAGTGATATCTTCACTCTAGTGCACATCAACTCGTCTAAGCTCAGGTAAGAACATAATCTAATCTATGGGAAAACGGGGGCCTGTTCCTTTAATGTCAGAGTTTAAAAAAGATGAAACTTACCCTTGACAAAGCTGGAGAAGAACGTTCTCCACATGAGGTCTTCATTCCACTCTTGCACCAGCAGCTCCTACACGTTTGGTTTTCACTCTTTCAGATGGTGATCCTGATCCAAGAATACTTTTGGTTCATCTAATCTCGCTCGAAACAAGACAGTCTGACTTTCTGACACCGCTGGCAGATAAATCAACCTGAAATGAAAACAAAATGAATCGGGTCGGAAATAATCGAGGTCAAATAAACAACAAAATCTGAATTAGTTCAAACTATGAAGCTCAATTTGAGACGTTTAAACCACTCTAATCTCAGACTTCAAACTTGAGCCAAAGTTCCATCTCATTTCCAAACGCTGAACCTGTGTTTCCTTATTTCCGCCTGCAGGGGGCGAGAGGAGACCCCGGCCCCATCGGCTCAGTCGGATTCACCGGACCTCCTGTAAGTCCATCACATTCAAGCAGAAACCCTCACAGTGGACGGTTTCTTCGGTCCTGAACGTGTTCCTGTGTTTGTCGCCCGGTGCAGGGTCCAGACGGTCAGCCCGGAGTGAAGGGAGAGCCTGGAGAGCCCGGTCAGAAAGGAGACGCCGGATCGCCTGGACCCCAGGGCCTGGCTGGAGCTCACGGACCCCCTGTACGTCACTAACATGAGTTTGTTACGTATGTTTTTACAGATTTACTGAATGTTTTTTTGTGTGTGCAGGGCCCTATCGGTGTGGCCGGACTGAAAGGAGGAAGAGGAACACAAGGGCCACCTGTGAGTGCCAGTATATTCGGAACATGTGGTATTCTGTTTGTTAAAATATATGCTCGAGTCTGAATGTCCGCACTATCGTTATAGTGACTATATCGGGTCACGCCATCTTGTTTCCGAACTCAAGACGAAACGTAGGGCACTCCAAATTCCTCTCAATGCGTTCTGAAAAGATGTGAGCATCCATTGTCCCCAGACGGATCAATAAATGTTTTGGGAATCTCCGTTTTTCTAGTGACGCAACGTTCATGACCGAGCGGCTCTTCTGAACGGCTCTTTAAGGTGAACGGTTCGAACCGGATCTCAATTGTGAAAAGAGCCAGATCTTTTCCTCAGTCAGCTTTACATTTTTAACGGAGCAGGCCACACGGGTGAAAGCTTTTCGCTCTAAAATGATTTGACAGTTTCAGCCGCTTTTTATTAGTTGTGGCGCAAGATTTGATTCACAACCACGTTCTCCAAAGCGTAAAACATCAGTCCCATTGTCATTTTAGATTTAAAATAAACATGGATAAAACCTTTTATCCGTCACGTCTGAGATATTGTGAGTTTTCTGGCTTAAAACTTGACACTAAAAAGAGCCAGTCTTTTGAACGGCTCTTTGAAATGAACGGATCTCAAATGAATCCCATTTCTCACTCTTGTTAGCTGTTAGCTGGAGGACAACAAACATTTGTATCACATAAAAAAGACGAATTGCGAGAGACTTAGAAGAACAGACAGAGACACGAACATGAATGAGTGAAAAGAGTGAGTTTGATCATCACTTGTTGCATATTTTTCATGAATAAATCTTTTAAATATAACCTGTTACGGCGAAAAGTAAGAAGCTAACGTTAGCTGCTGAGATGTTAAAGGATTGACAGCGCCTCCCTCTGGCGAAAAGGCAATAACCCAGGACGTTTTCTTAATTCATTTCAGATATATCTAAGTGAAATCAAACCGATCTGACTGATATTCATCCATAAATATGAAACTGTCTGAAGTTTAGCACGTTCATAGTAGATGTGGTCACTCACTTTGTTGGTGAATCTAGTTCCTCCTCGCCGCAGATCACATGACGGCGTGGCGAGCTGCGTGTCTGAGTTGCTAACAGAACTATAGTGCGGCGCGGTGTAGGCGGAGCTACGGGCGAGGGCGGACATTCAGACACAGCCTGACGGAAATTAGCTACGCGGCTAATTAGCACCTGTTCACGACCAGGAACTTCTTGCATAGAAATGATTTAACTTGTACTCTCTGTTCCCAGGGCTCCAACGGTTACCCCGGTCCTGCAGGCAGAGTGGGCCCCCCTGGTCCCCCTGTGAGTAAATGTAGATGATACTGCACCTCACACATGGTCCGCCTGTGACCCCCAGTGAGCCGGACTCAGAGCTCACACTGGGAAAATGAGATGAATGACTTACAGGTTTTAATGCTTTAGAAAATACCACTTATTTAAATGGGGAACATCAGGTGTAAGTATTCATTGTTTATTTCAGTGAAGCAGCAAATTAATGTAGAAACGTTGGGCAGAAAAGTGATTTAATTTGAAGTTTTAAGCTATTGGTCAACAGTTTGAAATGGTTTGCCGTCACTTCCTGTCAGTGTCCAACAAGGAAGTGAAACTAAAATTCACAAAAGGTGGTCAAACTAAAGAAAGCTGGGAACAATCTTTATCAAAACCTTAAATATAATTGTGTTAACCTTTAGCAAAGCTTGTGTCTAATGTTATTATTATTATTCGTTTATTTGATATGGACATAACAACTGCATTGGACAAACCAGATACATAGATACATAGGAGGCTACACATTTCACAAAACACAATATAATACAATACACATTACAATATTTAAAAGGTAAACAATACACATCATCAGTACATTTCATACAGTGTTACCATGTGAGCAACTTTGACTTGACTTTAGTGCTCTTTAATGGCGGCCAACGCCCGGAAGTCTTTGTTTCTAAATGTCCTCGAGGACAAGAAGCTCCACACCGATGGTCCTGCTGGCAGAGTAGGACCATCTCTTCTTTCCCCGTGGCGTTTCCAAACCACAGTGGGATTGCAGCAGTGAGAAGACTTTCTACCACAGTGGTAGAACTGTAAAAGAATCTGCCTTTCCACCTTATTCCTGGGGCGGCTCGTGTAGAAACGAGGATGGGGGGATTTCCGGTGAGATGCTGAAGTCGCTCTGAGCCGTTGGTTTCCAGGGCGAGTTTTCGTTTCACATGGCGGTTTATTTCCACATTTTAAGATGATTGTCCAAACGATCAGCCTCCGTAACATTTGAACAGACGTCCTCGCGCAGCTCTGGAACACGTTACGCTGTTCGTGGTTTAATTTTAAAAAACAGAGAAATTGACACTTGTGGCTCTGGAACAAGCCGTGTTTGGGACACGCTAAAACTGGCCTTAAACTGACATGTTTGAGGCGATTTTGAACATGCTAAATGCTACTGACGCACATACATGTATGAAGGAAGCCTCAGCCCACGGAGGTAAACAAACACGACTGACTGACCTCACACTGTACGAGTGAGATGACCCGAGCCCCGTGAGGCCACACGAGCTGAACTGGGTCTGAGTACATGGAATACATTTTAAATACTTGGATATGCAAAGAACATAGAGTCGTTTTTGTGCAAAACCTCTGACCTAATGAAACTACAGTCATGGCATTTTTCCACGTGTTTTTATGCTGATAATCCATTCTCTAAGCCTAAAGTCCCACATCTGAGTAAAGTCTTTGTGAAAGATCGCTGAATTAGAAATATCCACAGAGGTTCACTGGAGACAACTGGGCCAACACGTCCACGGTTCAGAAAACTCTTGGACGGAGCGATTTTCAGTCAGAAGTTTATTGTGAGCAGTTAATGACGGCTCGTATAGTTTCGTCTCAGCTCGTGTTCCCACATAGTCTGCGCCTCTAAAGCTCATACAAAGTGGATTCAAGAGAACGGTCTCCATGCAAATAAACAGGAAATCGCCCACATCGTTCACGCAAAGGCTCATGGGGCGCAGGAATCAGGTGGATAGAGAGTAAATTCTTTCAATGTAAAAGAAAAGCTGCTGTTGAGACTTTTTAACAACTGCACTTGTACTTGAATTTAAAATAATTGATTTTTTACTTGAAAATTTACAAAATAAAATAAAAAATGTTCTATTGTCAATAAGCGGTTGATCTAAGACCAGACCAAACCTACAGTTATGAATCTGTTTAAGTCTGTTTCTGTCATTCTGTGCTTTTTCCAGTGTGACTTCTCAGAACTCATCAGAAACCAAAATCTGCTTTCATCATCTCAGACACCTCAGTGACTCCCTGACAAACATATAACAGATTTAAAGCGTGTTCAGTCTATAACCCTCTGAAAGGCCTCGCTCGCTCATGCAGCCTTTAAAGACCACGACTCTCCAAACTCTGAGAGGATCTCGTTTTATGTTCTGAGCCTGTGTCTCGTCCTCTCAGGGCCCGGTGGGAGAGGCCGGACCCCTGGGACCTCCCGGTAAAGAGGGTCCCCGCGGCCTGAGGGGAGACCACGGAGCTCACGGCCGACAGGGAGAGAGAGGCCCCGCCGGACCCGCGGGCTCCCCCGGAGACAAGGGCGACTCCGGGGAGGACGGCCCCACGGTGAGGCCCCGGATCCTCTCCACATGATGGACCTTCAGTATGAACCGGTCTGACTGTGTCCTTCTGCTGCAGGGTCCTGACGGTCCCCCCGGGCCCGCTGGCACCACCGGACAGAGGGGCATCGTGGGACTGCCCGGGCAGAGAGGAGAGAGGGGCATGCCTGGCCTCCCCGGGCCTGGGGTGAGTGTTTTCTGTCCCAGACTGTTCACGCTGGACACGGGGGCTGCGCGAGCAACCGTTATCGCATCGATATCGAAGTTTGCGTTTCCGCGGTAACCACGCGGTGCCGAGGAGAATCAGGATGATCAAGTACAAAGTAATAACCCAATTAATTACTCTTGTAAAAGTAAAAAACTACTTGATTGATTGGATTTATATTTACATTATTTACATTAACATTGTTGCAGTGCAGAAAATAAATAAAGTAACAAAAACTCAAAAGGAGTCGGCCGAATGACTACCCCATATTCAGAATTAATTTACATTCCGGATACAGCGATACAACTTCTCGTGTTTACATACAATACTTTAAGAAAATAACATAATAATGTCCATCCATTTTCTTCCACTTGTCCGTTGCCGGGTCGTGGGGGCAGCTGTTGGAGTTGCACCAGCCCCTATAGCGCCCCCTGCAGGTGGTGGGTCCACAGAAGGACGGCCTCATGGTTCTAACCGGGCCTGTTGGTCTCTCATAAGGGGCTTCTATTGTACATAATAATGTATCAAATATATATTTGTAAATTTAGGTTTAAAAATCACTCACAGTTTTTTACTCAAGAGTAAAGATACTTTATTACAATGTTACTCAAGTAAAATGTTCTGATTGATATAACTACTAGTTTCTTCAAAAAGTTACTCAAATACTCTGAAGCTGACTAAAACCTTTTTTCGTCGACTAAAACGATCACATTTAGAAATGACTCAAATGTGACTGAGACGAGGGATGCACCGATCCGATACCGGTGTCGGATATCGGATCCGATACTGAAAAAAATACAATATCGGGTATCGGTGAATCTAAGCGAATGTGGACATGCTGCGTGACATTTTCAAGCTCAGAACCTGAATTCAATCCCAGATTTTAACCTGAATGTATTTGAGGAAAGAGGACCATTCCTTTTTTAGAAAGTCTCTTGGTATCGATTAATATCGGATACGGGCAGACACTTAAACCCCCAGTATCGGTATCGGTATTGGAAGCAGAAAAAGTACTTATACTTACACAGTAGAAACGATCGTCTCTGCGGACGTGGAATCATTCGCAGCAGACTGATGCCTTTGTGTTGTGTTTCAGGGTCCACCAGGAAAGCAGGGCTCCTCGGGGCCCAACGGAGAGAAAGGCCCCCCAGGTCCAGTGGGGACTCAGGGACTGAACGGACCTCGAGGAGACCCCGGTCCAGACGTAAGCTCTCAGACTTTTACGCTCAGACTGTTAGCTCCGCTCGGGTCTGACTGTGCGGCGTCTGTTCCAGGGGCCGGCGGGTTCTGACGGGCCCCCGGGCAAAGGCGGCGTCCTGGGACAGCGGGGCGACAGAGGGGACCCCGGGGCGGAGGGACTGGTCGGAGTTCAGGGACTTCCTGGAACCCCGGGACCCGTCGGGACTACGGGACCGGCCGGGAGACGTGGAGAGGCGGTGAGTCACATCTTTCCAATTCCAATGTTGGTCAAGGCGAGGTCGATTTGGGAGATTTTTGTCTAGTTTTGTTCCTTAATCGTAAAAACAGACCAAACTCTCCCTTTATGATGTTTATTTGGTATTTTGTCTGAAATCTCTCCAACATGGCCGTGTTTGAATGTTGAAAACGAGACTGAATTTGAATTTTGACTGATTTTATTGATGTATAACTTTGTCCAAAGATCCGAAATCCCTTTGAGCAAATCTTTGTAAATAATCTGCCACAAAATCAAAGCATGGATTTAAACTCGGCTCTGTCTATTTGCCCGTCCAGCTCGCGGATATGTTTTTCGTAGGTATGTTCTGCCATCGAGTGTTGTTGATGTCTGGAGATATTTTTTTCTTAAATTCATGCAGTTCTTATATTTGCAGAGCTTAGTGGCGCTAGGCTAATGCTAGGCTAAAGCATTTCTATGGTATCAGTTAGCCTGCATTAAAAACAGTCTGACCCGCTTCACAGTGCACCTGAGGCAAATCACTTATAACCCCAGACTAATGATATAAAAGTCTGTGTTAATAGAATCATTTTTGAAATATAACTGACCTTGTATCACACAAATTACCTCATTTTGAGGGACTATTTTCTCGCAGATCACTCCGCTGCTACGTTAGCTTACAGCCACGAAGCTGATGCTGCTCAAATATAAGTTATTTTAATGCAAAATGGTTCAAATTATTCTATCAACACAGACTTTTATATCGTTAGTCTGGTGTTATAAGTGATTTGCCTCAGGTGCACTGTTTTTAATGGAGGCTAGCTGATACCATAGACATGCGTTAGCCTAGCATTAGCCTAGCGCCACTAGACTCTTCAAATATAAGAACTGCATGAATTTAAGAAAAAAATATCTCCAGACATCAACAACACTCTGGATAACTAGGAAATGAGGCTCAATGTCAAAAATCCTGAAATATCCCTTAGGTTAGTGGGCTGGTGCCTAATCTTAGATACTTCTCTAAAATATGTTTTCGGCCATCGGGATTTCGAAGAAATCCCCCCTGATCCCGGATACACGTCTTTTTACACCGGGTTTTGCCCCGTTTTTTTGTCGCGTAATAATGAAACTACTGCTGTCTATCCGTGCAGGGATCTCGAGGACCGGTGGGACCCCCGGGAGCAGCTGGCAAGAGAGGTCTAGTGGTAAGAACTTTAATAATTTGTAAGACAGGAATCATTTTCACGGTTCACTTTGAGCGATCTATTAATTTGTTTATTTCCAGGGACCCCAAGGACCCAGAGGAGACAATGGAGACCTGGGAGACCACGGAGAGAGAGGACAGAAGGGACACCGAGGGTTCACTGGACTGCAGGGGCTGCCCGGACCTCCCGTGAGTCACACCGACTAAAACTTTGACTCAAATCTGAAAAAAAAGAAAGAAGGGGCATTGAAAGAGCGTTTAAATCCACCGTGGAAAGGAACCGGTCTGTGCTCGGCCCACGTGGGAGACGAAACACGAAAGTGAATGACATTTCGTTTTTTATTCAGGGCACGACCGGAGAACAGGGATCGACGGGAATCGTGGGACCCAGCGGACAGAGGGTGAGTTACTGAATCTGATTAGAACTCTTTGGCGTCTGATGTAACTTTGTGTTGATGTCGCGGTGTAGGGACCTCAGGGACCCATCGGCCCCCCGGGTAAAGAGGGCTACATCGGGCAGCCCGGACCAATGGGACCCCCCGGAACCAGAGGCATCACAGGAGAAGTCGGACCTGAGGTGTGTATGTCCACCTGTTTTTTATCTGCTGGAAGGAACGCCAAATTTAGCCTTAATTTAACCCTTTAAGAGACTTTTTGTGTTGGAAGCTAGACGTTTCAAGCTTTAAACAGGTTCAGAAGTGGCTCTCTAATAAAAACGTCTACAATACTCGTCCATCTCCAAAGTGCGTTAAAATGGTGGGATAAAAAAAATGGGGGCAATAAAAACAGTACATTTTGCGACATATGGAATTCCATTTTGGGCCCCAGTCAATCTTGTCTAGTGTTGTCGAGGGCCAAATTTGGCTCTGAACTGAATACTCCCGATACCAGCTGGTACTTGAGGTGAAACGTTTGAGAACCATTGCGCTCCTGTGAAACTAGAACACGATATTCCTCCAGACAGGATGGAAGGCTGGGGCGATATAGAAAAGTAAACCTCAATATTCCTCCACCCTTGAAACTAGTTTATCTATTAAAACATGAGTCATGCAATAAACTGCATCAACAACAATTTGCTGGACCCGACTCTATTCATAAACTATTTTATGACTCTGCACAAGTAGGTCAGGCAAATCCAACCCATTTCAACCAATAAGAGTCTAAACAAAAGCCATCTACAATACTGTAATAATGTTAATGCCTTCAATACCCATGGAGAACCAACAATCTCCTTTAGGTTTCCCTCCACCCAGAAACTCGCCTATCCCTGCCCGAGTACAATCCACATGACTGAACTGTCTTGCCTTTGCCAGGGTCCCCCAGGAGAGCCCGGACCTGCAGGCCCCCCAGGCCCCCCTGGTCCCCCCATGGCGGCGATGGACGACCTGTTCGGCGGCCCGCACGACTACGACTCCGACTTCGGGCCCCCTCCCCCCCCAGAGTTCAGCGAGGACGAGGCCCTGCCCAACAACAACCAGAGCAACATCGTGGCCGTGGACCCGGGCGTCCAGGCCACGCTCAAGGCCCTGAGCAGCCAGCTCGACAGCATGAAGAGCCCCGACGGCAGCAGGAAGCACCCGGCGCGCACCTGCGGAGACCTCAGGCAGTGCTACCCCACGAAGAAGAGCGGTGAGTGGGGGTGAAGTCACGAGCTGGCCAGCCGTCCACTCCAGCTTTTTGTTTCTGTTCAAAAGCAGGACGGTCTAATCTAGTTTTACATCGATCCAATCGATTATATTTTGGGTTTTGAGACATTATTGAACATTATTTAACTACTTTTTAGGACAATAAATTGCTTAGTTTAAGATATAACTATGCTCCTACTGTCCATGTAATGATCGAGTATTTTTTACTGGCTATTTTTTATGTGTATTACGATGACAGTGACCCTGAAAGTGAAATAAATAAATGATAAAGTGCAGAAGTTCTGATGTAGCCGTTCCCGTTTCAGGTGAGTACTGGGTGGACCCGAACCAGGGCAGTGCGGAGGACGCCATCAAAGTCCACTGTAACATGGAGACCGGAGAGACGTGCATCGCCGCCAACCCCGAGACCATCCCCCGCAAAGTCTGGTGGACCGCCTCCAGGAACAAGCCCGTGTGGTTCGGCGCCGACATGAACCAAGGGACACATGTGAGTACTACTACTACTACTACTACTACTACTACTACTACTACTACATTTAAACACTGTGATGACGCCGATCTCGCAAATGGACCCTCCTTGATCTACCTTTTCTTCTGAATCGCAGTGGCCCTCAGGGGACCCACGTCTCCGGACACTTTAAAGCTCTTCTTGTTAACACTATGACCTGGGGCTGGGCGATATGTTTAGCACTTTATTATGCATTATTAGGTGCAATAAAACAACAATAAAAAACATGCAAGAAAATGTGATTAGTCCCCAGAGAGTTTGGAAAACAACCGAGATGCGACTTTTCAAGCGACAAAAGCTGTAAATTGAATCTCTTTCTCGTGTGTCTTATTTCAGTTCTCGTACGGAAACAAAGACCAGTCTACGAACTCTGTGACGGTTCAGATGACGTTCATCAGACTCCTGTCCAAGGAGGCGTCTCAGAGCCTCACGTACCACTGTAAGAACTCCGTGGCCTACAAGGACGAGCGCAACGACAACCTGAAGAAAGCCCTGGTCCTCAAAGGCGCCAACGACCTGGAGCTGAAGGCGGAGGGAAACAACCGCTTCCGCTATACCGTGGTCCACGACTCGTGCTCGGTGAGAACGGACGATGACTGTGCCCAGGGTTTAGTCCTGGTTTAGGTCGGGTTTTATTCTAGTTTAGGTTAAGAGCACTAACCACCACGACTCGTGCTCGGTGAGAAGAGCAACAACCACCTCAGATCAACTTTCAAGTCAAGCAATCCATTTTATCTGTTGAGCACAATTCATTAAGTCAAAGTTTACGACAAAACATGACATGAAATGACACTACAAAAGACAAATAAAACATAAATAATCACAGAAATTTAAAACCAAATCGCACAGGTCTTAAACATGATCAGATCTTCATGCAGACTGTTCCAGATTTTATCAGCAGAGTCTTTTCTCTGAGGAGATACTCCTTCATACATAAAATAACTTCTGTCCAAAAGTTTAGTTCAGGACAAGTCATGGTTTAAAACTATAGAACTGGTTAATTCCTGGTTTTCACCTTGCTGCTCCACACTCAGTGTCTACTATAATCAAATATATATATATTTATATATTTTTTTAACCATGTGCATCAGAATATGAATATGTTTCATTGAGAAACCTTTCAATCACGATGACAAACTAGGAATTTTTTGGGTGCAATGGTGGGCATGGGAATCAAGTAGGCTTTCCATGAAAGGACATCTATTTTTTCAGCCTTACAGAGTGCCTCAGACTTCTGTTTTTCACTTTTGATTACTCCACCTCCACCAAGTCAAATCCTTCCTAACAGTACTGGTTCTACTTGAGCAAACTATCGGAAACAAATGTCTCCTTCACTAATGATGTCTCTTATCGATGCCGCTTTGCGCTGCAGCCTCTATAAATGATAAACCTGCAGATCCAAGACTGCAGATACATGCACCACTATCACTTACTCACACACTCAAGCCTCCGCTGTTTTACGATCCACGCTGCACGTTTTAACGAGTCCATCGGAATCTGTCCTCTCTATAAACGCTCATAAACGAACTGAGGAACCAAAACAAAGCGCACGTGCACGGCATCATTCAGAAACTACAAGAATATGAAAACGCCTGATGTTCCTCCCCTCGGCGCATCGCTGTCAACACGATTTATCAGAACATAAAAAACATTTCAGCTTTAAATTCTGTGTAAGTTCTCAGTCGTACAGGAGTTGTCCATCTTCAATGAAGGTACTTGATTCATCTTCTGTACTCAGTAGTTGAAGTCTTCGAACGTTTCGCCTTTCATCCAGCTTTAAATTCTGTTCCTTTATTAACCATTTTACAAAAGCTTTTATAAATGCTTTGTATGAGGACGTTTATGGCAAAATAGGTTAATTTATTAGCCCTGTTTGAATAAAAACTACAAGAAGCATGCCCATATTATATAGATGTGTTTTATCTATTTGGAATTGATAAAGAACCGGATCGATAAGAGAAATTGTCAATGGCATTGATATCGATAAAAACTTGCAACATGAAACATAGACTAAAAATAATTATGGATAATAAAAATAAGGGCGTTCAGTAGAAGATTTAGAAAAGGTAAAATTAGCTAAACTCTGAGTTTAAATCTGAAACAACAGCGCAAGTTTTTGGATTTGCAAAAGTGTGAGCCGGAGCTGTGCTAATCCACGTGGCCTTAATCTGACTGTACCTGTAACCATAGTAACCTCTGTCTCCTCCCGTCCGCCCCGCAGCAGCGCAGCGACTCCTGGGGTAAGACGGTGTTCGAGTACCGGACGCAGAAGACGGCGCGGCTGCCCATCGTGGACTTCGCCCCCGTGGACATCGGCGGACACAACCAGGAGTTCGGAGTGGACATCGGGCCCGTCTGCTTCTTATAAAACCATCACCAAAACCCCCCTTCCAAAACCCTGTGCCGAGCGACGCAGCCAGGAGAATCTGAGACTGTGGGACTACGGAGCAAACGCCATGTTGTACATACGAGAAACGGAAACTGGGACTTCTGTGGCGAGATATTTATTGTGCCTTCGACCAAAGCAACACTAAAGTGGACACATCACTAGCGTTTACCTGTTTATAGCCAAAGTTTTATGGCGCTCCCCCCCCCCCCCCCCCCCCCCCCAAACCCCCAAACGGACGTTGCGCGTTCCAGTGGTAATCCCGACTACTGCGTAAGGTCCCAGAGAAATTCACGGAGTCAAACGGTACTTCTGCCTTTATTTGTTTTTATAAATCAGTTTTGTTCATTTTTGTTTTATAATAAATGTTGTATAAAAATGACGTGGTGCTATTGAGGAAAAAACGTGTGGCTGATTTCACAGTTTGTACACGCCCGTAATAAACGTGTCCACCTACAGCCACCAGGGGGAGACAAAACACAGCGGATCGCAAGACATTGCTGCTCCACATGCTTTTTTATTTTTTTTTGAGAGAGATGGAGATCGATGGTTGACTCTTCGGTCTTTTAGGAAACCATTTCCTCCTCCCTTTCCCACATTCCTGCGAAGGGAAAGTATTCAAACAGATGGAACAGCGAAGGGGAAGTGGCTGATGAGTCCATTAACTGCAGATCAGCATCATAGAAATAGAAAGGAGAAGCGGCGTTCGATTCAAACGTATGCGGACAGTTCGTAAGTCGTCTTTGGAGAGTTCACTTTAGATATTAGCGTCCAGTGTATTACAGAAACATATTACTGTTTTCAGAAAGTAAGGACAAAATACAGTAATACATTAGTCATTGCAATTTAAGTAACTCAAGCTTGTATCGATGTACAAACGGAAAAAAACTCCCCTCAATTAAAATGCAGCACCAAATCAAGTTGGAAGTTGGCGTGTAGGATCTGCAGTTGTAGCTAATGTCATTTCAAAACACGACACAATGTTTATATTTTTGCCAAAAGTGACTCAAAGTAGTGTCGTGTTTTGAAACAGTAGCATGTAAAGGTTCTGTAGACTGTAGAATATATTACAATTTTAAAGAAACTTGCACTGTTAGCATCTAAAAGTGTCTCTGAGCTAAATGCTAACTTAAATTCAGTCGAGTTTCTGCTTTTTGTGGGTCTGATACACAAACATCATCTTATAAGATAAAGGAACCACAGAAATGATATAAATGAGATCCATTGCTATACTTTAGTATTGGGCCTGTCTTCCCTATTCATTTGTGTGGGAATAGAACGCTCAAATTGACCAAACATCCTGGTTCTTCAGCCGAGAAATGGATAGTCTTCTCGGGCGGGACGGTCTGCTCTGATTGTGTATAGATCTATGAACCGGTTAGTCTGGAAGTATACGTAACCACATCCCTGTTCCTAACCCTAATCTCGAGTTTCCCTCCTGAGCCGGCGATTTCGTGGAAGCGTTCGGGAGACGAGAGGAGGGGTTTGGTTTCCGCTCCTCCTGGTGGCTGTAGGCGGCGCGGCAGCGTGAGCTTCTACCTCGTGTGAACCGGAGGCAGGTCGTGGAACTTGTGCGGCCGACAATAAAGATCTGACGGACTGAGCGCGTGTGACTGTGTGGTTTTGTGCATGTTCGCTTTTACCCTGTGCTTCATGGCGCTTCGTGTCGGGCGGACGACGCTTGTAACTTCTTGCTGCAACACATTAAACAGATGCTTGGAATCCCAGCTTCAGTGGCGTTAATTCAGGTTTGGGTAGAGCCAGACAAAACCTCTTACACATTTTATAGGGGTTTAATGTGGGGTAAATTGGTATACCATAGAGCCACATTTTGGTTTATGTACATTTTGGGATATTTTCTATTTGTTTGCAAATTCAAAACTCGTCTGGAATATAGTTTTAAAGATGTTGGTAAAGAAAGAAAAAAAAGAAAGAAAGAGAAACCCCTGGAGGAGGGCAAGTTGAACTTCCAGATTTAAAGTTGAAAATTACAGCTAAAATCATAGAATCTTAATTGTTACAAGGCAAGGCTGGTTAAGGAGGGGGTATGTGTGTGCAGTCTGTATCTGATTTAGCCCCGTGGCTTGGCCTTTAAAGGCAAGAGAGATAGGAGGTCCAGCTGCTGTTATTCCAGTAATAGGTCATACAT
The DNA here is from genome assembly GCA_021464625.1 of Proterorhinus semilunaris. Classification (NCBI taxonomy): domain Eukaryota; kingdom Metazoa; phylum Chordata; class Actinopteri; order Gobiiformes; family Gobiidae; genus Proterorhinus; species Proterorhinus semilunaris. The sequence continues at coordinate 2,396,861 of CM038353.1, read as the reverse complement.
TTATGATTAAATAGCTTTTACTTGGTCTCAGCATTAGTTCAGTTCTCCACAGCAGGTAGTTCCCTTAACAGTTCATCTCTTTTCCTCACAAAATGTTTCCAATCAATAATTTTATTCAAAGATAATATCTTTACGTTATGTATATATACAGCATATCATTTCCATACACCAACTGGAGACATTTTGCCTCGAAAAATGTTTTTTTAGAGACAAGCAAATTTTAATCTGCCTGTCTCAACCACTAAAAACAGTGCAGAACCACTAGAATTGTACATTAAAATGTCCAGTAGTTTTTTGGGAAAATTACCCCAGTTTGTCTTCTCTGAAAAAAAAAACAGAAGATAGTTTTGTTTATTTAAGCGGAATCTGTAATTCATACCCCTAGAGGCCATAAGCGTCACTGCAGGTGTCGTAGCATGTTGTGTTTTTTTACTCATTAATCGTCCGTGAGAGTAAATACTACGCTGACAGAAAAGACAAAGGGACAGAGGGATGTTGTTCATCCAGTTACACAATGGAGATAATTTTATTCACTCAAACTTGACTGTAAATACTGTTATGTGGGGGTCAGCCCTATGTTCCCCCACTTCTATTGATTAAGATTAGGCACCAGCCCACTATCCTTAAGGTTAGTGGTTCGGGCAGGGTCAGGGTTAAGCTGATTGATATATGTATGACATTTCACTCTCATAACTCGTGATTGGGTGAAGTACCAACTCACCTACGGAAAAAAAAACATCGCACCCGGGGAACATAGGTACGCACCCGTTTAAGTGGCGCTAGCCCGCAGTTAGCTTAGCCCGTTAGCCTGTTAGCTTCTTCTTCGTGATTCCATTAGTGTGTATTGGTGACTAATGGTTTTCTGGGCAGAGACACCAGGGGGGAGATGAAAGACCCCCCAATCATCTCATTAACACTTGTATTACCCCCAGAGACACTACGGGAAGGATTTATTATGGTAAACAAGTTACTTAGTTCTGCTTTAACAAAACGACCGAACATCAGAAACAAAAATGTCCTACGTGTGTTTTTTTTTTTTAGTATCAGGCCAAAAATTCACTTTGAGAAGTAAAAACACACTTTTTTTTCATTCATTTACGGCCGATATTTTTTATTTTTTTGGACAAGTTCAAATCATGTGAAGATCAAATCTATAATGTAACATAAACATAACAATGTTTCCTTTTCAGTTTTGTGTGTTTTTTTGTTTGTTTAAAATGACCGGCTTCCAGATCCTTGCTCGGCTCTTGCTGTGTATTCGCTCAACAGGAACGACTCCAAACACATTTTTCATATTGTGCAGACATCGCTTTAATAACAATCGTAACAACAGAGTCACTGCAGCCAAAACGACAAATGGACATTTCTACATGTAGTAAAATATCTCCCGTAAAAAACAAACAAAGTGCGTCTGGTGCAGAAATATACGGAGCCCCTAATGTTCCCCCAGGAGAGAAACAAATGAATCTTTTGCACAGTTGACGTAAAAGAAAAGAACCTTCTTCACAAACCTTTTTTTTCCCCTCCGTGACGGTGAACTTCAGGGGCTCCGTAATGCGAACACGCAGGAATCATAGTAAAACAATAATGACTTCAGGTTAAAAACGAGTTAATACTGAACGCAACTTTAGAGACAGGAGCGATACTGGAATGTTCCGGTCAGCAGCCGAGGAGTTCACAGAAGAGGATTTGTGTTTTTCGTTTGTGGGATAGCTTAAGTTCATTCGGACTTTTTCAGGTTTGAGAGAAGTCAAAGCTACGAAATCAACAAGAACAAGTGTCACGTGGGCAATTTGGGGTCAATCTCAGCCTTGATCTGGAAGAATGACTTTTTCTTTTCTACAATTCAGCTGCCCTTGATTCTCGGGAGATGTTTCACAGCTTCTGGAAGGTGCAGGAAGTTCAGGGAGGGATCACTTAAAAGCTAGATATCCAAAGACTCAAAAGCAAATATCGGTAAGTTTCTGTCAACTTCAGTTCAGTTTTGATGACCAAACGTTTTGGCAACGCAGGGTTAAGGGTGCCAGTGATAAGGACTTGTTCTGTTGGCTTCTTCAACATCAGGACCTTCAGCGTGCTCTGGGGCGGTTTGGAGTTGGAGAGGAACTGCTGCTCCGTGAGGTCGAGAGGAGCCAGCTCAGGTGGCTGTTTCAGATGCCTGGCCGGGAGATGATCCAGGTATGTCCTATTGGGAGGAGGCCCAGACCCAGGACATGCTGGAGGGACTATGTCTCTGTGTCCTGGTGTGGCCTCGGGGTCAGAACAGCTGGAGGATGTCTGTGTAGATCAGGAAGTCTGGGCATCTCTGCTGAGACGCTGCCTCCGTGACCCGGCCCCGGATAAAGCGGAAGCAAATGGATGGATGGAGTAAACATGGTTAAAAGCTAATCAATCTTATGAGCCCTGACTGATCGTTTTTATATATTGCTGGGTTGCAGGTTCTAGAATGTGATGATGTCACCGGACCCAGCGGGGGGCGGGACCCAGTTTTTCCTATTAACAGCATTACACTTTCACAAGTCGTAGCTCAAAAGAAAGAGTATGAATTACAAAAAAATATCATTAATATCAGTCACTGGGTCCATGATCTCTCGTTACAAGACCAAACATCTCCTCAAAAACAAAATACTTTTCCTCCATATAATAGTATTGGCCTTTGGAACGCTGTGATGTGACCTGAAACCCAGCAATAATTGTTATTAAGGATTCCATGGCTAAATGTGCACTGTCCTCTCCACATCAACAAATATAAAAAATATATATTTTACTTGTCCTGGATTTTCAGGACTTTGCAAATCCAAGTTACACGATTTCCAGAAGGTGTTCAACGTTCAGGAATAGAACGTTTGAAAGCCAGAAAAGAAAAAGTCTTTATCACCTTTCATTCCGAAGACATTTGCACAAAGGGTTCATATTGACCTGTCCACTGTAATTGTTTCCCAAATCCTCGTGTGAAAACTCTTCGGCCGCTGAGTAAACGAAGCTACATTTCATGGTCAGAATCCAGTCGAATCGTACAAAGAGGAATGTTAGCCACACACGAAGGCGAAAAGTCCCACGTCGATTGTACCTGTGAACGCGACGTTATGTACACCTCTCAAAGCTGTGCGAGTACTCAAAACTACCAGCTCCAGTTCATTAGAAAAATACTGCTTCTCTTTTCTACAACGGGGGGGGAATGCGCCGCGGGAATCTGTCTCTGCCGAAGATTAAAGTCACGGGAATTCAGGCGCGTTTTCAGGCGAGACGCTGCGGGGGGGGGGGGGGGGGGGGGGAAATACATTTAGAGATATCGGTTTAAAACTTCTGCTGTGGATTATGGACATAAATATGAGGGAAAAATGTATTGCAAGTTTTCTGACGTTGTACGAGGTCAAGTATCTCGGGGTGTTGTCCTCAGTGAGGGACGGATGGAGCGTGAGATCGACAGCAGTCATGTGATCGCTGTATCGGACTGTTGTGGTGAAGAGGGTCTGAGGCAAAGCTCTTCATTTACCGATCGATCTACGTTCCCACCCTCACCTGTGGTCGTGAGATCTGGGTGAGGACCGAAAGGACGAGATCGCAGGGCGGCTGGAGGTGAGGAGCTCAGTCATCCCGGTGGAGTCGCTGCTCCTTCACGTCGAAAGGAGCAGCTGAGGCTCGAGCGTCTGTTCCAGAGCCTCCTGGTCGCCTCCCTCGAGAGGTGCTCCGGGCATGTCCTATTGGGAGGAGGCCCAGACCCAGGACACGCTGGAGGGACATGTCTCTGGGTCCTGGTGTGGCCTCGGGGTCAGAACATCTGGAGGAGCTGTGCGTGTGGATCAGGAAGTCTGGACATCTCTGCTCAGACGCTACCTCCGGATAAAGAGGAAGAAACTGGATGGATGTGAATCTAAACAATACAGCCTGGTCTACATGTATTTTATTTAGTGACATATTAGCTACAAAGATTTGCTCAGAGGGATTTTGGATCTTGTTTAGTTTTGGAATAAACTACTAACTATAAAAAATGTCCTCTTGCTTTCTCTTGCAGTTCAAAGCTTAACGAATCAGGCAGGAATTAGATATTGAAGAATCCCTCTGAAAGAAAAGCTTCTTCTACAGAGTCTGTAGAAGCTAACGTGGAGATGTTTTAAAGAGTGGAATGAACGTTCTGTAATGTCCCCGCGGACTTTGGCGTCTTCCACGAAGGGAAAGAGCATATTTGGATCACAGAGCGTTGTCGGGGGGATTCTGTGCGTCGCGTGGATACCAAACATGTCGGCGTTGGCGAATGAGCGCGGGAAACTGCAGCGCCTCGCCTGGAGTCGGACGGTTTTCACGTCAAAGTTCTGAATTCGGGTCGTTTCCAAAAAAAAACCTTCACAGAGACAGACTCGTGGCGGCGCCGTCTCGTTAAAAACCGTATAAACTCTGGGTGAAACTGCGGGACAGAGGGCGGACATCTTGGCTCGAGTTTGGCACTTCTTCAGACGATCAGCAGCGACTGTCCAGGGGGTCCAGAGAGAACACGGCGCCCTCTAGGGTCAGTCCCATTTTGAACCCCTCCTGAACACACACAGAGTCATCATCACTAAAGGCTTTTTTACTCTGATTTATTTATTTATTCCCTTTAATATGTTTTGATGGTATTTGATTTGAAAATATTATATATCTGTTTATATTTAGTTTCATTAATGTCACGACTGGAACATGAATCAGACCCACCTGAACCGAGCACATTTTCTCCAGTTTGGCTTTACCCAAATCCAAAAGGCAAAATAGTGACAAAAAGGGAGGATGAAAATGCAACAGAAAAAACTGACAATAAAGCGACAAAAACGTGCTGGAAAAGCAACAATAACACACAAAAAAAGCATCACGAAAAGAGATGAAAACACGTCAGAAACACTAAACACATAAACGCTGCGACAACGCAACAATAAAGTATCAGTATCACTTCTGTGGGTCTTAGCTTTCAAATGAGGCGTTACTCTGGCCTGTAAGCTCCAGTCGAGAAGCTTTTAGATTTGGGTAAAGCTGAACTGGAGAACATATTTTTTATTTATATTTATTGGTTTATTTGGTCAGGACAGTGCATGTTAATGAACATACATGGGTCTCATGCATGTAAACAAGCCACACCGGATTGTAGCCTTGGGCTAATTTGCATCCGTCGTCCTCCATGCACACTCTCAAACACACTCTCATTCATCCTGGTCTATTGTACATGTTTTTAGTGGTAGGGGAAACCGGAGTACCCGGAGGAAACCTACGCAGACACGGGGAGAACATGCAAACTCCACACAGAAAGGCCCCGTCCAGGTGGGAATTGAACCTGGGACCTTCTAGCTGTGAAGCACGAGCGCTAACCGCTGTGCTACCGTGTTGCCAACATGTGACGTGTGTGAGAGGTTGAGCAACAAAACAAGAAATACATAGATCACACACATAAAAGTGTCAAAAGTTATTCTTTTACTCTTTTTTTTAACTCAAGTAAGAAACAGATAAGTAGAAGTAAAAAGTACAGTGTGAAGAAACTACTTAAAAAAGTACTGTTAATGAAAGTTGGGTCACTTTCCTGGAATAATAATAATAATTTAAAGCGGACTTTTGTTTGTTTGTTTGTTTCTGTTTGTTTACTTTATTGTCCCCGTAGGGAAAAGTGTCCTCTGCATTTGACCCGACCTTCGATGCCGCTGAGGCGACCCGTCAGGAGCAGCGGTCGACGGCAGGTGACCCATCTCCAGATGTGGAGCCAGGCTGCTGGTCAGAATCACCTGGCTGGAGGATTCACCTATTGTACATGTTTTTAGTGGAGTACCCGGAGGAAACCTACACAGACACGGGGAGAACATGCAAACTCCACAGAAAGGCCCCGTACAGGTGGGAATCGAACCCGGGACCTTCTAGCTGTGAAGCAGAATAATTCTCATTTTCCTCTCGTTTTGTCGAATTGGAGAAAATGTGCTCGGTTCAGCTGGTGGTTAAGAGGTTAAGGCACAATTCCTTTAATGGCTCAGAAAAACTCGGATATTTGGAAGTTCCAAATAACGACCAGGGAAAAACATTTACACATTTCTTTTCTAAACTGTGTCTCTCCTGTCGCCTCCGCTCGGACAGAAATGACCACATGTCCTTTTCACTGAATCATTCATAAAGTGTCTGAGCATAAAAACGTCTCTTCACAAACATGCAGCCAAACAAACCACATTCAGATACTGACCATCTCTGTCGCTGCAGGAGGAAAAGAGAAGAGAGAAAAAGAGGAGCGTTAAGAACAGGAGGGCGAGCTCTGCCCCCTGCTGGAGGAGCTACGTCACTGATCCGAAATGACAGAAGAAGATCATTTAAATCAGCACGAAAGAATGAGCAATGAAGCTAAAACAATAGACTTTAAATAAATAAAAAACAGCAATAACAGTCAATGTAAAGAAACGTGTTTGAGGATGAAGATGCTGGAGAGTGTGATTGTTCAGTGTGATTTCCGGACCTGCATCTCGTCGAGTTTGGACTGGATGTCTGGGGGGAAGTCGGCGGCTCCGCAGGTGAACGGGTCGAAGGGCTCGGCTCCGAACAGGTCTTTGTCTGAAAACAAACAGACGGTTGGCCTTCGGTCTGTAGGTCATGATCAAATAAGGAGCTCTTCTTACTGATGTCGGGCGGCGAGGACTTGGGCGGAGGAGGCGGGCAGCCGTTGGACGCCGCGGTGGGCACCAAAGGAGTGACCGGAGAGAAGGGCACCATATCAAAGACATCTGTGGACTGAGGCTTCAGGGAGATGCTGCCCACCTGGAAACACGAGAACGATCCATCAAACACCAGAACGATCCATCAAACACCAGAACGATCCATCAAACATCAGAACGATCCGTCAAACACGAGAACGATCCATCAAACGCCAGAACGATCCATCGAACACGAGAACGATCCATCAAACACGAGAACCATCCATCGAACACCAGAACGAACCATCAAACACGATCCATCAAACACCAGAACGATCCGTCAAACACCAGAACGATCCGTCAAACACCAGAACGATCCGTCAAACACCAGAACGATCCATCGAACACCAGAACGATCCGTCAAACACCAGAACGATCCATCAAACACCAGAACGATCCGTCAAACACCAGAATGATCCATCAAACACCAGAACGATCCATCAAACACCAGAACGATCCATCAAACACCAGAACGATCCGTCAAACACGAGAACCATCCATCGAACACCAGAACGATGCATCAAGAATTTTGATGGATCAAGAAATTTAGAATAATGTGAGTTGGAATCATGTTCAATGCAATTTTAATGACATCTTTAAATTAAGGCTAAAGAATAATATAACTAAAGAATAATATATGTACATAAGTTCTGTGAACTTCAACCTACTCCTTCAGAATGAGCAAATTCACTAATTTATCTGATGTGAACATCTGTTTTTTTTTTTTTATGCTGCTCAAATAAACAAAACAAACTAAATGTTTGTTGAAACGGAGCTGCTGAATTGTGCAAAACAAATTTCAGATCTTTGCCTCTGACAATAAAGTCTCTGTCTGTGATTACATTGTTCTAAATGTAGTTGAAGCTGGAGTATCGGACTTTAGGATAAATGTATTATTGCCTCCACAGAGTGCGTTACAAACACACAAAACAGATCTTTGTCTTCACGATGGTAGACAGAAGTAGAATTGCTCTTCACAGGACTAATACAGTTTTCTCTTCTCGAAGCTGCACTCGGGCTGAACATGACGGATGTGCAGGAGGGATTGTGAGAGCTAGAAACGAGATTAGGCCAAAACTAAACATTTCACAGTTTGGACAAGAAGACTCAGGTACCCCAACTTTAAGTGCAACCAAACTGACCAAAGGTGTTTCTGTTTTGTTATTGGAAACAGAATCTAAATCTAGAGCCAAGTTAACACAGTTATATCAGTCATTTACAGATACACAGATTTATCTAGAGGGGAATAAACCTGTTATACATGCATACATTAACCTCTTACCCGCCTTAACCGAGTGACTTTACCCAAACCTAAAAGCGTCTCTTCTCCTCAAATGAAAGACAAACAAAACTGATCTGAACGGCTCTTATTCCTCGCGTTGTTGACGTGGAGTCGTCACTTTTTTCATCAAATTTTTTCCACTTTTGTTGATTTTAATCCCATTTTAATGTTTGGAAAAACAAGGAAACCAAATGAAGGTTGACATGTTAAAAGATATTCAGTCATCTTCACCTACAGTTCCTAAAGTTTAGTCCTTTCCTACTTTCCCCAGTCGTGATGTTATTGCAGTTACAGGACTCGGCCTGTAGGGGGCAGCGTAAGCCCAGTAAAAGCACGGGCAGCTTCAGAAAAGAATCCCACAGAAAGGAGCAGCAGCAGAACAAAGTAGAAGTTTTACTCTGGGCCGTGGGATGCTGCAGCCAGGGGGCGCCACAGCGGAGGAGGCGGAGACAACGGCGGCCGGTTTGGCGGGAGGCGGAGTCAGCAGGCCGGACGACGACGAAGTGTTGGACTCGGGCGAACTCATCGGGGTCAGAGTCACCGAGGAAATCTCCAAACACGACAAAGACCAGGACAGTGAGGAGGGGCGGGAGCGGGGCAAGGAGGAGGGGGAGGAGAGGGGGAGGGGCTTCAGGGGGGGAGGGGTTAGAGAAGGCGAGAAAGCGAAAGTGAAGTTAATGCAGAGTCAAAGCGAATAGTCGATAAGCGCAAAGATCGGATCAGATCGAGGATCGAGGCGAAACGGAGAAAATGCTTTAAAAGGAATTAGCGAAAGAGTTTGTTAAAAAAAACATGGAGCAGGAAATGAAAAAAGAAAAGACTTTATATTAAAGAAAGAAAAGACTCTATATGGGAAAAATGGGAAAAAACTAAATGTAGAGATATCAATGTGAAGCTTCTGCTGTAGATTAATGACATAAATATGAGGAATACTTTCACTTTGATTTCCATTATATTTAATGCGGAGTATGATTAAAACATGTAGTACTAAAGGCCTACTCACGCTCCACAAGACGTGTTGCTGCCGAACTAAAGGAGACAATGCTGCGTAGAACATGCATAATTCACTCTGCTGATGCTGACGATCCTCTTTTGCACGTGCTGCTCACTTTGCACATGAGCAAACACTTGGTAAATGACCCCCTTAATGCGTATTCTGAATACAAGTAAAATACGGCCCAGGTCTGAGATGATTCAATCCGGCCCACGGCTTGTAGGGCAAACATTTCTGAGTATGTCAAAAAAAAAAGGTAAGAAATTCATTATTTTTATTTAAGCAGCCTCCTAGTGGCTGGAGTGAGCATTCTGGCCATTTCTTCAATCATAACTGCGGAGTTATGATTGAAGAAATGACCAGAGGATAAGAAGTTGAACTTAAATAATGACGCTCACACAAGTTTGGCTTGATATGGCTAAAAATAATAGTCCTATAATAACAGTAGGTATCAGCTGTTCCAAATACACAATGTACTGTAATGTACAATCGGATAAAGTTGAGCAGAAAGTGTTCGAATTATTGTTGGTGCGGCCCTCCGACTCAATTCAGGCTTCTCATGTGGCTCCTTATGAAAATGAATTGCCCACCCCTGGTATAGACTATTGTTAGAAGTGGAAAAAATCTGTAGGAATTTTGCATTGTTTTATTGTGGCTCAAAGCTCGATGAATCAGGTACTGGAGGAACTGTCTGATTCAGGCAGGGGAGATGTTGTTAAAGAGTGGAATGAAAACGGCCCTAAGGTTTAGTGACAAAGTGTATCTGTCTCCCGTTATGTATATTTCTCAACGTTATAAAGTAAGCATCGTAAAGGGAGCGTTTTGTCTATTTCTACTCTGACGTTAATAAAACTAAGACATTAAGGGAGAAAACTAGCAAAAGTTTTTATAAACATTTTAGCCCCGTGGCTTTAAAAGTCTTGTGTTTATTGTCATTCCGCGTCCTCCCCCCGGCTGCTGGAGCCGACACCGGGGACTAATTGCCTCCACAGTCCGGTCTCTGAACCTGGACCTGCCACTCCGGGGTCCGCGGGGCCGTATCAGGAGCGCCAGCCGACTACAGGACACTTTATAATTACAACGGGGCGGGGGGTAAACGGAAACTTTCTGCTGAAAGTCGGGGGTGGCGAAGTCGTGTTCTCACCGGGGGCACGTGGGAGATCATCAGCTGCTCCTCCAGGTCCTGAAGCTGCTTCTTCAGCTCCGCGTTCTCCGTCTCCAGCTCCTGGATCTGACAGAAAGAAGGAATCTGTACTATATTAAAAAAATACTGCATCTTTTAACTTTGACTCTTGGGGGTTTCGACCGTCCGCCGCACAATGTCTGAAATGCTATTTTTCCGCAGAGAATTCGATGCCCAGACTCATGAAGCGTTGTTGACAGCGGATGCTATTTTAATGACTATGGATTTTTCAAGTTGTTAAATTAATATAAAATACCGTGTTTGAAAACCCATAAGCCGACGGACGAGCGATCGCTGCCGTCGGCGTTTACACCCACGATTTTCGCCGGATGTTTTTGTGAATGTTTGGCAGCAGCTGATGCGTCCAGGCCTCTGAGGACGGATCTGGATTCAAACCAACGGGACGCACTGTCGCCGTTTGGGGGCAGGGCGACTATTTGTTTGCTCACGTTTCCTCTCGTCTCATCTGCTCGGGGCAACATCTGCACTGAAGGGACCTAAACATGTTCCCCAGCGGGAAGGGGCCTTTCTGTTTCTGTGTGGAGTGTGCATGTTCTCCCCGTGGCTGCGTAGGTTTCCTCCGGTTTCCCCTGCCACAAAAAAACATGTACAATAGGCCCGGATGAATGATGTGGGCAGTCGCTCCCAGGGGAAACTGAAGTGTGGTGTGAATGTAAAATTGTCTGTGAAAGGCTCTATACAAATAAAGTCCTTCTTCTAACACAAACAAATCTGTTTCCTGCCCAGAAACAGAGAGAAAACACACACACTCTACTCGACAAGAGCGCTCACGGTTCAGGAATCGAAACTGGGACCTCCACAGTTTATTTCAATCACTGGATCATCCCCTGTTCATCAAGGTATGCCGCAAGGATCCATTCGCGGACCACTTCTATTCACCTTTTTACATCCTTCCGCTGGGAGAGATCATAAGGGTATATTTCACACATATGCTGATGACACAGTTATACATCTCCTCCAAACCCACTGCCCAGCTTCTTCCTCAGTCCCTCTGCCTTTCAGAACTCTGGACCTGGCCCACATCCAACACCGACAAGACAGAGCTCATGGGTGTGGCTACTGGACAACCGCTCACCATGGCCGGCAACAATATCTGCCCATCCCCATTTGAGATTCAAGATTTTTTATTTGTCAAACTATGTGAATGATTTGAAATTTCTCTCATCCTTGATTGTGGAGCGGGGGGTGGGGGAAGAGGGATGAGAGGGAGCTCAGGGAGTTCAGCTTCCCGATGGCCTTGTGTATGAAACTGTTCTGAAGTCGACTGGCCCGTAGACTCCGCAGTCTCCTCCCGGAAGGCATTACCTTGAAGAGCCTGTGTGATGGGTGCGTAGGGTCCCTGGTGACAGCTTTTGAACCACACATACGCTCAATAACAAAGCCCTCTTTCACCTCAGGAACATCTTACGCCTCCGCCACTCACTTCCGGACTCAGAAAAGCTCATAACCTCACGACTGGACTATTGCAATGGAGTCGTGTCCGGGTTCAGGCTCCAACACATCCAAAACTCTGCCTCCAGGGTCCTGACTCACATCAAGCCCTGACAACACATCAGCCCCACTCCATTTACACTGGCTTCCTGTAATCCTTGCATTAATCCCTCCACTCCCTGGCCCCTCAGTACCTGTCTGACCTCCTCCACATTTACACTCCCTCCCGGTCTCTCCGCCCCTCGTCCTCAGCTCACTGTTCCCCACTCCTGCTTGTGGACCATGGGAGACGGAGCCTTCAGGCCCCCGCACTCTGGAATCCCTTGTGAATATTTGCAGGCGGTCCAAGTATCTTCAGTCTTACTGGAACCGGAGAAGTAATAAAAGCCATTGTCCTTGAGGGGGAAGTAGGGGGAACATCCTGGTTAGAGGGGCAGTAAAAAGCTTTGATCTGTGGTTTAACATATGGATGCTAGATGTTTATCAAGCTAACAAAGTCCCTTTTGTGCATAAGGGGGCTGTGCTTAACTTAGATGTAAGGACTGTCCTGCTGAAGAGACGAGAGACTCTTTTGAAATGCTCTACATGTAACCTGCATCTGACCATCTGTAAATAAAGAACCACTGGGACACGCAACCTTTCTGATTTTTCCTCATGTTACAACAAGTGAATCCGGGAGCCAGATCGCCGCCTTTAAGTTGTTTTACATTTTTATTTTTATTCATACCCTTCACACATACGAACAGCCGATGGTATTGGTCGTTACAAATCCTCAAAACACATCTGTTCTAATTAGCATTTTGTGTGTGTGTGGGGGGGGTCTGAAAAGTGCAATACAAATCCAAGAGATTATGATTATTGTTAAAAAACTACTCTCCCGTTTTACTGCACCACTTTTTAAATATTTGTTTGCCTGTTTTCATTATTCCCTCATGAATGTTGCCGAAGTTGTGAATCTTTCCCACTTGTTGCCGCTGGATTATTGCCGCATAAATAATAAATGTCTAGTTTCGCGCCGCTGTTGTCTCACGACAGTTAAATAACAGTTTCCCCTTTTGCCGAGCAGACCCCACGACGCGCACATTTGCCTGAGCGATGCCCGAGTCGATCCGGCGCCCGGTCCATCCATAACAATACGATCACGTTATGTACCGCAAACACGGGGATCGATGGGGATTTCTGCTCAAATAAATGACTCTATCAGGCTTTGTTCCGGGCGCTCCGCTCCGCCGGGCATTAATAGCGCCGAGTTGTTTTGCATGCATCGTTTATATTCATGAGAGCGCGACTCGCAGATCAATAGCGGCTTAGTGGAGAAAGTGTTCGTTAAAAATGTACACGGACCGCTTTGGTGAAAGTTGTAGCATCATTTATCCATGAAGGCCGCGGGGCTCGGCTCGAAACCTGGACCAGAAAGTTTATTGTATTTGCACAAACATAATTGTAAATGCATCTTGGTAACAGAAGCTCATGGACCGTGCAATCGTCTGGGCCTCTGCACAGAAGCTTCATCCGTCAGTATCATGGGCTCTGGTCATTGATACACATTTCCAACGACGTCATGGTAAACGGTCTCAACTTATACAGCGCTTTTCCACCTACATTAGGCACTCAAAGCGCTTTACAGCAAGGAACCTCTCACCCATTCATACACCAATGTACGCAGACACTGGAGGCAAGGAGGGTGAAGTGTCTTGCCCAAGGACACAACGAGAGCGTGCACTTTCAGGAGGCGGGATTCGAACCCCCGACCTTCCGATCACGAGACGACCCGCTCAACCATCAGCGCCACCGTCGCACCGTCATATAGTTAAGGCAAAGACCGAAATGGAAAACATGTAAAAATATTAGGGCCGGGACTTTTTGCGATTAATTAATTACATGAGGTTTAGTGCGATTAAAAATATTAATCGAAATTAATCACACTTTGCTTTCTACACTTCAGTTTCCTTTTTTCCTGCAGACGCACAATTAATGGCAATATTGCACTGGTCTGTTGGACTTGGTTGAACAAAAATAAACAATATTTTGTTGCTTAAGATTATGCATTATTCAATGGTATACTAAAAATCCTTATGAAAAAAACTTCTCACTGTTCTCAGGTCAAATATTTATATGCGATTAATTAATTACAAAGCCTCCAATTAATTAGATTATGTTTTTAAATCAAGTCCCAGCCCTAAAAAATATATATTTCCTCTAAGGGAAAAATCAAGGATTAAGCTGTTTAAGCTGCTCAAGACGTTAGCATCTACTGGTAAACTTCTACTTGGTAAAATGCCCTGGAGCCGCTCGACCTGGTAACCACCACAGGCAAACTCTGAGATGATCACAAAGGTCCAAACTCAGATATCATAGTGGTTGGAGTGCCAAGAGGAAACTGACGCAGACACGGGGAGATCAAGCAAACATCACAGTCCTAGCTGTGAAGCACGAGCGCTAACCACTGTGCCACCCAGGTCTTCCCAGCAGCATTGAGGATGGATCATTCTGGGGCCACGCTGGTGTGGAGAGTAGAGCAGGTCTTGTGATCGGTGGATCAGTGTCTGCGTACACTGGTGTGTGAATGGGTGACTGGTTCCTTCATGTAAAGCGCTTTGAGTTCCTAAAGCAGGTAGAAAGGCGTTATATACAGTAAATGTGTCCGTTTATCAAATGCAGAGAACGAATTTCCCTACAGGGATCAATAAGTGTAACTTAACTTTCGAAGTGGGAAAAATTCCAAGAACAACAGAAGTGAAGAGACTGAAAAACTATCCAAATCTTTCAAGGCAAAATTCTGACCAAACCACTTAAAACTTTTGGTGAACCAGGACTGAACGGCTCGAGCGTCTGAAGCGACTCACTCGTTTCTGTAGCGTTCCGATCTGTTTTCTCGTCTCCACGTCTTTTCCTCCCGACTCCAAGAACTTCTTGTAGGCCAAGTCGAACGCCTGGCCGATGGTCAGGGTGATCTCCTCCGCCTGCGACAGACAAAGGCCGTATTAATGAAGCGCCGCGGAGACTAACCACTCTGCCACGGCGGCGCGTACACATTTCTCGCTGTCGAACACGTAGCACAGGTGTTTGTTGGACTCGGAGTCTTTGCAGATGAAGGTGAAGATCCGCTTGTCGGTTTTGTCGTCTGCGCAGAAGGAAATCCGGTGGAGCTGACAGTTGTACTGCACGTCCTGGAGGAGAAAGAAGGAAACAACTGTAGTACTGCCTCCACTCGCTGTAGTAGTAGTAGTAGTATTAGTAGCAGTATAAGTAGTATTAGTAGTGGCAGTACCTTGGTTTTTGGTTCAAGGATCTTGACTCCGTAGATGGAAATCTGCAGCTCCACTTTGGGAGTCTTCTGTCCTTCCGACTTCTTTATGTGTCTCTGGAACTGAGAGGACAAATATGCGAGTTAGACAGACAGATGCACGGACCTGGCCTTGGGTGTAACAGTCGGATCGTACAACGTGAAAGTAATCCAAGTATTCAGATTCAGATATTATACCCCATGGGGCAATTTAGTTTGCAGCCAGCAGTCACACAACAACATGAAATATAATTATACATGAAATATGTTCATTCAACTACAAGACCATCATGGACTTGTGAACCTATAATGGCGTCCAGATGGAAGCAGTAAAAACTCCTGCCACTAGGGGGTAAGGTCAATGATGGCCTTAGCTTTCTTCCCACATCTGACCCTGTAGACCTCACTAGACCTCACTAAGGTCATCACAGCAGTGCCGGCAATTTCTCTGCACATTCTCACAACTTTATTAAGACGGCTTTCTTGCCTTACCGACAATGACCCGCGCAAACAGATAAATGAAAAGGTATTCTAAGCCACTTTTGAGGCCTTTGGAGGAGAAAGAGCGAGAAAGAGGTTACGACACTTGGCAGACCTGTTTATTTGGCAATGATTAAAGCTTTATCCACACAAAGACAAAACGGGTAAAGTTTCAAAACCGTTCTCTATAAACACAGAGGCAGCTCAGTAAATGTGTGTGACCACATGGAGCCAGTCATGTGAGATTCATCCACCAGGCCTGTGTGAGGCGCTGTGACACCACCACAGATAACAGAAGATGGAAGCAGCACATGCGTAGAAAACCTTTTGAAAAGTAAACAGTAACACGCCGTGAACATGAAACTGCTTCACAGATTTAGCCCTTTTGAG
Organism: Proterorhinus semilunaris; assembly: GCA_021464625.1. Classification (NCBI taxonomy): domain Eukaryota; kingdom Metazoa; phylum Chordata; class Actinopteri; order Gobiiformes; family Gobiidae; genus Proterorhinus; species Proterorhinus semilunaris. The sequence continues at coordinate 2,381,105 of CM038353.1, read as the reverse complement.
ATCTTTCCGCTCTGGGACCTGGTTTGGAAAATGATCGTTTGCCAGCCTCCAAAAACGATGGACTGATTCAAATATTTTTGCGTTTAGTCCTGAGCTTGACTTCATGTGGACGGGGCCTAAAACTAAAGATTTTTTTTGTGACACTCATTAAAATGCATCATCGCTTTGTCGTTGTATCCTATTGCTTGTATTGAGAGAACTTCCAAGCGCCATTCAGGGCGATCATATTTATACTGCGTAACAGGAGTCCACCTCTGTAATAAAAAGGCAGAGAGAGAACTTAAGTTTCGGACACGTGTGAAAACTGGTCTTCAAGTCGCCTCGTGTTGTTTTGTGTCTGCAGATTATTACGCCCTCAATATCCTCCTCTTCAAGAGCAGATTGGTTATTGACCGCGGTGAGGCGCTGACTTTATGACGAGTGTGGATGTGGAGTGATTCCTCTGATGTAGAGCTCGAATCTGCTGCAGAGGCCGGACTCTCGCTCACTTAGACGCGACATTCATTATAATGGTTATAATATCAACTATTGATCATATTGGGGCAAATATAGAGAAGCATAAACACGAAGCACAACGTTTTAAAGAGAAACTGGATTGGACACATGGAAAGAACGCCAAGAGGAACGCCTTGGCCTCATACCCAGGAAACAAACCCAGCCACTGGTTCAGATATGTAGATGACACGTGGGTCAAAGTTAAAGAGAAGGAAATCACATCAATGCTGTGGACCCCAGCATTAAATTTACTCTTTTTAGATTGTAAAGTTATCATAGGGGAAAACGGACAACTTCAGACAGAGGTTTACAGGAAGGCAACTCATACTGACCAGTATTTGATGTTTGACTCTAACCATCCACTCCAGCACAAACTAGGGGTCACCATGACGCTCAGACATGGAGCTAAAGAGGTGCTACCAGTGCAGAAGGAAAGACCAAAGAGGAGCAACATGTCCCGAGAGCCCTCTCAGACTGTGGCTATCCGAACTGGTCTTTCACTAAAGCACAAAGGGCGAGAAGACCCAAAGAACCAGACCGACTCCAGAGCCCAGAAGAAAGGGAGTTGCAGTGCCGTATGTAGCCGGGGTCTCAGAGAAACTTCAGAGAATCTTTAGGCAGCACAGGATTCCAGTGAACCACAAACCGGTGAACACACTGAGACAAACATGGATTCATCTGATCTCAAAACGCTGCTTACGTTGCGCCATCGTTGCGGTCACGTCACAATAGTGATGCACCGGCAGAAACTCAGTAGTTGTTTAAAACCATAAATGTACTTTTAGTCCAACTTCGTATGGTTATATTTCAGCTTCTACCTGGCTGAAGACAATACTCTGATAAAGTGCAGTCCAGACTCAGAGCCGACAGCATCAAACGAGCGGAACTTTGACATTTTGCTTTCACACTCCACTAAACAAACTCCTCTGGCTGCGTTTCTCCGAATCCTGGGAAAGCACCGAACTTCAGCGGCTGGCCTCCTGCTCCTGTCGCCGCTGCCAAGACTGGGGCCTCGGATCGGGGGGGGGGGGGAGAGGGGGAGATTTCCCAGAGTGCACTCGCTCTATTGTTGTAGCGAATCAGACTGATGTAGGAGGCGGTGGTCCGTACAAACACATGCACTCACTGCAGTGTGTGGGAGCAGTCTACGTCCTGGGAGTCTGTGTAAAGAATCATACGAGGGAGCCGTCTATACACGCTGCCACAGACTTCACAAACTCTGAAGAGAAGATCTGACCTCACCATTATGTAACGTTAAGGCCAGACGCTGCAGGTGAATAGAGAAACCTTTGAAAATGTAGAGATGTCATTTTGAAACCTCTGCTGTCGAGAAAAAAATGTGCTGCAAGTTTTCATTAAAAAAACAAAAATGGCCGAAGTTGCTGATATTGTCAAAATCTATATAATGGATAGAGCCAAGTTTAAGATAAGTTTTATTTTGTGACATATTACTTTCAGAGGGGATTTTGAATCTTGTTTGTTTTTTTAATTAAGCGACTTGGAAAAACTGTAAAAAAAAATTGAAATCAAATGTACTCGTTTTTTGGGGGTTCAAAAACTCTTCCAAATGTAGTCTCGCTGTTCGTCTTATGGAGCGACTAAAGTGCAGATGTTGTTAAAGAGTGGAATGAAAACGGCCCTAAAGTTTAGTCCCTTTAAATATCGCTTCATCGTCGTTGTTGATAAAGTCTCCAAAATGATTGAGATAATCATTTTTGTCAACATCGCCCAGCCCTAATTTCCAGCTGACTCTAATGTTCAGATTTTGTGGCTGAAAATATGAGCAATTTCCATAATTTTTCCCATAAAAGATCTACAGCAAAAGCTTCGAACGGATTCCTCTGAACCTTCCCTCCTATTGTGGGGCCTCACCTTGAGTTTCCTGACGGCGTCCTTCACCACCTCCGTGCCTTTGGGCGCCTCCACCTCAGTGTTTCCCAGGAACTGAAACGAGACGCACAACAGGACGTTTCATTCTGCGAGAGGAACATCCACAAATCAGGTTTTATTAGTCAGAGAAGTCCTTTATCCTGGTGTTTATGCATGACATCTGCAAAGTAATAACAGAAGCTCCACCTGTCAGTTTAGGCGCTGCAGGTGGAGAGGGAAAAGAGCAAATCCGAAGTTATCCATTTGAAACCTCTGCGGTAGATTAAAGGACATCAATATGAGGGAAGATTTCTGTCTTTCCAAGGTCTTATACTAGATTTATTTTTATTACAAACAATGAAAGAGGAAACCACAAAATTAAACTTTCCCAACATACAGTATTTGTACCATCCCAATTTTCACAGGGACGAGTTTAAAGGCACATTTCAGAACTTTTCAAGGTCACTGTCACAAAAATTATAGAAAACTCGCCTGAGAGTTCATGAAATTGATACTAATGCTTTATTGTTTTTATCGGTTTATTTGGTCGGGACAGTGCAGGTTAATGAACACGCCACGCCAGAATTTCCATCCGTCGTCCCTATACACACTCACAAACACACTCTCATTTTTCCTCGGATGTTGTACATGTTTTTAGTGGTAGGGGAAACCGGAGTACCGGAGTGGGAATCGAACCTGGACCTTCTGGCTGTGAGGCACGAGTGAACCCATAATTATAATTAGATGCACAGTAGTTTTTCCACAAATGTCTGAGTTTACGATATACTAAAGGAGGAAAAAACAAAAACAAATTAAAACAAACATGTATAGTGCCTTTAATGTTTTCTAAACTTAGACATTTTTATTAAAAAACATTGGGTTTGCAAAGGCCCCAAAAGTATTGAGATATTCCAAAGAGGATTGATCTCATCCAGGTAGATACAAACATTGAAGGTACGCGGCACGGTAGCACAGCGGTTAGCGCTCGTGCCTCACAGCTAGAAGGTCCCGGGTTCGATTCCCACCTGGACGGGGCCTTTCTGTGTGTGAGTTTGCGTGTCTGCGTAGGTTTCCTCCGGGTACTCTGGTTTCCCCTACCACTAAAAACATGTACAATAGGCCCAGGGACTGCAGGTGGAAATTAGCACAAGTGCTATAACCTGGTACAATGCATCTCTCCTTTCTGAGGCTAATGTAGATCGTACACTGTCCCTGTTCAAATAAATATTTTTTTTTACAAAACGCCCAACGTTTGGAGAACCATCCAGTTCTTCAATCTGATGGGACGTAACATCTTTGGCCCTTTGAAGAGAAGAACTGAATGGTTCTCGAAATGTCGGACAACTATGTTTGTAAAAATTTCCACTTGAAAGGTTTATAAAACTTTCATTATTGAGATATTGATTTTCAACAATATCGCCCGGACCACACATGTGCGTGGCTTTCCCCGCGGACTTTGGCTGATGGCGTCTCTCACAAAGGAAATGACCATATTTGGATTACAGCGTCACCTCTGTCACAGCCTTTCGTGCAACACGTGGATACCAAACATGTCAGTGGGAGCTACTTCAGACAAAATCCCGAGTCATGAAATAAACGTGAAAGGAGAGTTTGTTTTTTCGCTTTGACGTGAAAACTTAAGCGTGCAGAAGGACGGACGGAAGGGCATCTGACGCACGGCAGCCCACACTCTGCCTTGAACTATTTGAACTTGAGGGTTTCCTTACAAAAAAGATTTGAAATAATGCAGGAAAAAACAGCTTGTGTGGTGCCCTTTCGAGTTCCAAGGACGACTCCACGGATCAGCCATTCATCAAATCTGCCGTCCCTCTGCGAACACTTCTGGTTTCCTCCCACAGATGGCGCTGCGGAGCTGCTGTTCTTGGCCTTGTTTTGTCCAGGAGTGGAGGTAATTGGCGCTGTCACAGTGTGAGCCCCGCTGGGAGAAATGTCCTGCCCGTTTGACCTGTAAATACGGCGGGTTACGGCACAAATGGACTTTCAGCAGCAGATCGGGAAACTTTACGGCGTCTAGCCACAAAACTTTACCGGAAACGGAGACTAACGCGGCTCGAAAGCAGGCCTTAGTGAGCGGGATTCCTGTCTCAGTGGGAACTCATTAGCTTGTGTTTCCTGGGCCGAGGATTCAGAGGAATATAAAATGCCTTTCTCCTTTTGTGAGCAGAGACTCTCAAGGTTGGAGTTCGTTATTGTTGCCGCTCCTCGTGTGAGTTTTTACAATGAGGACAAGGATGTTCTTCAGTAAGTGCAGCAACAATTATCTTTTATCCGAAGCAATGATGCGGAGAAAGTCCTTCATAAAGAGGCACACGTGGGTGAGAATGGACGCCAGGAAGAGCAGTCTTTGCGCTGGTAAAGACTAATTGGATCCTTAAATAAAGAAATAAAGACACACGGCACTTCAGTTCACGGCACATGACGCTCATAAACCGTGTGTTTAAAATCTTTATTTTGACCTGGGAAAGGGCAGATTCAGGCTGTGAGGGATTATGACCTTTTCTTATTAAAGTTGTGCCATATGAAGCTAAAACATAACGGTAAAATGTGTATGTGTTGAACAGTGGCAGCAGGGGGGCCTTTATTTGGCTGATTTATTCAATTCAATTCATTCAATTTCACTGCAATGCTTCTCAGCCCCTGAGGCCGAGGAAGTTGCGGGACGGTTCATTTTAAAGCTCTGACTGAGCTCTTTCCGATGCATATTGTGAAGTCTCTATCACGTTCGGTTCCGGAGATTACGGCCTTGACTCAGCCGTTAACCGTTAGTGGAAAATACCCAAAAATCTGTCGACCTTGACTCATGACTCGTGTGTTTATTCTTTATGTGTCTTATGACACAGCCGTCCCTGGGGCAAACTGACGGAAACATTCATTCTGACGGAAACATTCATTCTGGACTATTGTACATGTTTTCAGTGGTAGGGGGAACTGGAGGGCACGGAGAGAAAATGCGAACTCCACAAAAGGGCCCCGTCCAGGTGGGAATTGAACCTTCTTGCTGTGAAGTACGAGTGCTAACCACTGCGCCACCATGTCGTCCACTTGTGGTTCACTATGTGAAGAGCTTTGGGCGACTTGTGTCATGTGAAAAACGCTATACAAATAAACAAGTGGCACAGTGGTTAGCACTCGTGCCCCACAGCTAGAAGGTCCTGGGTTGAATCCCACCTGGACGAGGCCTTTCTGTGAGGAGTTTGTATGTTCTCCCCGTGTCTGCGTAGGTTTCCTCCTGGTACTAAACTTCACAGTGCTTTACATGGGCCAAGTTTACTTTACTTCATGGCGCTTTACAAATAAAGTCCGTTCCAACTGTTTGAGGTGGTCCCCCTGCACCAAAGGACTAAAGGAGTTTTGAGTCATGTTTTTGAGAAAAGTACTATTTGCTAAAAGCGTTAAATACAAACGGCAGTAGCTTTACACTTTAGTATTTAAACAGAGATATCTATTAAACATATGCCGATAACTGGATCATACGGACGGTCTCCAGTCTCTTCTCATTCCTCCTGATTTTATTTCCAAATGACGTTTAGCTCCGTTAACCGTTAAGCGGAGCGCGGTTCGGTTCATATTAAACCATCGTTGAATAAAAGGAGAAGCTGCGCGGCCCGTTAACGTTTACTGGACTGAGATACGCCTCGGAGGAACGTGATGGTTTTTTAGAAGACAATTCAAAAGTCCGATGAAAAACTCCTGCAGCACTCGAACGCAGCTCAGGGAGGGATGTTTAAATCACCAAGATAGAACTCTGACATTTTCCCTCAAAAGGTTCTAACTGGGCTTTATTCAGACATTTAAGGCCAGACGCTGCGGGTGAATAGGGGAAGAAAGAAAATGCAGATATCAATTTGACATGCATTAAAATGGCCCAAATTGTGAATATTTTCAGTGACAATCAAGACATTTTTTTTATTTATGTTCATTTCGTTGATGTAGTTACAAAGATTTGCTCAGAAGGATTTTGGGTCTCTTTTAGTTCTTGAATATTCTAGTTCCTATCATAGCTCTATCATAACTCTATCATAGCTCCATCATAACTCTATCATAGCTCTATCATAACTCTATCATAACTCTATCATAGCTCTATCATAACTCTATCATAACTCTATCATAACTCTATCATAGCTCTATCATAACTCTATCATAGCTCTATCATAGCTCTATCATAACTCTATCATAGCTCCATCATAACTCTATCATAACTCTATCATAGCTCTATCATAACTCTATCATAACTCTATCATAACTCTATCATAGCTCTATCATAACTCTATCATAGCTCTATCATAGCTCTATCATAACTCTATCATAGCTCTATCATAACTCTATCATAGCTCTATCATAGCTCTATCATAACTCTATCATAACTCTATCATAACTCTATCATAACTCTATCATAACTCTATCATATCTCTATCATAACTCTATCATAACTCTATCATAGCTCTATCATATCTCTATCATAACTCTATCATACACTCTTCCTTGCACATTCCAAGGCTTCAATTTTAATTTCTGGATATTTTGGAGCCGAGCTAGAACGGATTGAAGAGCTTCCTTTACGTTCGTATCCGCCGCCATTGCCGAACTACAACCAGCAAATGCTTGATGTCACCTACAAGCCCCGCCTCCCCCGCTCGCTGATTGGTCGGTTAAAATTCAACCGATGTAATGCGACCACTGAAATCAGACCTTGAGAAGAATGGACCATCGCAACATGGCCGCCAGAGCTGGACTCCGAATGAATTCCTGTGGAGAGTTTTAAAAAAGGCCTGTGAGAAATTGCCGGAGACAGAAGCCACATTTTCCGCGGTGGGTGAACGGGAAATGGGGTCATTCCGTGGAGGCGAGAGGTGCTTTGTTACAGGGAAAGGTCGTATTGGAGCAGCTCCATCGACGTGGGCCGCGTTCGTCTGGGGAAGTTCAGACGGAGAGGGAGACGGCTTTTAAAAGGTGGATCCGTCAGACAGCGCTTCATTTGGAGACGTTTCTAGATAAAACGAGGGAAATATTGAAATGTTTCAAATGTCAGAAATGTTGAGAAATGGCACTAAGGCGTTAAGAATCAGATAAAATATATGCTGCTGAATTTAACTTTTTACTTACTGTGCCTTTATAGGAATGTAGTGGAGTAGAACGTACTATATTTATCTTTCAGATGTAGTGGAGTCAAAGTAGAAAGTTCTCAACACAAATAAGGAAAGTACAGATCTTCAAAAACTGTGTCTCCTCCTCATTGCCAGAGAGTGCCCCGCTCAACTTTATTTATACCGCGCATTTCGTACACAAGGCAACTCAATGTGCCACTCAACTCAATGTGTGCCAGTGACACTTTTTTTTTTACTGTTAAATGAAGAAAAAGGCATCTTCAATAGCCCCTCCTGGAGCCACCACCTTAACCTCACCTTTCGTGCCCCTGGTAGGGTCTCCCAGGGCAAACAGGTCCTATAGGTGATGGGTCAGACAAAGAGCGGTTCAGAAGCCCCTCATGAGAGACCAACAGGCCCGGTTAGAACAATGAGGCCGTCCTTCTGTGGACCCACCACCTGCAGGGGGCGCCATAGGGGCTGGAGCAATGTGATCCCACAACACCATTTAACATTCCTGCCTGCAGCGGCCCTGGTCCAATGAGATAGTTTTTCTTAAAGCAGTACTAAGTAACTTGTTTATCTTAATAAATCCTTCCCGTCGTCCCTCTGGGGGTATTACAAGTGTTAATATGATGAATGGGGGGTCTCTCATCTCCCCCTGTTTTTTCTGGAAAGAAAACCACAACTGCAACTTTCCTGCCTCCGGGTCGAAGTCACCAATACACACCAATAGAATCACGAAGAAGAAGCTAACAGGTTAACGGGCAAAGCTAACAGTATTTACAGCCAAGTTTGAGTGAAAAAAATGATCTTCATTGTGTAACCGGATGAACAATATCCCTCTGTCCCTTTGTCTTTTCTGTCAGCGTAGTATTTACTCTCACGGACGATTAATGAGTAAAAAAACACAACATGCTACGACACCTGCAGTAGCGCTTATGGCCTCTAGGGGTATGAGTTACTTAGTACTGCTTTAAAGGTGCATTATGAAACTTTATATATTTGACCTTTTAGAGAGTCTGTTTTTGCTTTCCAGCACAGTGGGCTCTATGGTGCTCCAGATTCAATTGTTTTTTAGGAGTTGCTGGTAGGTTTTCTCTGCGGACGGACCATCTTACCAGAAGACCTATACAACAATGGATCCTGGAGCTTTTTAGAGGCCGCCGCGATGGAAAGTAAAGGTGCCATGTTAACCACTCATACACTGGGCCACAAAAGGTTTAATTTAAGTGTGAAAAACTTGCCCCACGGACAGATTTCTTGAAATTAGTTTCTCAAAGGAAAGAACTTTTTGCAGCTTACACCAAACCTGTCTTGCGTTTTATTAAGCAGACTTTGAACATTTCTTTTGCTTCATATGAATTAACAATAAAATCTGTTGAATCTTGCATCGACTTTAATACCACCACTTTGTTTCACCGTGACATTTACCATAAACCACATCCAAACATCCTTTCACTTCAGCAGCACATTTTCAATCTCATAATCCTGCCACATGAACGCGAGCTTTTGGCTAAAACGGCGCTTGGAAGTTGATGAAAAATAAATACGTTTTCTTGCGGCCGATGTGGCACCAATAAACTTCTTTTGAGGGGTTTCTTTACCGACGCCGACTTCACAGAAAAGCTGGCGCTCATCCATCACAGCGGCGACCGACCAAAACCAAACCCCCAAAAAAAACCTTCCCGGGAAAAAAACCCCCCTATCTGCGACGGAACAGAGGGAACGAGCAAACGGGCCGTTCTGAAGTTTCCCACGTCAGTCGGAGTGACGCGATAAAGAGAGGCTTCATATACGGCGGAGAGAAGCTCTCCCGGCCGTCGAGGGAAGTTGTCACGGCTTCGACGAGTTTTTAAAGCGAACCCCGACACACTTCGCTCGTTTCAAAGGAGATTCTGAAGGTTTTTTGAGGTTTTATGAGCAGAGGAGAAAAAGGCACATGATGTGGAGGAGGGAAACTAAAAATCCGACGGAGGTCACAGATAAATGCTGCAGCTGTGGAAACGTGTTCATGGTGGATCTACAGGAGCATCTCGGATTAGTTTAGAGGATTAACTATACAGTATTATCTCCCAGCCATTTTATTTGTTTTAAACTAGATATGGGTTTTTCCAAGGCCGATATAAATATGCACCGCTGAGATTTTTGGCCGATTTAAAAAAAATGCCTCATCTTTAATCCTGTGTAAGATGCTTCTAAACTGTAAAATGTAGGACTGATTTATTCAGGACCGATGGGCGATGAAAGCCCTTCTTTTTGGTCCTCATGGCGGAGAGCTTACATTCCAAAGGAGACTTTACACCTCCCAGACACAGATTAAAAGCCTGACTCCAAAGACAACGCTGGGCTGGGTCACATTTTTAACTGTGCTGTTGTTTGTGAAGCAGAATTTAAAGGTTTAAGCCTGAGTTTGATTGACAGGCTCTGGAGAACTGTGGAGGTCCATCGGAAACCAGTAAAGTGATGATTAGAAGCGTCCGAATAGCGCTGGCAGTTAGGAAGGAGGAAAAGGAGCCTCAATGCTAACTATCATACCTTCTTTAGCATAGGGACCTCTGGTGGTTCCTCACCGGCGATTAGGAGCTATGTGCCATCCCGTAAACCACCGCTTTCCAATATTCGTCTCGCTGTTTCCCTGCGTGCTGTGACCCTCCTCCGCCCCTCCTCCACCTGGCCTCATCTCGTCAGACCTCATCCTCTACAGCCACAGTGTCCAGGGAGACTCTCCTACGTTCCTCCCCATGCATGCCTTTACTTTGGCAGCAAACTCTAAATAATGGATAGAGTCGGGTTCACATTTATGGTTTTATTTTGTCGCCCGAATGAAGACAACACATTTACCGCAGTAAAAATGACAGCGTAGTAAACATCCGTCATCTCCCACATTTTGCAAAAACAATCCGAGTGCGGCCCGTGTGTTCAGCGTCTGTTGAGAGCGATTCCTCATGAAGTTTTCAGGAGTGGAAATGGTTGTGTGTGTATTATTGAGAGCCGCCGCGGGCCTCACCGCGCCGCAGACCTCAGATCAGCTGCTCCTGTCTCTGCGTTTGGAAAAATCTATGAAACACTCACAGATGAAAAACTCAATAGATGGAATTATGAACTCCTACAAGAAAACCACCCAGTCTGTAAAGTCAAGCCGTGAGGATGACGATACAAAACGGTGACAGATTGGAGCTTTGAGCCAGAGATTTATCCATGAAGTAACTCCAACATGGCTGTGTTGCGCCGTGGTCTTTCCCATGTTATTCATTCCCATTCGTGCCCCTGGTAGGGTCTCCCAGGGCAAACAGGTCCTAGGTGACGGGTCAGACAAAGAGCGGTTCAGAAGCCCCTTATGAGAGACCAACAGGCCCGGTTAGAACCATGAGGCCGTCCTTCTGTGGACCCACCACCTGCAGGGGGCGCTATAGAGGCTGGTGCAGCTCCAACAGCTGCCCCCACGACCCGGCAACGGACAAGTGGAAGAAGATGGATGGATAGATGGATGGATGGACGGATCTCTCAATATCTTACTCCTGCCTGATTTATTTAATGTTGAACGTAAAAAACAAGGATACATTTGAATGTTCCTCCCACTAAACCTGGCTCAATCCATTATTCATATTTTGTCATTGAAAATAGAAGCATAGAGTCTTATTTTAAAGACATATTTAAGTCAGTAATCTATACAGCACAGGTTTCCAATTGATATCTTGAAATGTACTGGTTTATGTTTTCCACATACATAGTGTGGCCTTCTGGAACTGGGGGAAAACGGTTTCCCAATTTGGGAAATGCACATGAACGCTCGCTCAATGGGTCAAAACAAACTTCCCGACTTCTGCACCTGACAACGTAAATCAGCGGATTTGTTATATCGCCTAATGTGGAGCTTTTTAGTTAAACTCTGTGACTTTAGTGCGATCCTTAGAGTCACATAACTGCGAGAGAAACGCCCGACATCAATGCTAGCGAAAAGAAAATTTATATTTAAAAAAATGAACAAACCAAAGTTTAGCTTCTGAGACTCCGTTAAACACTAATCGGTTATGAAATACAGTTTTTATCCATATACGTATACTGTAAAACTACTTTAGCAAACGCTGGATTATGAATATGTTACTAAATAAAGATACAGAGACACGGGGAGGAGCATGGAGCCAACAATTACTTTAAAAACCTCGCAAACAATGATGCTAACATTAGCTTCATGCTACATATGCTAATGATGCTAGTTTTTCGCTTCTACTGAACAATTTGCCGTGAAAAAACATCCACATGGACCCGATTTTGGCTTGACTTTATTCGTGTGTGATAAATATGTTTATAGTCCGCAAGAAAACAGCTAAAAAGAGGGAAACATTGTGAGAGGTTTTCTTCCCCCTCGGCTAGGCCACGCCCCCTTGTACGTCAGCATTTCAAAATAAAGTTAGAGTGAAAGACTACTGCAAGTTTTTAACGAGGAAACAACTTTAAAACATTATCCACAAGCTGAGAAAAGTAGATTTGGCCCGATGTGTCTCCTTTAACCTTTGTACTTCGGTGATTGCGATTATCATGCAGACCTTTCCCTCCCCCTCAGTGTGGAGTCGTTCAGATCTGACAGGTCCATGATTAAAACTGCACCTCTCGCTCCCGCTGTTTGTTGCCGGAGGGAAACATGACAAATCGTGGACACTTCCTGGAGATTTTCTGAAGGCGCGGCGTGGAGCTGACAAACTCTTCAGCGGCAGCAGGTTCAAACGGAGCTGGGAGCGCGGGGGGAGGCCGGGGGGGGATAGCGGCGGCGCCCGCTGCGTCCGGGAGCGAGAGGCTAACGGAGTGTGTGATTGAGACGGCCGGCGTTCGGGGGAGAGAGCGTGGACTGAATCGATTGTTGACTCTGCGATGAGCTGATGTCCCCAATCGCAAAGACGGCGCTGATTCGGCCGAGGACAAAATGGCCGTTCTCTCCGGGGAGTCTCATCCTTCGGCCCTCGGTCAAGTGTATAGCAACTCAACAGGACACAGACCCATCCTGTCTTGTTTTTACTCAAGACCATTCCCTTTACTTTACTTTTGTAAAACTGTGACGTCAGTAAGTCAGTCATGAGTAATCTAACGTGTGACTATTTCCAAACCAAACAGATTAAGGTCAGCAAATGTTCTGGACACATTTTACTGTGACTGAACTCACTTCAGTGTTATTCAGGTCAGACACCATGAGTGACAGTAACAGTATCTTTATTTTCTGTTACAGACCGACAGGTGAACAGGGAAATCCTTCTGCTTTATGGCGGGGGTACGCTGTGTGATTTTGGCCGTCTGCGACTAACAATCACTCATCGTGAGAAAAATCTTAAGTCGGAGCTGAAAATCGCAGGTTTGGGTCGTACAGGGAGACGAAAGATTTAAAATAGAACTGTCGTACGACCAAACACGAGCTACGACCGACAACACATCAGTGAACACCGCCAGAGTCCGGGCATGAGCGGGTCCGACTACGCATTCACAGGACGGTCCTTGGACTTTTCCGCAGAAAATAAACCCCGCTAGCATGTTGCGCTCGCTTCAGCTAAACACACGTCTTCTGAAGCCTGAAACTGCTACGACAAAACTTTGATTGTAGCTATGATTGTCTGTTTGAAAACTCGCACGGTGGAGACGAGAGCAGCTCAGGATTTTACCATCTCCACGTCGTGCAGTGTGACAACAACAATCTTGTCCCAAAAACATTTTGGATTCTCCTGTTCCCAAAACAGAAAATCTTCTCATAATAAATATCGACCTATATATCGGTTACCGGCCAACTCCCTTCATATTAGCATCGGAACCAAAGGTATCGGTCGGGCCCTTGTTAAGACCAAGACGCTTTGACACACAGCAAAAAAAAAAACTCTATTATTATCACAAGCCGAGGCTGTGGCTCAGCCCACACCACGATTTGGTAAAAAATATCTAAATATTCTTCATTTGAATATCTTGGACTTATCAAGATATCGTTTTTTGTCCTTCAAGGCTTGGATAAAGGTCACAAAACTAGTTGAAAAATCGATCTATATGGACTGAATTAGGAATACACCACAGTGGAATTACACATGACCCACAGTACAGTCAGAGTCCGGGACGGCAGGTCTGACCCCGGTGTAGGGCTCACCTTGACGTTGTAGGAGATGTAGTGCTTGGCCAGGGCCTCCGGGGTGTGCATCCATGTCTTATCTGAAAAACCACACAGAGAAAGATGCGTCAATAAAAAAGACAAAAAAAAACCTCTCCATCGATGGTCCGCTCGATACGAGGCGTGAGGTTCTGACGAGGAGAGGAGCGCTCAAATACCAACTCGATAACCGGCGCAGACAATGGGCCGAGACAGACGGGGGACACGTGGACATTCAGGGAAAAATGACCTCTTTCTAAGGCCGAACCACGGTGAGTACGGGAAAAGATACATCAATGTAGAGACATCAATTTGAAACTAGATTACTGACACATTTCTATCTTTTCTTAGATTCCCTTTAGCAAACGCTTCAGCTGGCGTTCCCTCAAAGGCTCTGAATTAAACTGTCGTTATAGTTTTCACTCCGTTGACCAACACCGGCTTATGTTTTCGTCCCGTCCTCGTCTATTTGGAGCCGTTCATTTCCCCGGCTGTCGCTTTATTCCTCCTCTGGGCACGTGGCTGTGTTTGTCGAAGGCCGAGGCGGCGGCAGATGAAGCCGTTTGAACAGGAATCCAAACACAGGCTGAACCAACGGGCGACCGGTCAAACATCTGCCACGGAGCCACCAGACATCTGCGCCGCTCGCTGCTCCAACGCGGAACAAACAGTCCACCCGGGACCGGACCGGGTCTAAACGATGTTCGGGGAAGTGGTCCGGAAATATGAAGCTCATTAGACTTTGATAGAGCCAGGCCTTCACTGACTTAAAATCCCAGGATGGTTCTAAAAAGAAAAACATCCCAAACAAACACCGACTAATTCCATACAATAAACTTAAAAAAACAAACAAGTTCTTCAGTTTTGTGGCTAAAAACACCCAAGTGTTAAAGAAGAGGAGGCTGCGATGACGAGACCACTCGAGAAGGTTTTGTGGCTTTTATATGAAGCTCTGGAATCACTCTTACGGAATAACCTTTTATAATCGCGGTAATCGTAAAACCGGTTATTCTTGACGTCCCTAATTGTGCCATTGGTGAAAGATGACGGGGAAATGCCATTAGTGATGCACCATGTCCGTGTGAGAGCCCCTGATCCAGGAGAGGTGGAACCCGTACAGAGAGTATCATGTGCGCATGTGTCAACGCCGAGACGATGCAATTTCAATCTTTTGACGGGAAAAATATTGTTTTGCGGAGGTTTCCCGTCGGCCGCCTGAAGCTGCCGTTTACAAAGAACACGTCGGTAAATGTAACGTACGGAATCAGAGTTTATTTACATCCCGACGGCTGCGCTTTACTCGCTGACAGATTGAGGACAATGGTAGAATAAAGCAGAACGTGATGATTTGAAATACGACGGTTTTAGGCGCTGCTGGTTATTCTGAAGGCGAGACGCGTTTGCTGTAGATGGATGACATGAATATGAGGGAAATCGTGATGCAAGTTTCCTCTCGTTTGTTGTTTGTGTATAAAAAATTCGTTTGTTCGAGTGCAAAACAAGTAGCGCGAGCAAAAGTGGATCAGCCGGGGAGTCTCAGGCTGCATTCTCTCTCTGGTGAGCAGTTGGAGACTCAGTGTGCAAGAAAAGAGTCCTACAAAACAATGTATCGATTTTAGGTCAGCCAAAGCCAAATCATGTTTTGCCGTTGCCTTCTGGGACGCGATATGTCTCAGCACAACAGAAAACAAACACTATTCAAACTCTCTGATCCCGTCAGATGGAAGACGTTTAAATGACACTGGCTGGAACGGCAGTGCTTTATTTACTGATGCACTTCCAGTTCAGGATCTAACGACTGTGTCTTATTTTATTGTTTTGCCCTTTGGGATGAATAAAGGTTGGTTTGGTTGGTTCCATAATTTGGTTACATTAGTTGGTTTTGGTTGGTTTGATGGTTTAGTTGGTTTGGTTTGGTTGGTTTGGGTTTGGTCGGTTTTGTTTGGTTGGTTTTTATTGGTCGGTTGGTTTGTTTGGTTTTGTTTGGTTGGTCGGTTAGTTTGGTGTGGTTGGTTGGTTGGGTTTTGTTGGTTGGGTTTTGTTGGTCGGTTGGTTTTGTTGGTTGGTTTGGTTTGGTTGGTCGGGTTGGTCGGTTTGGTTTGGTTGTTTTTTATTGGTCGGTTGGTTTTGTTGGTTGGTTTGGTTTGGTTGGTTGGTTGTTTGGTTTTATTGGTCGGTTTGTTCGGTTGGTTGGTTTGGTTTGGTTCGGTTTGGTAGTTTTTTTTTGGTTGGGTTGGTTGGTTTGGTTAGTTGGTTGGTTTTGCTGGTCGGGCAGTTTCGTGTGGTTGGTTGGTGTTGGTTGTTTTTTGTTGGTTGGTTGGTTTTATTGGTCGGTTGGTTGGTTTGGTTGGTTTGGTTGGTTGTTTTTTTTTGGTTGGTCGGTTAGTTTGGTGTGGTTGGTTGGTTGGGTTTTGTTGGTTGGGTTTTGTTGGTCGGTTGGTTTTGTTGGTTGGTTTGGTTTGGTTGGTCGGGTTGGTCGGTTTGGTTTGGTTGGTTTTTATTGGTCGGTTGGTTTTGTTGGTTGGTTTGGTTTGGTTGGTTGGGTTGGTCGGTTTGGTTGGGTTTGGTTGGTTGGTTGGTTGGTTGTTTGGTTTTATTGGTCGGTTTGTTCGGTTGGTTGGTTTGGTTTGGTAGTTTTTTTTTGGTTGGGTTGGTTGGTTTGGTTAGTTGGTTGGTTTTGCTGGTCGGGTAGTTTCGTGTGGTTGGTTGGTGTTGGTTGTTTTTTGTTGGTTGGTTGGTTTTATTGGTCGGTTGGTTGGTTTGGTAGGATTTGGTTGGTTTGGTTGGTTGTTTTTTTTTGGTTGGGTTGGTTGGTTTGGTTTGGATTTGTTGGTTGGTAGGTTTGTTTGGTTTCGTTGGTCGGTTGGTTTGGTTTTGTTGGTTTTGGTTTGGATGGTTGGATTGGTTTGTTGGTCCCCTCCTGGAACCGCCACCTTAACGTGGTTGAGAGGTTTGAGCCTGAATGATCCTGGAGCTCTGTACATTCTACATTTGCTCCAGGTTTGCTTTGTTTTTTGGAGTTCAAAAGTTAACTCTTTCACTGCCACTTAGATGATAATTACCGTCATAGAAATGTCGACCGCTGCCATGACGGTCATTCTCATCAGAAACGGCCTCTGACAATAAGAGCGAAATCCAGCAAGAACTAAAACATACAAGGCCCAGAGCAGAAAAGCCCAAACAAAGACTCGATGAGAAGATCAGAGGAAGATCAGTTTGAGGAAGTGGACGAGAATAACTCTGATGACAAAGAGACATGCTACTGTCAGCGATGTGTGTTCCAGTACACTCAGAACAAACTCCATCACACCAGCGAAAAGTGAATCAGACACTATGGGGGGGCTAACTTCACATAGGTTTCAGAACTTTATAAAATGTTGCTTAAAACTGTTTTACAAAAGTAGAGGTTGATTTTGAGGAAAGGGCTGATTGCAAAGAGTGAAAAAAATCAGGCAGGAATTAGAGACTGACAAATCTCCCTTTTAAAAAAAACCTGTAAAATTCAAGACTGGAAAGTTGGAGTTTGTATTTATTTGGCTGCAACAAAGTAAGACACAAATAAATCTATGGAGAAACTTTTAGTGGTTTTCAATTTAAGAGAAAACTGTCCGAAACCCTGAAAATTTAGAGTTCCTGTCTCCCCTTTATCCGCTCTCTGCTTCTTCTTCTTCTTCTGCCGCTGTCGACGGAGTTTCAAAACCCAACGCTGGATTTAATTAGTGTTCATTTGCCGCGGAACATTCTCTGCTCCATTATTTAAAAGGAACAGGCTGCTCTATAACTAATTCAGAGAGATAATAATAATGGCTTACACTTGTATTGTCATTATTCATTCACTCCACGCTCCATAGCAGACTGACAGAAGCGAGGCCAATCTCTTCCCCCACCCGAGAAATTAATTAATTTGCCGTTTTAGCCAAAAACCACATGCATAGGGTTAGCAATCAGTCGCAAAATATTCGAATTCCAAAAGTTAAAGCTGGGGTACGGAATAGGGGTGGGCGATATGACAAAAATGGAATATCACGATTTTTGAACGACAAACTCCCGTTTTTGATTTTATCACGTTTTTTTATAGTGACTAAAATAACTTAAATTACACACCGAAGAAGAAAACGTTTGAATTAATATACTAATTTATTCAACTTTGTGATAATCAACACAGCAAAAATAGACTTAGAACTTAGACTAGACTTAGAACTACAGCAAACTAACTCTATACATTAAAAAACACAATAAAACTCCAGACAAGAAAAGTAAAATAGTAACACTAAGTTTGGTAAAGGCTTGCTCATGACGTCGAGCTGCTGTAAATGTAACACTCTTTTGCTTTCTGACCCTTTCACAATAAGAGTCTTACTAAAGCGATAACATATTGTGTCTTTTATTGTGTAAAAGGTAAACCGGAAGTAGATAGTTACCATAAGGTTTACTTGACCAAGTAATTCACCAAAGTTGGGCAAGTCTTATATTTTCAAAGACGTGGATAAACAGCGCATTTGTGAACACGGCCCAGGATTTAAATTAAACAAATGAAAAGGATGCGGCGCCTACAGAACTGTAAGGGCGAAACATGTGCCGCCAGGTAAATAAATAAACACACGTTACGATCTATGCAAAGCAGCGGCGTTACGGGGGAAAGACACACGGACATAAATTCCTCTGAAATAGAGACAGAACGCTGGGTTTAAAAGCTCCAGATTGAGGAGCCTGGTCCTGTATGTGACTGTAGAGGAGCGGCTCGCTGCCAAACGCTCACATTAGCGTCCGACATTAGCGTCTGACATTAGCGTCTGACATTAGCGTCCGACATTAGCGTAGCAGAACGTTAGCGGCTTGGGTTTACGTCACTGACGGTGAAAACAGTCAACTGTGCAGAAGTGCTTAGAACCGTGATAAAACGATCCCACAAAAATGACAGATCGTCAGCCCTGGTACGGAACTGATTTTTCAGTTTTGGCCCAAATCCCAGTTGTTCAAGCAAATGATTTCTATGCCCGTGTGCCGCTTCGAGCCGCGGCAGTAAAGCAGAGACGACCGATCCAAAAATAAATCACGCTAATTGAGATTCTACTTCCATCGCTCAATAAAAAACTGTAAGTGAAGACAATGCAACAAGATCCACATGCTCTGTGGAGGCAAAAATCGAAAAAAAAATCTAATCAAAATTCAAATTCACTTTATTTATCCGTCAGGAACTTCATTTGCAGAGGAAGTGCCAGTACGGGCCCGATAAAAACTGCACATCCACAGACATACAACTCAATCAACATGTGCAATAATAAATACATTAAAAACAATCTAGTGGCCTGTGATCGACCAGGTCCACACAGTCATTTGTTCAGCAGGCGGATGGAGGGAGGGAGGAAAGTGGAGACCGCCCTCTTTGTCCTCAGAGGGCGGGACCTGAACCTGCGCCCTGACGGCAGCAGGGCGTAGTGAGAGTGCAGAGTGTGTGAGGGGTCTGTGGAGATCTGGGTTCCTCTCTTCAGAACTGTGGGTGACAGCAAGTCCAATTTAAGGCTTAATTTTAGAGCGGTTAAAGATGGATTCTCATGAGTTTGTGAATCTCTGTTTCTAAACGCAGACTATAGCGTGACATTTTGACCCCATCTCGTTCTCTCCATGGGGTTAATAAAGTTTTTAGTTTGACCCGCGAGAGCCAGTAAGAACTCCAGGCAGTGCGATGTAAGCGAGGAAATGAATGATAATAATAACGATAATGATGATGATGATAATTAAACCCACATTAAAATGATACTGAGGATGGTAATGACAACTGGGATGTAGCAAGATCTCGGAGTATAATATCTATTAATGTACCTTTATAACATCAAAGTAACTCTCGGTAATCACGGGTAACAATCACATTGTTTTACTTGCTTTGTATTAGACATCGTACATGAAACCAGATCGTTGTTGTAGTTGTGCTTTGTTTCAATTAATTATATAAACAGTTCATGTATTGTTTTGTAAGTTTGTAAGTTGGTCTGAGCTAATGTAGCTGCTGAAATGTTTCAGATTCTCTTTGGATGAGGTCTTGTTGTTTTGTTCCTTCTGAACCATTGTGTGAAATGTACTTTTTTAATGCACTGATTTTTTTTTGGGGGGGGGGGGGGGGGCTCATAAGCTTCTTGCTTCAGCCCACTCCTTTTGAGCAGAATGTGTACTGCTCAAACAAACAAATAAACTAAATGAATGTGAGGCTGTGCTGCTTGTCATAAACCACGCCTCGGTCGACCTCACCGTCCGTGCAACAGGCACAAGATCTGGCCTGAAGACTCGGAACCCTGCGGTCTGAGCTGGAAACTGTTGCTGATGAAGCAAAACCTCCTACACTTCAGCTGCAGAAGAAAACCTTTGTCCAATTTGTCGGGTAACATTCCCCATAAACGTGTGCTGTAAAAGTAGATGCGTGAAGTGTGCGTAGTATTATGATGTGTTGTTGTTTTGACTCCGAAGGACGGCCGTCCCTATTTCTTCACATTCTGACAAAATTGGTAAACAAGTTGCAGTGGGGCGACGGTGGCGCAGATGGTAGAGCGGGTCGGCTCATGATCGGAAGGTCGGGGGTTCGAATCCCGCCTCCTGAAGGTGCACATTGTCGTTGTGTCCTTGGGCAAGACACTTCACCCTCCTTGCCTCCAGTGTCTGCGTACACTGGTGTATGAATGAGAGTGTGAATGGGGCCCCTATGAGAGACCAACAGGCCCGTTTGGAACCGTTTGGAACCATGAGGCCGTCCTCCCGTGGACCCACCACCTGCAGGAGGAGCCATAGGGGCATGGTGCTATGTGACTTGGGCAGCTCCAACAGCTGCCCCCACGACCCGGCAACGGACAAGTGGGAGAAAATGGATGGAAGTTGCAGTGCCCTTAAGTACAGGATTCTCAAACCAAACACTGTTGAATATTTAATAACACCCTGCCAGTGCATCATGAAAACGAGAAATTTAGTATTTTTTTTGTACAGCCTGAAGGTAAAAGGCTTTTCCCCAACGATGCTGAGATCAGACCGAGGGTTAGTCCTGAGCCTCAGCGAGTTCGGTGGTGAGAAAAATATGTAAAAACTCCTGCTCCATCTGGGAATCCAACCCGGGACCCGCATGCTGTGTTTCTTACTCTCATCACACAGTTGGAAAAAGTGGAGAAAAATAACATTACGTTCCCGAAACCCCACCCGGAGCACACGGTGCGTTCACTGCCGCCAAACTGTCGTAGGAAAATAACGGCCTCGTCACGACGCTAAACGATCACCGGGCCGGCGCCGAGTCCGGGACGTTTAATCACGCCCCGTTTTAAATGAAGTGGCAGCTGCTCCCGATCCGTCTCCTCCTCCAGGAGCGTAATCACCGTGCGGTTTAATTTGATGATGAAAAGCGACAGGAGGAGGGGGAGGAGGGGGCGTGGCATTTATAAACCGCTCTGATTGAAAGGTCACCGGGGTCGGGGCAGAGACGCCGCTGAAGGTCAAGTTGGAGCTAAAAGTTAAGGCCGGTGAGGTTTTATTTCACCTTTTAGTTTTGAAGTGCATATGACCGGGATGTGGCTTCTTTAGATGGATAACAGTCGTAAGTAATAATGATCATTTTGTTTCAGCCCAGCTCACATTTAATCCGGTTAAGGTCCGGGACGGCCTCCGCGATCTTAGGAAGTCTATTTTTGCCAGATCCCAGAGGACGGCGGATCAAACGGACGGAAAAACACGAGCCAAACAGGAAGTCGGGTCTCGTGAGGAAAGAAGAGCCAGTGTATTTCAAAATAAAATCTGTCAGAGCCGTCGTCCTGGCAAATACGTCCCATATAAAGGGGCGACTTCTCACGTGAACTCATGAATCCACGTGCACTTCTGTTCCCGGGAGCCGGAGCCACAGTGTGAGCCGGAATCACTGTGAGTGGCACTTCGGGGGAAATCAGGACCGGATCAGGATCGAACCCGGATCGGAGTAACACGTTTGATTATTCACTGATTCAGTGTTTCTCCATAAATTTATTTGGGAAATTGTCAATTCCAGGGCCATGGAAGTCGCTCCTAATGACTCCAAACTTTCCAGCCTTGGACTGAATACCGAGCTTTTTTTCAGAGGGATTTTTTAATATCTTTTTCCCGGCCTGATTTACTGAGCAAACAAACAAAACACGGCGGAATTTCAATGTGACCGATTCTTCTACTAATAAACAGCTTATTTTGAAGACACAAAATCCCTCTGAGTAACGAACATGTCACAAAATAAAACAATTAAACCTCGTGGCTCGATCCATTATTCAGATTTTGTCCCTGAAAAAATTTGATATTTATGGCATTTTTATTCTTATTTGAAAACATAAAGTGCCAGAAAGCTTGTAATACGTTTCCCCCTCATATTTAATCCACAGCAGAAGTTTCAGACTCATCGCTACAATTAAAAAAGTTTCCCTGTTCACCTGCAGCATCTTGCCTTCATAACTTTCCACTGCAATGAGATGGAAAATAGAAATGTGCGAGCCTTCTGGGACTCTGTGTAGATGAACTCTCCGAGCCTCCACTACATTTTTATTTCCCGTGTCCCCCTGGCCCGTGTAAAGGCTCCGGCTCCGGCGTGACAGCGGAGATGAGACTGGATGTGGCGTTTGGGACAGTCCGGTCGTTTATGATCAGCGTTCCTCGGCTCCGCTTCATGACAAGGTGCCGGGCGAGTGAGAGGAGACGTCCGCTCGCTTTTTACAAGAGAGCGAGAGGCGGCGAGATGAAAACCGACATCCACACGGTTTCACACGAGCGGCTGCACCGAAACCCCCTCCGCCTCTTCATCGGCGCGTCCCGGGGATCAGCGGGCGCTCGGCGTTTAGTCCCAGGGGGTGGACGGTCCAGCGAGGGCCTGCAGGGGCACGGTTAGTTCTGCGAGCAAAACGTTTAAGGCCATTTCAAACTTTTGCTGCTGTAGATTATTGAGTAGCAACAACATCTAAAAACCCCTCCTGGAGCCGCCACCTTAACGTGGTGGAGGATTTGAGCCCGAATGATCCTGGAGCTCTGTTGTCAGGGGCTTGGTGCCTCTGGTAGGGTCTCCCAGGGCAAACAGGTTCTAGGTGACGGGTCAGACAAAGAGCGGTTCAGAAGCCCCTTATCAGAGACCAAGAATGTGCACAGAAGTATGTAAGTACAGCGTGACCAATGCATTTCGAGTCTAGAGTCTTCCTCAGGTTAAGTCAATGTCCTGTGTCTCTGTGAGAATAACATGGCAGACCTCGCTCCCCCTACAGGAGGGAAGGGCGGACCAGCTACGAGCCTCCTCAGAGCTCCAGAGTCTGTCCATCAAAGCTTCAGGCTTTTTAATTCCACAGAACAAACCAGCGCGGTCACATGGGTCATAACAATCTTCAGAAAAAGAAAACCCTTTGAAGCGAGGGTTTCCGGCAGTGTTCGGGAGGTGTAAAGACTCTATTGGAGTGTCAGTGTCAGCTCCTCATGCCACGAGGACCAAAGAGATGGGCTTTCCTCGCCCATTGGAAAAAGTCCAGGTGAGCCACGATGTTATTCCCATGAGCCTTTGCTCCGCCCGACCCCGGCAGACCTCGGAAGCTAAGCAGGAAGGGCCTGGTCGGTACTTGGATGGGAGACCGTTTGGGGGACGCCAACATGACATATTGGCTTGGCATTACACCCCTAGCTGCCCTGGGGTAGACTGATGGAAGCGAGGTGTCTTGCCCAAGGACACGATGACATTCTGCACCTGTGGGAGCTGGGACTCCAACAAACAAACCGACCCACTGCGCAAAAAAAATCCTAAAATTGATCGAACTGCAACCAGATGAGTTTTCGATATATGATTGTCCTGAAATCATCGTCGAAACAACCCACTAATAAAAAGCTCCGGATCTTTGACTCTCGGTTTCAGCCAAAAGTAAAGGATTGTAAATTACACAAAAGCCGTTTCGCTCCCCGGTTCTCCCCCTCTCGGAGATAAACAGACTCGGTGGTTCTTTATCTCCCGCGCTGCACACTTATGCTCATGGTCAATAAGGCATTATCTTGATACAACCCCAGGGGCCGAGATAAGGAGCGAGCGAAAGGAGAGGAGAGCAGTTAGAGGCGTATCGTTTAGACAGGCCCATTAAGTCTTATCACAAATGAGCGCCGATAACGAGTTCGGGCTCCTGTTTGGTGCATAATGTCCTCCAGGCGGACGGAGAGTACAGTATGTTTGTCTCACGTGCCTTCAAGGACCGCGGGGTATTTGCCATTCAGAAAATGCACATTTCAAACAGCCGCAGCAGCGTGACGCACGAGTCTGTCGTCGAGCTGAACAGATCGCCGTTTCTTGGTCAGTCTCCATTCATCGGATCCTTGAGGAGAATACACTGTAGAAATGATGTCTCCTATTCATGCCTTTCCCTCCCAAAGCCGGGGCAGATTTGCTTCATGAAATTCCTGATATTTTGTTTAGGCTTGGTCGATTGCAAATATTTATCAGATTCATTTGGCAAAGCAACAGGGCTGGACTGGAGGTCAAGATCGTCCCGGGACTTTTGGGTCAAGGCCAAATCAGTGATAGTCAATGCAATAAACCCTTAAACTAAAACAGCGTAAGCTACAAAGCAGAGGACAATGTTGTTTCTGCAGAGTTCAAGCTAACGCCTCATAGAAGTCACCACCTTAAAGGCAAGGCAGGTTTATTTGTAGAGCACGATTCATACACAAGGCCATTCAAAGTGCTTCACAGTTGCATAAAATTACAAGAAAACAGATCAAATCAATCAAGAAAACATCAGCATAAAAATTAATCAATTACAGTAAAAAGTAAGAGTGCAGATAAAATACTTTCAGTTTTCATCTGCTCGGGTAAAAAGAGCAGTTTTCAGCCTGGATTTGAACATTGTCAGAGTTGAGGCCTGTCTCACATCCTCATGAAGACTGTTCCAGATTTTAGCTTTAGCCTCACCGTGTTTAGTCCTGACTCTGGGAACCACCAGGAGACCCCTCCCTGAAGTTCTCAGGGCCCGAGATGGTTCATACGGCTCTAACATGTCAGAGATGGACTTTGGTGCTAAACCATGAAAAGACTTGTACACGAGCAGAGCTGTTTTAAATAGATTGCGTCCATCACTGCAAAGAGCCAAATACCAAATGAGTGTCAAGTCTGCGTTGATTTCGGTGACTTCACACACAGTTTATGCAATGAACGAGAACAACAATTTGAACACACAGGACGACGGCAGGAACGGTGCCGCAGAAAGTGCAACGCAGAAAACCATGAAAACTGCAGAGAGAACCGACTACTAAAGCTCCACTCGTCACTGAAGCGACTGCAGACCTGGAAGCCTCTGATGTTTCTGCACTTTCCTCATGAGGTCGACCTCTGCTCCCCCAAACAACTGAACATCTGTGTCTTAGTTTCTTCACGTACCCCTGAATCACTGAGCGTGGGGTATAACCACAGTTTTGGAACCACTTTTCTAAAATCAATGTCAAATGTTGGACTTGTTTTTGGTTTAAACGTAATATTGTGTTGGAAAACCACACTACATTCTTCAATTAAAAAAAGTGTTTTTGTAATTGTTTGCATTTAGGCCTGTTTACGGATCGATTGAAAGCTTAATAAAAGTTGCTCAAACTTAAATAAAATGAGTGTCAGTTTATGGGATATTTGAGCTGAGCTGAATCAATTATGTTTGGGGGAAATGGCTGAAATTCTGTATTTTTACAACTCAGATTTAACAAACAAATAAATCATTAAATTCAAGCTGGCTGAACTTAAAAAAAGAACGTTTTCTTGTTTTATATAATTGAGTTGGTAAACGATACTAAATTTACAACGAATCAACACGATTTGATAGTGTTGGTCCAAGTAAAAAAGTAATTGTATTAAGTTGAGCCAGTGAATGATTTCTTAGAGTGTATTGTGGGCCGGTGTTGGTGCAATATTGGCCTGTTCACGCATCTGGTCCGACCGGCCCATACGCACGTCGGCCCACCGGGAAAACATAAAATGACAGAAAACGTGCAATACATATTTTCCTCATATTGATGTGAGTAATCTCCAGCAGAGGTTTCAGATTGATATCTCTACATTTAAAAAGTCCTATTCACCCGCTGGCCTACAATGAAAGACTTTGGGCATACCCCCCGTTAGAAAGCGCTCGGAGAGACGCCTGAGGGCCGACAAATGTTCTGAGGCTCGCATTCAGACGCCTCAGATCCAAACGCGATCCTGCCACACTGGGACACTGTGCCGGGACAAACAATCACGTCAAAAAGAGCCGTGTGTTTCATGAAAGAGCCGTCTCATAATCCACGGTATTGTCCTTTCTCTGAACATAATCGTTATTCCACATTAGCCATAGAGGAACGCCCACCGCCAGGAGTCGGGTGTTCTGCTGAAGTGCACATATTTCTATAGACTCGCTCCCGCTCTCCGCAGTTCTCAATCAATGCCACATAATGAATCTGCTGCTGCTGCACTCCCGTCACATCCAGACGCTCGGCCGCCGCACAGAGATGCTAATTCATCATCGCGGACACCAGACCACGGAGCGTTTCCAGGCCGCGGTTATGTTTGCCGGTCGGAAAAAAAATAAAATAAATCCCTTTTGATATGTAAAAACCTCAGTCGATTTCCTCGCTTTGCACAAAATGAGCTTCTTCTCAAAACGCGTTTGACTAAATAGACCGTGAAGCTGCACTATAACGAGCTGAGCGGTTTGGGGAAGAAAAATGTGACTCACGGTTCAACTTTTAAAACACCGGGACAAAAGAGAGATATGATCGGCTAAACTAATGCAGGAATCATGTCCATTCCAAGTTTGTTTTAGTCGGCGAGAGCGCTTTGTAATCTTAACCTCTTAACCCCCGCCTGAACCAAGCACCAGTGGCTGCTGGTGATGTGAAAACCAGGGGGCGCTGTTGCCTCGACCTACCTTCAATTATATTTTAAAAGATACTAATAAACATTGTTTTTAACTTCAAAAAGAAAGTTATCTTTGGAGCATTTAATATAATTAGTTTATGCAGAATATAATCAGAACTAAACTTATTTAGTTTTATTCAACTAAAAAATAAAGCAGCATGGAATGAATTTATGCTTTTGGAAAATCTTTTTTCTGATGATTTACAGATTTCTATTTCAGCAATCAAGTGACTCTCACTTGATAATTTGGCCCGTAGAGTCTGACAATACTTGCTATAGATACTATATGTACTGTCATTTATAAACAGTGTTCTCAAACTGTAGTACACGTCCCAACTTGGGCTTGCGATTATAAATTGTATTCATTTTAATTAGAGATACAGTCATTGCATTGATGCTTTAGTAACACATGTACGCTTGGTGTTTTCTGGCTAAGACACCCAGTCATTATTTAGTCACATTTAGGTTAATTTTAGATCCTTTGGTTTCGTTTTGATCTGATCTTAATGTAGGTGACACTTGGAGCGTCAATATTTGTTGGAACTTGGTGCAAAAAGTTTGAGAACCAGTGATGTTATGAATTGTCCTCTGCAGAAAAGTTTCATTGAGGCTAGCAGTTTTTACTTTAAAGGCTGTGTAGTTGTGTTGAGGAGACAGTGAATTTGCACAACCTAGACCAATGTTCATTTCCTTTCCTTGAGAAAATTACTTAAAAGTGCTTTAATGAAGAGAAACTGCGCTGATTTTGCGTAGATTTGTTTGTTCTCTAAGTAAGATGGCCAATAGAACAAACATATTTTTCTTTCCTTGAACCTTTTTGGTTTCAATTCAAATGTTTCTCTTATTTTACACGTGAGTTTCTCTTATTTGAAGTGAAACTCACTACACTCAACATTAGAGCATCGTTAACTCTATACCTGCCTTCAATAAGAATGACCGCTATGTAGACGTTTTACTATAAAAAGAAAGTGTGGGATTTGTGGTGGGGGAGCAGAGCAGGGTTCACAACTCACACCTACGGACGAAAAAGAGTTAAAAGTCCAAAATGTCTCTTTTGCAGATCCCTGGGCTCGTGATCACATAAATAAGCACTATCTCCAATTTGATGGGACGCGACCACTGAACCGACGACCGTAAAGCTCTTATCTGAAATGACCACGGCTCTCATTTTTTATACTTCACTCGTATTTCAGCCCCAGACCCATTAGACACTGATTAATCATGGAAACGGCCTCAGTGTCCTCAGCAGAACCCACTCAGACCAGGCCCAGCTGAGGCCCCTCTCTCTGACGGAGCAGGGGTTTACTCAGGCAACGGAACCCACTCAGACCAGGCCCAGCTGAGGCTCCTCTCTCTGACGGAGCAGGGGTTTACTCAGGCAACAGAACCCACTCAGACCAGGTCCAGCTGAGGCCCCTCTCTCTGACGGAGCAGGGGTTTACTCAGGCAACAGAACCCACTCAGACCAGGTCCAGCTGAGGCCCCTCTCTCTGACGGAGCAGGGGTTTACTCAAGCAACAGAACCCACTCAGACCAGGTCCAGCTGAGGCCCCTCTCTCTGACGGAGCAGGGGTTTACTCAAGCAACAGAACCCACTCAGACCAGGCCCAGCTGATGCCCCTCTCTCTGACGGAGCAGGGGTTTACTCAAGCAACGGAACCCACTCAGACCAGGCCCAGCTGATGCCCCTCTCTCTGACGGAGCAGGGGTTTACTCAAGCAACAGAACCCACTCAGACCAGAGTCCAGCTGAGGCCCCTCTCTCTGGCGGAGCAGGGGTTTCCTCAGGCAACGGAACCCACTCAGACCAGGCCCAGCTGAGGCCCCTCTCTCTGGCGGAGCAGGGGTTTACTCAAGCAACGGAACCCACTCGGACCAGGCCCAGCTGAGGCCCCTCTCTCTGGCGGAGCAGGGGTTTACTCAGGCAACGGAACCCACTCAGACCAGGCCCAGCTGATGCCCCTCTCTCTGACGGAGCAGGGGTTTACTCAAGCAACGGAACCCACTCAGACCAGAGTCCAGCTGAGGCCCCTCTCTCTGGCGGAGCAGGGGTTTACTCAGGCAACGGAACCCACTCAGACCAGGCCCAGCTGAGGCCCCTCTCTCTGGCGGAGCAGGGGTTTACTCAAGCAACGGAACCCACTCGGACCAGGCCCAGCTGAGGCCCCTCTCTCTGGCGGAGCAGGGGTTTACTCAGGCAACAGAACCCACTCAGACCAGGCCCAGCTGAGGCCCCTCTCTCTGACGGAGCAGGGGTTTACTCAGGCAACAGAACCCACTCAGACCAGGTCCAGCTGAGGCCCCTCTCTCTGACGGAGCAGGGGTTTACTCAAGCAACAGAACCCACTCAGACCAGGCCCAGCTGAGGCCCCTCTCTCTGGCGGAGCAGGGGTTTACTGAAGCAACAGAACCCACTCAGACCAGGCTCAGCTGAGGCCCCTCTCTCTGGCGGAGCAGGGGTTTACTCAAGCAACGGAACCCACTCAGACCAGGCCCAGCTGAGGCCCCTCTCTCTGACGGAGCAGGGGTTTACTCAAGCAACAGAACCCACTCAGACCAGAGTCCAGCTGAGGCCCCTCTCTCTGACGGAGCAGGGGTTTACTCAAGCAACAGAACCCACTCAGACCAGGTCCAGCTGAGGCCCCTCTCTCTGACGGAGCAGGGGTTTACTCAAGCAACAGAACCCACTCAGACCAGGCTCAGCTGAGGCCCCTCTCTCTGGCGGAGCAGGGGTTTACTCAAGCAACGGAACCCACTCAGACCAGGCCCAGCTGAGGCCCCTCTCTCTGACGGAGCAGGGGTTTACTCAAGCAACAGAACCCACTCAGACCAGAGTCCAGCTGAGGCCCCTCTCTCTGGCGGAGCAGGGGTTTACTCAGGCAACGGAACCCACTCAGACCAGGCCCAGCTGAGGCCCCTCTCTCTGGCGGAGCAGGGGTTTACTCAAGCAACGGAACCCACTCGGACCAGGCCCAGCTGAGGCCCCTCTCTCTGGCGGAGCAGGGGTTTACTCAGGCAACAGAACCCACTCAGACCAGGCCCAGCTGAGGCCCCTCTCTCTGGCGGAGCAGGGGTTTACTCAGGCAACAGAACCCACTCAGACCAGGCCCAGCTGAGGCCCCTCTCTCTGACGGAGCAGGGGTTTACTCAAGAAATAGCTTCAAACGCAAATGTCTGATATTTTTTAAATACCGAAAGCTCCATTATCGTACTTATTT
This sequence comes from Proterorhinus semilunaris, assembly GCA_021464625.1. Taxonomy (NCBI): domain Eukaryota; kingdom Metazoa; phylum Chordata; class Actinopteri; order Gobiiformes; family Gobiidae; genus Proterorhinus; species Proterorhinus semilunaris. Next base: position 2,351,412 of record CM038353.1, on the reverse strand, counting down.
ATTCAACCAACTCAATGACAGACATGGCTGTAGAGCAACACTGTAAAAAGTGTATATCCAATAACTGTTGGACATTGCCATGAGATGCTGCAGGTGAATGGGGAAAACATTAATTTAGAGTTATCAATTTGAAACGTCTGCTGTCGATTACTGACATAAATATGAGCGGGAAATGTATTGGACTTTTTCTGTGATTTAATGTTTTCACATAAAAATTAGACTTTATATGAATAAAAATTGCCTGTATTTTCTGTGACAAAATCAAAATAATGGATAGAGACAGGGGCGATGGTGGTGCACACTGGTGTATGAATGGGAGAGTGAACGGGTGACGTAAAGCGCCTCATTTTGGATCTTGTTCAGTTTTCAATCAATCAATCAAACTTTATTTATAAAGCGCTTTTCATACAGCAGGTAACACAAAGTGCTTTACAGAGTAAATTCACCCAAACCCCCAAATATATAGTAAATGACTTTTTGAAATAAACTAGTTATTACATGTGTGTAAACATTCAAATTCTGCCAAATGTTTAGATTCAAAACTCAATAAATCAGGCAGGTAAGATATTGATTAGTTTTCTGTTTGTTTTCTTTTTTTTCTGGTAGTGTAACCAAACATCGTTTTGTTCTTTTTAAGTTTATTGTAAATCTAGACACTTGTGGGAAAAACACGCTGTGCATCTAATGATAAAGAATTTGTATCAGTTTCATGAACTCTCGACTTTTCTATCGTTCACGTGACTCTGAGAAGTCGCCTTGCAAGTCGTCCCTGTAAAGTATAGGGTATACGCAACGTCAGGCCCGGGGACCAAATCCGGCCCACCAGCACCGAACCTCTGGCCCTCGAGAGTAATTTGAGAAATATTATTATGCCAATAAGAGATCACACACCTGTCAAAGTACTCTACAAACGTGAGAAATGGTGTCAGTAGTTAAACATCCCACTTGGTCATTTACAATGTAAAACAGTGATTCTCAACTGGCGGGTCGGGGCCCAAAAGTGTGTTGCGGCACCATTTTCAGTGGGTCGCGAGCCTATAGGGAACTTTTGTTCAGTATTTTCCATCTGAAACTGCACGGAAACACACGGGAGTCTGAAAATCAATGGTTTTGGGTTAATTGGGGCTTGTCATCTTAGGGTAATGGCGGGTCCCCCCAAGTTTGGACACAACTAACATTTTAATTTAGTTCATCTTTCATTGTTTGGAATAAAAATACTCAAGTAAAGGGGCTTTAAGTGGCTTCAGTGTGAGAACATTTGAGGCTGTGTTTGTGAAAGAAACTGTAAAGACCAAACTCTGTATCTCACGCTCCGATCTGTGACTCTCTCCAAACTAAACTCTCCGAGTCCGTGTAATAACCTTTTCCCCGGGCTCAGTGGACAGTAAGCAGCTGATAAGACAGTCTCGGCTTGAGCTTCTCGATATGAAATCCGCAGATGAAAAGTGATCGCGCGGACGGCCTTCTCTTGAGCTCGAGCCGGAGGAGCTTCCACCGCCTGATAAGACCTTCCCCGGCTCCGAACGTCCCACCGAGATAAGGACGAGGCGCGGCAAAAACAATAAAGACAAACCCACGGCCCGAGCGCTAACGATACTGTACGTTTTAATAATGCATTTGGTTTTCATATAGATCTATTCAGGGATGTTATAGTAATACAATCTTGGCCTTTCATCCTAAACCCCGAGTCCCCGTCGCAATAAACCTCCGGCTCTGTGGATGTGGCGTGTTGTAGGACATCAGCGAGTGTTCTCTGGGGGGGAGATAAACCATGCTATGGAGTTTGGATGGGAGCTGGGGAAGAGAATTGTAAAAGGCTTATAAGCTCCACCCCCAAAGTAAAAACAATAACATTTTCATTTACCAATCAATGCAAGGAACGTAGTGCAAGGTAACGACAAATAATAAAGAACAATAATAAAGAAAAACTACAATAATAATAATGCATCGGTTTTATATAACGCTTTTCTGGACACTCAAAGACGCTTTATTCATTCACTCCATACTTGGTGGTGGTAAGCTACTATTGTAGCCACAGCTGCCCTGGGGTAGACTGACGGAAGCGAGGCAACCAGTCTGCGCCATCGGCCCCTCGGACCCCCACTCACTCACCACATTCCCTCAGGCTTCCTGGTGTTTCCCAAACGGTCTCCCATCCAAGTACCGACCAGGCCCTTCCTGCTTAGCTTCAAGATCAAGCTACAACACTCACAATATCTATATCCAGTTATTGAGCTTTGAGCCCAAAATATTTGAATTTGAAATTTTACAGATTTTTCACTTATTAATAGTTTATTCAAAAACTAAACAAGATCCAAAATAAAAGCGTACATTTAAACTTGGCTCTGTCTATTTTCATGAATAAAGTGCCTTATTTTGATATAAAAACATAAACAGACAAGAAACCTTGCAATACATTTCGTTCTCATATTTATGTCACTACAGCAAACGTTTCACCTCGATCTCTATGGATTTGTATTTTCACCTGCGGCGCCTTTACTTTGCTTCACACCTCCACCCTCGGCCCAGTGTTTTGCCCAAGGACACAGCGTCCCATCGACGGTGGAATCAAATGGGAATACGAGGCTGTAACAATCGAATTGTATTTTTAGCACCGATTCATTAAGAGAACACTGCTGTATTTCATTAGCACGTGTTCATTTGCATGTCATATTAAATTCATTTCATCAGCGCCGCTCCCGAGGGCCGGTTCTGCGGTTACGGACCGACTCTCATTAAACTGGGAGGAAAGAGTCGTTCTGCAAATGATTTCTATTCATGAAAGGACAGCGTTTTATGGAAGTGGCTGGAAATGTTCTGTCAACATGTTGAAACGACTCCTTCATGTTTAGTCCCGGTGTTTGCCGTGTGCTAACCCGTGTGCTAACCCGTGTGCTAACCCGTGTGCTAACCAGTGTGCTAACCCGTGTGCTAACCCGTGTGCTAACCCATGTGCTAACCCGTGTGCTAACCCGATATGTAGATATGTAGAGCCAGTTCTGTCCTGATTAGGTTGAGCTTTAGGCCTGGTTTACTCCTGACATGGGGAAAACAACATGGGGACTTATGTGTTAGCAGTAAATAAAATCACACAACTACTATATTTGTACATTTCTTGTGTTCCTAACCCTTTAGTTGTCCTCTACTGCCCCCTGCTGTCTGTCACTGAGCATCTACAGTTATAAAAAACAGCTTTGCGATGCTAATGTTGCTAACGTTGAGCGCGGGTTGGCTTTTTTTCTGACCCGCCCCGCACACATTAAAACGCTGCATGAGGTCGTTCTGCAGCTGCTGTCCCTCAAACACGTGACCCAGAGTTCACAGCGGGAGAATTAGCACTTGATGCTTTGTTTTGCTGCTGAGGAACTTTTGCTTATGAACTTATCAGGAAATGAAGAAACTATCCTGAGGCTTTACTTCTACAACGTGGACGACTCTCTCTGTCAAACTAAACGGAGTTTGGACTAAAGTGGAGCAGCTCTACCTGACGCTACGAGAAGTCGCTCTCCTCAGGTCAGTGAGATGTTGTGTCTTTGTTATTTTAGTTTTGCCCTGCTGCTTCTTGTGGATTATTCTCCTCACATGTGCTTGGGCACTGCATTAGCGGTGAGTAAAGTCATACAGAAGCGATAGGCCAGGTGACATCTGAACAAAACTAATGATACATTTAGCCCAAAAAACTGAACATTCAACACAACACAGCCGACTGTGGCATTTATGGATAAGAATGAACCAACAGTGTAAGAACAACAAATGTAAGCTATGTGCGCTTTCTAACCCGACCCACCCACACCATATTTCTGAGGTACCCCACCCGACTGAATCGGGTCGACCTGCTCATCACTAATTTGTAACATTATAAATCTAACCACACAGTTTGGGTTTTTAAAATTCCTTAATCAAGGCCACGCTTTTTTCTGCTTTTTAAAGGACCTGTATCATGCTATTTTAGCCATTCCAAAGTAAAGTATAGGCATTTATATGATATATTGTACCTCTACCACTACGGAGCACTAATTTTTGTGATAAATATAAGTATTTTCTGGAGGTATTTTTCCAACCCGGAAGACAAAACGCTTGGATTCAGTTAACTCCGCCCCCTCTCTCCGCTCATACAACTTTAGCAGTAGTAGAAATATATATAATGGCTAACACACACGCTAACACGCATTTTGATTGACTCACCGCTCTGATGATTCCATTATGTTGGTTATAAAAGTTAATCCACTTTGATTCTGGCCATGGTTCACCAAACATCCATCAGTGACGGTCACAGACAAACACTATTTTGGCTGAGTCGCTGAATCCTGGAGAGAAATTCCAACTTCTGGCGAGTGGTTGCCTTCTTTAGGTTGAATAAAGTCCTGTCCTCGTAGCCAAACGCGCTTTTCTCCGTGACATTATCGTTACAAAAAAGAACAGGTGTCCAGACTCCAGAGTAGGTTAGAAAGAGCTCCTTCTTCACAGCTTTCGGTGCAAACACACATCTGCTCAGACCCTCAGGGGGTGCGTTTGATTTCTCCGCAGGGGCAGCACGGACGCGTCAGGCACTTTTTTTTTTTTTTTTTTTTTTTTTTTTTTTACGACAGAAATAATGAAAAATCAGGCATTAGCTTACAGACGTCGAGCACTTCCGTTCCGCTGTGACGACACAACTGAACATGTCAGTCGTTTACCAGGAGAGGGCGGATCAGCTGCTCAGAGAGCAGGATTCAGGAGGATTACTGAGAACTGCGTGAATGAATCCAGAAACCACTCTGGGGGTGTTTTTGAGAAGGAAATAGCATAACAACATGGTTAAAAGCTCCAAAAAGTCGATTTTGCATGATATAGGACCTTTAAAGTATTTGTGTTTGTTTCACTGTCATCAAAATTTCTATTTTCCTTCCACTCTTGCAATATCTCCACTTGAGCAGCTCCTGCAGACTCCAAACTCTAAAGCCTCGGACTTATCGTCTAATTCCTGTCTTATTGATCGAGTTTTCAACCTATAAAACTACTGACATTACATACACTATTGTTCCAAAGTTTGGGGCCAGTTCTACAGCTTCTTCAGCAGTGCAGCGTAATCGCACGAGGGTTTTCTAATCATCAGTGTCCCTCAGAACATCTCCACACATACTGTAGGTATTCCATTAAAAAGCCCCCGTCTCCAGCTAGAATAAGCATTCACCACATTATCAATGTCTAGACTGTATTTCTGATTCATTTAATGTTATCTTCATTGAAAAAACACTGCTTTTCTTTCCAAAACTAAGGACATTTAAAGTGACCCAAACTTTTTAACTTGTAAATATTTCATATAAATAGCCTATGAAAAAAATAATTCCAACTAATTTGCCAAAACATAAAACCACACATACCAGGCTCTTTACATTAGTTCGTTTTTGTCGCTGAAAATATCACATTACATAACTTATTATATTTCAGTAATCTACAGCAAAAGTTTCAATTGTATATCTCTACATATATATTTGTTTCCTCCATTCACCTGCAGCGTCTCCCCATTAAGAACAAAACTGCCTCAGAGCATGAGTTCAGAGAAAAGCGAGTAGTTAAAGGGTGTAATCCTCCTCTTCGGCTTTGGCCTGGTTTCCTCGTATTTCTCCTCAGTCTCAGATGCCGTTAAATAAAACATTTATGCGCCTGCGTCTGTCCCGTCAGACTCCGGTGACCTTGGAGCTCCGCGTGGAGCCGTCTCTCCTCACGCCGACCCCTGCAGGCGGCTGAGTGAATTACACGCGGGTTTAAACTGGTTACATCCACAGCAGCATCTGGACGCCACAGCTGGACGTGGCGTGCGCCGTCCTGCCCGGCCTTAGCGAGGAGCACGCACCGAAACGACCAGAACAAACACAACCAGGGCTTTATCCTGGGGCAAGAGGAAGAGATTACGCCTTTTGCAACAACGAACTCCTTCAAACGTCCTTCATGACCTGAGAGGTCTTTACTGAGCGACTGCAGTGAGGGAGGACTTTGCTCTCTCTCGGTTCACTGTAAGCAGATTATCTTTACAATGTTCCTCCATTCAAGCCTTTATTTAACCCCTTAACCTCCACCGTTCTCCAGTTCAGCACTACCCAAATCTTAAGTGTAACACCTAATTTGAAAGCTAAGGCCTACAAAACTCATCTAAGCGTTTTTTTGACCCATTTTTGTCACATTTTGTTCACATTGCTGTTTCGTAGTGTCTTGGCTGCATTTACTTTTTGTGTGTAATGCAAAATGTAACAAAAACGTGACAAAAATGTGACAAAAACAATGAAAACCTGACAACAAAACGAGGAAAGAGCTTAGGCCTTAGCTTTCAAATGAGGTTGTGGCTGCGTCTGAAACCATTAAATTATAGCCTCCAAGTCCTAACCTTAGCTCCTGACCCTTAACCTTTCATGGGGTCAACTGTTAGATCTTTATGCAGTTAGTGAACTAGAGCTTCAGCAGCATTTGCCCAATTCCACCATCTTTACCCAGGAGGAAGTGACATCACCAACAGCTGTTCTTCTTCTTCTTTAAGGTTACTGGCGGACTGCAGGCAAACAAAAGCGCATACGCCGCCACCTACTGTATTGCTTATGCAACAACATAGAGTCCAAATAAAGACATTTAAGGAGAAAAAAAGAAAAATCCAAATGAGCATCACATTTGCCTTTAGCCTTATTTTATCTCAACATCTGTTTCCTAAAGCTACAGCTGCAAATTAGCCATTTGTCACTTTTATAAAGTTTGGTTCGTGCAGAATCTTATCCTATATATTTTTTTTTTTTATTAAATGAGTGCCAGTCAATCAACAGTGGTCACTCGACGGTGGGGGCCAGGGGTGTGGGGGGATTGGCGGCGCGGTGGCTTATGGGATGGCACATGGCTCCTAATCACCGGTTAGTTAGCACCAAAGGTCCCTATGCTAAGTAGTAGCTACGATAGTTAGCATTGAGGCTCCTTTTCCTAGCGCCTTCCTAACTGACAGCACTATTCGGACGCTTCTTATCATGGCGGACGCTGACGCACATCCGATTTGGCCTCAGACCTCTTACCAATGTACGGGTTTCGGAATCAGCCTACGACTCTGTGCTGACAATTTTATCAAGCTCCAAAATCACATTTGAAGAAACATTCGGAGTCACAGCTCGGCACAAACTCACAGAGAAAGTTCCACCAGGAGGGGGCAGCAGAGAGCAGCTGTCATGATGTTAGATCGTGATTCAGCCACAGCACGAGGTGAACATGAGCCACACGTTGAACTGAATCAAGAGTCAATCAAAGCTGAGATGTAACGCCCTCTAGTGGTCGTGATACCAAACTACGGGAGATTCATCTGGAGAAAAGTCTCATCTCACAACTCACAAAGTAACCTCGTAATCGAACTTAGTTACTTCTAAAATCCAGTGATCCGTAAAGTAAGTTACGTTGTTAAGGCGTAACGCTGTCAATGACGCAATAGAATCCAGAGAATACAGATGTGAGCTTCAGGAGCAGAAGAAGAAACAACCAAAGCTCAAAGCTGCCTGAAAGAAGTGAAATACTGCGCAGTTTTTGACAACAGATGGATGCTAAAACATGGTTAAAAAAGCATCTCCTTCCTGCTTTTTCCTCCTCACAGAATTCAAAGACAGCTCCTTCTGTGTCGGTCTCACCTTTTTTCCGGTTGAAGGCTCGGTTCATGGTGGAAACGGGCCGAGATCCTCCTCCTAAAGTCTGCCAATGTTCCACCTGCAAGACACAAAAAAACACTCATTTGAAAATCACTCCTTCCATCTGCTCCTCAACCTGCAGGACTGTGTCACGATTTTTCTACTTCGGTTGCTCATTAGCCTTGTTTTTGACCCAGTTTGATGACAAGACAAAGTAATAGTCTATAGATGTTCAAGAGAATGATTGGCTAATGCAATGTTCTCCCATATTGTTCAGACAATAGTGGAGTATTTTCAGTCACTTCATCCTTCAGAAGCTTTCGGCCAGAACTCTCCCTCCCAGTAAAAGCTTTTTACACACAACACGCAGCTACTGTCTCATTGATAAAACGCACCGCGGTCCCAGAAATAAAACCCCTGACTTTGGTCGGTTCAGACTCAGCGATATAAGGGCAAACCTGAGAGAAACTACAGCAGCTTCGGCAAAGAACTCGACAGAGAGGATGAGCCCGAATCGTGATGCAGTCCACTTATAACGAATGCTGTTGTGTACTTTCTGTTTCTCCCCCCACATGGAAAAAGTCATTACTTTCACTAAACGTACGAGTAAACACTGTCCATTAGTCGATGAAATCATAACTGTGATGAGTGTCAGCCCCGGCCGACTGTGAACGGAGCTTTTTTGTGTCTGTGATGAGAAAAGTCCAGTTCCCAAGGACATCGGGGCAGATACGACTCAACCAGCTCAGCCTCCGATCGAATCAAGCGGATATTTACAAACTACGGTGCACAGAACTCAGGGATATTTATTTAGAGAGCACGTTTTCTAAAAAAGTGGAAAATATTGGCAAAAAAACACTTTACCAATAGTAGTAGTAGTACATGACCTGTTAAATATGCAGATTTTTATCCAATATCTTCCAAATCCAAATATCTTGGATTAGTGACTGATCCACAGTTTTCCTTCAAAACCCACTGACAGACTATATAAAGCAGTGAAGCTTAATCTTAGTCGAAGATATAGGAGATCATGGACAAGGTGGTATGATCGATATATATGATTTTCAAGAAAAGTACAACCAAAGCACATTTGTCATGCAAAAAACAGTGGCTGCATTTTGTTGATATGTTCGATACAGAGGGCGTTAAAGTTGTTTGTAACGTGTCTAAAGTCCAGTGCTTTTCAATGGGCGACTAGCGGCTATGTGGAGGTACTACAGCAATGGCGGCCTCCAGTGTTGCGGCCGTTGAGTTAGATATTGAAAAATCCCTCCACCTTTGAACTCTTATTGAGTCCAAACCTGTTCAATGTGGAGTCTGCAGGAGCTGCTAAAGTGGAGCTGCGCAGGAGGAGCTGACCAGTGCAGGACACCACGCTCTGAAACAGGGACAAACCCAGGAGGCGTGGCACTGTTTCAGAGGAGACTGAAGGCAGTACTCCGGTTTCCTCTACCTCCTAAAACATGCTGCTCAGGTCACAACACCTGAACGATCTTTCAACAATTGCACAATGACAAATAAAGAATTGACTTAATTGACCTTTGGCAAAACCACGCCCCAAAGAAGCCAGGTCCGTCAGGCTGAAGATCTCCAATGCAAAACAATGGGACATACCAGCAATGAGCCCTGAGCAGACGCACTTTTACTGCTAACCACCAAAAAACTGACCAGACAAAGAAGAAGAAGCAAAATGGTGGAGCGATCTGCCTCTGAACTCTTACAAGCCTTACAGTCTCACGTGTTTTTGTCTCCCTTTATGATAAAAGTACTGTGTATTTTGTCACGGTCCTGATAACTGTAGCTGATTGTCATTGTGGCACCTGTAGGTTTAGCTAGCGTTAGCTAACTTTAGCGCACCGGAGAAATGTTCCTATTTTAGAAATACTAAAAAAATAAGAGGGTGCAAGAGCACGACTGGTCCACACGGCGGTGCTGTTGCATTTAAGGACGAGATCAGAAGGTTTCTCTGATATTTCTGGAGACTTGTCTGTAGCTTTAGTGCTAATAGTCCTTTAGCCTTCGTTGGATAGTTTCATATCTTGAATATTTCCCTCCACTGCAGACTGTGACCCCTTTTGCCTCGATCTGGAGGATTTCACGGTGGTATTTGTTTGTCGGGCGTAGCAACAGTAACTAAGGGGGGCCGGGCTTGTCGAAAGGTCAATTACTTACTATGTTGTTTCAAGAGTGAAAAGAAAACCTAATCCGGAGAAAAACTGCCCTAAAGTCTTGTAACGTCTGCACCGAAATGGGTTTGCAGGTCTGTGGGAATATTCTCCAACTTATCTTCATCACTGTCTTGCACTTTGTGGGTTAGAAAATGCAATATGGATTAATATTGATCGAAGAGCTTTTCGGGAACACGAGGAGCTCGGTCTGTTTCTGAAGAGAGAACAAAACGGCAACAAAAGATTACAAGACGAGCCTGTTGCGTTTTGTGTATCTTCTCCTCGTCGGTCTGTCAAGGACTTGTCATTATCCCGGTCTGACGCTCAGAACAGGGACTAATCCTGAAGCGCGTTGAGAGGCCGAGGTTGTGCAGATCTCAGCAGCTTCGCTCGGGGCGGCTGCCAAAGCGAACCTTGGCAGAAGCCGCCGCTCGGGTAAGTGCGCCGCTGAATACATAAGGATGACAGGACTCCACAGTTTGCACGATTAAAGGCAGCAAACAAAAAGCCTTCAGCGAAGAGGTGGAAACGCTTAGAGTCTGCATTATTTAAGGACGCCGTGGGTTTGGAGATGCTGAAGTAAATATCAGACATCTGGAGGGGGAACTCGTGGATCTGAGGAGACACGCTGCAGATGAATTGGGGGAGAATTTAAACGTTTATTCTTGATTAGTGACATAAAAAAATACGGCAAGTTTTCATTTCAAAGAGCTGCATTTATAGAAAAGAGTGTAGGGGAGACCACGGCTATTTGTCACACTTTTTTTTCTCAAGAGTTCGCTGCTCATCAAATCGTCTGAAAGAGTCGTGAAGTGGACCTCGCTCTCTTTTTTCTGTCATATCGTAGTTATTAACCGTCAAACACAACTAAATCGACGGTGACAATGTGCCCCAAGTTTTGATGTTAACATGAAATTTGATAAACCTTTGTAACTTTTTCCCTTTTTGAGATAAAAGGAAAAAATATGATTTAAAACAGTCGCGGTTAGAGGTCGACCGATATGGGTTTTTCTAAGGCCAATGCCGATACGCTCGGCCAATATTTTGACCAATATTTTTGGCAGATATTTCTGGCTGATTGACCTGATCTATAATCCTGTATAAACAAATACTTGGCCGCTCCAGCACTGGCCGAGTTTATTGTATTACTTTAGGTGATCCAATCATAGTTTCTGTCCCAGCTTTGATTAGTTGTCGTTAGCATTAGCATATTGTTACTAGCCGTGGCATTTTGATCAATTCACAATAGTGGAGGTTAAAACTGACTCAGCGATTAATTCTCCAGTTCTGCAGCACGTCCATACTGACGGACGTTTAGTGAAACTTGTGTTTAACAAACTTGAAGCTAACCCATTTTCATTGCGATGTTTCTCACCTCCTCTGAGGCCTAGGGAGTTGTGAGAGGACTCGTTTTAAAGCCCGGACTTTCTTTCCAGTGCAAAAAACGGGAAGTCTCGATTATATTCAGTCCCGGCAATAATGGGCTTATGTCGGCCGATAGCCGATATTGTAAAATCCCCAAATATTGCTCGGCCTCGAGTCACCATGCATTGACCTGTTCATGACACTCATTTGCAAAATGCCGTATGAGGTGTAAATGGAGGCTGTTCCCCTCCTGGAACCGCCACCTTAACGGGGTGGGGGGGGGTTTGACCTGAATGATCCTGGAGCTCTGGTGTCGGGGGCTTGGTGCCCCTGGTAGGGTCTCCCATGGCAAACAGGTCCTAGGTGACGGGTCAGACAAAGAGCGGTTCAGAAGCCCCTTATGAGAGACCAACAGGCCCGGTTAGAACCGTCCTCCTGTGGACCCAACACCTGCAGGGGGCGCTATAGGGGCTGGTGCAGCTCCAACAGCTGCCCCCACGACCAACGAAGTGGAAGAAGATGGATGGATGGGTCCCAGTAGGACTTTATTATCGACGGTTGTTTTGTGTTTTAACGTTTGTTATATTTATTGTAGCCGCAGCAACTGATGGATCTCCCATGTGGATTAATGAAGTATTCTGATTCTGACATTTGGATTATTATACAAATGAACAGATCCCAAAAGACGCGGCTCTTGTTTTATGTTTTTGAACACCTATTAAAAGGTTTTCTACCTTGAATACTGAAGTCTGACCCGGAGCATCTGTACTTTTCCTCTCGGTTTCATCAAGCACTTCCTCGTTACTGACCAGACTCGGAGCTCGTGTTTCATCTGGAGCCTGTTGTGCCGGGTTTGATGCAGATTGGGCTCCGGTGCGTTTAATAATTGTCTGAACACGTTTGCGAGCGGCCTGTCGCAGCCTGGTGTAAAATCAATCAATCAATCCAGTTTTATTTCTAAAGCGCCTTACAACAACCAAAGTTGACCAAAAATGTACAAATTCAGTACAACGAGCCAAACATTCGGCCTCTATAAAAGCTAATGTTAAAATAAAGTGATCAGAAAAACATATTAGACACACAAACACCCCAAACATTAAAGTTTGGGAAAAGGCATAAAAACAATTCAAATGTGTCCTGTCCTCATGTCTTCAGTCCAAATGTGCACTTTTTTACCCGACCCACACGCACCCCAAGTTTTCCGTATATTTGAAGTTCCCGACCGTGGAGATCGGGTCGATCATTGGCGTGAGTGTTTGTGAATGAGTGAGTGTAGGGAAGACGAGGCAGCGCCGCCATGTTGGTGTGATTTACTGGAAATCTTCAGCTCGCTAGTCGACAAAACATCCTGAAATAAACCTCGTAAAAGGGAGTGTTTTTTTTTTTTTACTCTGACATTAAGACGTTTAGAAGAAACCGAGCATTTCACCTGCCGCGCCGTAATGAAGCACATACCTGCGTGTGGTTTATGAGGCGAGTGTCTCTGTTGGAGAGCGCGGCGACGTCATGTTTTGACAGACGGCTCCGGGGCCGGGCACTTTAATGATTTCCTGTCTCGGTCCAGGTCTGGAGGAGCCCCGCGGCAAAGCTCACACACACGGAGTCCAGCCGTCAACTGGACGTGAGGAACCCGCCCGGCTTCAGCTGCAGACTCAGACCTGCCACCCTGGGTTAGTCCGGGCTCTCTCACGGGGAGGGTCTGACAGTCGGATGTGAACTCTGCAGCCAAAACTAAACCGCTCAGGACAGGAATTCAACTCTTTCAGTCACAGGTTACAACCCCCAGTCTGTCAATATCATCTACAAATGTTTCACTCCTTATTGTCTTGTCCATGCATTCTTCTAGAGGCGCTTCATTATTCCCCATTGTCCCCTTTGTATACTTGTATATATTGTCTACAGCAGCTGATTGTACTTTCCAGGCTGTGCTCGTTTTGTTCCCGTCTGCAACACTCGTCGTTTCAAACTGTACGTTCTGACCAATAATTACAGCCCACGCCGAGATTACGGCTCTTCAACGGGAGACAATGGGCCTCATCTCCACAAACAAACATCTGCAGCGCGTACATGAGCGTGTTTACCGCAGCGTGGATCCACATGTACAGGTCGCCCTGGAGTGGCCAAAGAGCTTCAAACCCTCTGCCCACAAAGACCAGCTTTATGTAAGAAGCACCAGGTCATGTGGAGAGAGTTATATTAACCAGAGCGTCCTGAAAATGTCCTGAAGTTTAGTCCCTTTGTCTGCACCCTGTGTATATTCCTCCCGTCTTTCGTGCTACACGTGGATACCAAACATGTCAGTATTTGAGAATGAATGAGCGTGGGAAAGACCAGGGAGCCACACAGACATGTTGGAGTAAATCTTCCAAACTGTTCCAAATTTTTTTTTTACATTTTCAAAAAAATAAATAAATGTTGCAACATTTTCCAAACTGTTCCAAACCGACCCCCACAGAAGAAATGACCAGGACGCCCCGCCATGTTGGAGTTACTTCCTGAAAAACTCTAAGGCCCTGGGAGTTTGGTCTATTTGGTTCCTCTGACGTTAAAAAACTAAGACGTTACTGTGACTCTTCCATCGCACTCTGGATCCTCCGTCAAAACCTCAGAGTGGTTTATTTTGCTCTCTATGAGGCTTCATTGAGGACGTCTGCTGCAGCGCAAATGAACGGGAACTGATCAGGTTTTTGTTTTGATACGAGGCAGATTTAAGTTATTACCTCTTTCTGCCACTTTTCCTTCATGATAATTGTTGATATATATTGTTGGAGATGTGTCCATGTGAGGTGTTCCAGCGCTTCCTAAACGCTCATAACGAGTTGTGCGTCGGGGCCTCAGTGCTCTGAGGCCATTGTGATCGGAGCAAAGAACCTCAGGGTCTGGGTCAGCTTTTAACCTCCTAACCCCCACCTGAATCAAGCACATTTTCTTTGGCTTTACCCAAATATAAAAGCAACGAAAACGAGGATAAAAACGCAACAAATAAGTGACAAATAAGGCGACAAAGAAGCGATAAAAGAACGACAAAAACGTGCCTGGAAAGCAACAATAACACAACAAAAAAGTTACTAAAAATGTGGCAAAACACAACAACGGAAAAAAACGATGAAAATGTAAAAAAGGCCACAAAGAAGAACAAAGAAGTGACGAAAAGGTTTCAAATGAGACATTACACTGTTGCTCTCCAGTCGAGGAGCTTTTAGATTTGGGCAGCAACTCAAATGTGATGCCTTTTAATGCCTAAATACTAAATTCTTAATGCCACAACTCCCCGAAAATCTTGGCATATTTCTTTGTGTATGATCAACATTCAATCAAACAGAGGAAAAAACATTTGAGCAACATATTGTGTAAAACGTTAAAGTTTTAGACCTTTTTTGTATTTCTGATGAACGTATGCAGCACAAATGTCACTGAGTGGGTTATATTTACTAAGACATTTATTTTAATGCCAGTTTGAATCCAATGTAGAGCTTTGCAATGACTTTTAAGGCCTTAATTTTGGCATATTAACCTACTGACCGCGGAAACCCGATTTGTCCTCGTTCTGCCCCGGCGCTCGTTCAGAGTAAATGACAGAGCAGCAGCAGCAGCAGAAGAAGAAGCCACGGCTCAACTTTTCACCTCTGATTCACGGCTCCAGAATGTGAGGTTTGGACCCACAGCGGAGTCCAGGAGTTTAACCCACAACCTCCGACGGCGGGGCAGGAGAGGGGCTAACCACTCTGCCGCAGACACACTCAGGAGTCCGGCGTGATCGAGTTTCTCCAGAATCTTTTTGTGGGGAAAATCAATGTTTTTAATTACGCATACGCCGCAGGTTTATTCTCAGAGCAGAAAAAGTTCATCAAGGATCGGGCGCCGAGTGAAAATCAAACTTAACTCACACCTGCACCTCGAGACGCTCACTGTACTTAAACGAACCAGGGGTACGTGGAATCTCAAACTAGTCCGAGTAGAACAGTGTTAATTTTGACAACATATTTTAATTTAGTTTTAGTCTTAGTCTTTTGACGAAAATGTAATTCAATTTTAGTCGAGTTTTAGTCAAAAAAATATCTTCAATTTTAGTCGAGATTTAGTCGACTAAAATTGCACGTCAATTTAGTCGACTAAATTTAAGACACATTTAGTCGACTTTGTATTAATAATATTCATTATAATCATATTTAATCAAGGTCCTCTGCTTCATGGAGCTGCTCCCTCATGGACAAAGCTCAGAGCTGTTCCTTTGGCAGTGAATTTACATGATATGAGGCTCTTTCAGACTGTCAATAGAAGTTTGGATGATTTTAGTTTCTCCTTTTCATTTTAATTTAGTCTTATTTCAGTCGACTAAAATATCTGGACATTTTAGTCATAGTTTTAGTCTCATGAAAAACTTTTAATTTAGTTTTAGTCCAATTTTAGTCGTCAAAAAAATCACTTTGACTAAAATTAAGACTAAATATTTTAGTCGACGAAATTAACACTGGAGTAGAACAGGATTTGCCAAAACCCACGTAAACCCGGGGGCGGCTTTATCGATTGGAACCTTTGGAATATGTTTGCTTTGGACAGCTAAAAAAGTACACATTAATTTAATATGCTCATGTTTCTAAACTAATCCTCCATGGAGATAGATCCCGGTCACACCTGCCCAAGCAAACCGAGCCACCGGTCCGATGACATCATCACACAGCGCCACTTGTTTATGTCGGACCAAAGCACGAAATAATGTGAGTTTGCTTCGAGCTCTGATTGAGAAGAGTTTTAGGCTCTTCTACACAATCTGGACTAAGAATATGATCAGCATCTAAACTTCTGTTCTGCTTTCAGCTAAAGGTTAGCAATTATCAGTGTTGCTACAAGAGGAGCTCCTTATAGAAATGATTCATATTTGACTGTAACAAGTATCTATGCGCTTCAGATGGACAATTGGCAGAGCGTCCTTAATAATCTTTTTATTATTATTTTTTTGCTACTTTCATAATTGTTTAGTGTAATAATCGAAATTGCAATTGAATTTCAATTAATTGCGCAGCTATACCGGGAAGTTCAATTGGGCACCATGGTTTGACTTTGTCCTGAACTGAATCAGCGACGTGCAGGAGAAACAGCCGATTCTATTGTATTGAATTGGTTCTAAGTTTCGGCACATGCTGCCCCTGCCCCGAAAACGAAATTCCAGGCTGCCGAAAGAAGCACAACATCGGGTCCATTGATCCATCCATCAGCGTTTATGTAAATAGCTCTGCAGAACGACACCAAGGAAGAACAAAGTGCTTCACAGAAAGATAAAATGTTTAAAAAAAAACATCCTAAACATAATTCAGTGAGTTCAAAGTGTTTGGATTAGCCTTTAAAAACAAACATTCTCGTTTTAAAATCAATGCAAAAATGGAGAGGATGGGAGTGACGAGTGTGAGAGGCCAGAAAAGAGCTACAGTAGTCCAGCCAAGAAATGATAAATGCATGAGTCACCTTCTCGAGGTCTTTACACGAGAGAAAAAAAAAACTGGCTTTGACTACGGCATTTAATTGTTGGTTGAACTTCAATTCTCAGTCAAAAACAACTCCCTGGTTCCTGACTGCCTCGCGGACTGGGCCCATCTCCCTGGACTGAATCTGAGGGCCGTCCACGGAGCCAGCAATAACAAATTCAGATTGGATCTCACTCAGATGGAGAACATGTCGTGCCAGCCATTATGTCTGAAAGGCAGCTCTGGAGCGAACTAAACCTGGACATCATCTGCGTAAAAGTGGAATGACAAGTCCAAGTGGCAGCATGTACAGTGAAAACAGGACCGGGCCAAGAGCAGATCCCTGTGGCACCCCAGATGACAGTTGGGCAGAGAAGGAGGAATCGTCATCGAGCATCATGACAAAGCTCCGGTCAACTACTGCGGAGATCCCATTGTCCAACAAAGCCACTACTACGAGTCTAACAACGATGAGAATAAGGACAAGATTCCTGCGTAGAAATCACAGAATCGCCTTTAGCTCTGAGACTCCATTTAACCTCTTAACCCCCACCTGAACTGAGCACATTTCTCCAGTTTGGGAAATCTAAAAGGTTATTGAAAAAAGCGTCAAAACAGCAACAACAATGAGGAAAAAAACAAGGATGAAAACGCAACAAAAAAGCCTCAAAAGCAAAACAGATGGAAAAGCAATGAAAACAAAGTGGCCTATAGGCTGTAACCTTTTAGATATGGGTAAAGCTGAACTGGAGAAAATGCACTTTCGGGGGTTAAGAGGTTAAATCTAACGTTCCATCACCCATACAAATGAATAGAGTTAGCCTTTAGCTCAGGGACACTTTTATACTTTAATTTGTATCTAAAGTAAAATCTCCAAAGGTCTCGGTCACACTTTACATGACAACCCAGTAACTACTAGGTAATAACCGTAGTAATTACAGTGGTAATAACTAGTAACAAATATCAATAAAAGTGGTAGTTCTTGTGTAATTAAAGTAGTTGTTAATAGTAACTCAGCCCAATAACACTGACAATGTAAGACTTACTGATGAGCATGTGTAGCTCACCCCTATGGATACCAAACATATACCACATTAATAACCCAATAGTTATTAGTACTGTTATTATTAAGCAATTACCTAGCAGTTATTGAGCAGAGTTACTATTAAGTACTACTTTAGTTACTCAAGAACTACCACTTTTATTGATATTTGTTAATAGTTATTACCAATGTAACTACCAGTAGTTACCGGGTTGTCATGTAAAGTGTTACCCCATTTTCTAACAAGGCTTTGACCTAAATGTGAATGATGGTTGACAACAGTTGAAAACATCTGGATCATTCATGATTTGCGATGTTTTTTAATGGCTAATGATAACGGCTATCGGGAAAATACATTAAGCAGGCTAATGTTACGAACTGAAAAGTTAACCGTGGCAGGAGTAGCGCTGCTCTTAAAGGCAAAGTGATCAGCTACAGTTGTAATGAAGATCGAGACAAGAAAAATGGTCGAATCTTCACTGATGCCTTGGTTCACTCAGTTTAGCCCGGGTGTTTCCTTTTAAAAACAGAGGTTACATTGCTCAGCGAAACGAAGTCCCGGTTTCATAATTTTCTGGTATTTGATGAACGCACCATCAAAATATGCTGCTCTTAATCCAGACATGAGGCCACATCGGCTCATTCTTCTGCCATTTAGTATCAGTGCGGAACTCAGGAGCATCATCGCAAAGACATGTCTCTGGTCCATTTATTATGAATACATTTGTGAGGCAGCAGAAAAAACATTTTAGCAATCGAGTTCGCTGCCTGTTGGCTCAAAAACTGGAAATCTTCTCAAAAATTATGAAGCAGGAGCACAAAACTTTACCAGTCGTTGCTGATGAAATACGCCGCTGTTCTTTAGTCATGGTTAATTAGTTAGAATTGATGAATAATTCAGTCCTTGTTACAGTCTGCAAAGCCCCTGTTATCAATGCAGTGCACTCACAAGACAGCAAAACAGCAACAAAAATAATGAATATAAACATTAAAATTAACTTTGTGAAGTCTTTCATTCATCCAGGGAGTATCCATCGCAGAAAAGGTTAAATCATCGACTGGACTGGGTTTTGGTCAAGTTGAGGACGTTTCGCTTCTAGTCACAGAAGCATCTTCCCACCTCTTTCCGTCATAAAAGACACTAACACTAAGACTCTTGTATGACCTGTGTATGGCAATAATGAACCCGAGCGGCAGCATGTAAAGGGAAAACAGGACCGGGCCAAGAGGAGATCCCTGTGGCACCCCAGCTGACTGTGGAGCAGAGGAGGAGCATCATGACGAAGCTCCGGTCAACAACCACGGAGATACCACTGTCCAAGAAAGCCACGCACTCTAGTTTAACGAGGATGGATCAGCGATGAGAAGGAGAACAGAAGATTCCCATCGAGCTGAGTTCAATCACGTGAAAACAAGAAACAGGCGCCAAGAAAGTCAATACAACCATAAGCTGCCTTTAAAAATGACCACACATGCTTGTTGAATTTATACTGTGTTAGTCTTCTCAAAGAGACTTAGGAAGAGAAACATCCTCAAATGTACCAATACCCAGTCCAGTAGATTTAACCTTTTCTACAATAAAAATTAAGATAAATTGCTTAAAAAGAGCTCAAGATATTGTATGCTGATTTTGAGGGTTTGAAGGTTTGGGCTGTCTTTATACAATTTTGCCAATAGCACATGTGTTATTATTACGCTTAAGATAAATTGTAGACTTCTAACACGCGAAATGATTAAATGAAACCCAAAAAACTCTAAGGCAAGACAGAAGAAGCTTGTTTCCTCTCAATGTGAGTCTTATATTGAGCTTTTCTGGTCCAAGTCCGCTGTACTTTACTACCGTCTCTACAGCTCTTTCTGCAGGACGCGCAGCTCTGGGTCTGAGCGTTATTTACATGACACTTGGTCTCTAATGTGACCCATGTGTGTTTTACCCACAGACTCGGACCAGGCTCCGAAAGGTTTCGAAACAACCGAGGAACTTCCAGGAAAGGACCGACCAGTTTGCCAGAAAGTCGACAACTCCTCAACTCCTCCGCATGTTTTATCAAAAGGTTATCTCCCTTTTCCCCCTGATTTTTTTGGCCACAAACGCAACACAGTGTCTAAAGATGTGCAAATGTTAGATAAGGGGTTTTGAAGTAAACCCATTTGTGGAAAATGCACGCAATATCCAACATATCATGCAGATAAATGATTTTCTATTGTGTTAGGAAGATCAAGCCATGTTGGTGAGTTTACATTGAAAGCCTGCAGGGAATGAAGTCAATCCTTTGAACATGAACATATGTTAGATATCTTGTGTGTTGCCGCTAAAAAGAATTACATTTGACTTGCTGTAACCCTGAGAAAGTTTGATACGTTGATACCAGCCTTTACTCATATTTAGTTTCGTCTCGGTTCGCTCCGGTTTTTGATCTCCGCACATTAGCTTTGTTTTCCTGCGCTCCCGAAAGGACACTCCCTCTTTCTACAACTTGTCTCCAAAACGTAGCAACGAGAACTCCTCCGGGGACGTATCAGAGAAGCCGAGCGTTATCTGCTAAACTTTCCGCTTTCGGATCGTTGCGGAAAAAAGGCAACAAAGAGAGATGTGGAGATACTCACGGTCGGCGGCGGCGAGAGGAGCGGGACTGAAGGAAGCGAAGGAGGATAATGGTTTTCAGCTGTGGACCAGATGGAGCGACTTTGGAAAGGAAGAAAGACGCGCAAAAAACTCCCTCCCTCCCTCCGTCCGCCCACAGAAGAATTCCTCCTGAATGTGCAAAAAGGAGCAGAGCGAGAGGGAGTGGGTCTGACCTCTATAAAGAGAGTAAACAGGAGGAGGAATGATGATGATGTTTCTCTCGGAACAGAGACATTGGACGCCAGTGTGTTTTGAGTCACGGTTATTGTGAGGAAGATATATTTTTATTTGTGATATTTGTGACACAGTCTGGATTGTAGACTCCCGTGTTGCCAATACAAAACCTGCTCCTGATGACAATCGTTACACGGAAAAGGCTATTTCATTTATTCGTTCATTTGAGCAGCAGAGTGGTTTAAACATATTTCACAGAAGCAAAAACAACAAGACTAATGGGCTCAAAGGGAGTAGAAAGAACTTCTATAAACCTGTCCCTCACCTCATCCTACACTCATGTGTGTTTTCCTTGGTCTCTGTTGGTTCATTGTGTGTGTTTCGCTCAGTGCTTGTTTTCTGGTCTTGCCTTGTAAGTTTTTGGTTCTGGTTTTGCATCTTACTGATTTTTATCCTGGAATCTTTGTCCAGTAAATTGTATTTGTTGTCCTGTCTTTTGGGTCTGTTTCCTTTAATCCATGACACAGTAAGTAAGTGCATTGTTTGTCACCTGAGCAGGAGAACCGGAGTACTGGCTTCAGTCTCCTCTGAAACGGTGCAGGGCCTCCTGGGTTTATCGTTGTTTCAGAGCGTGGTGTCCTGCACTGGTCAGCAGAGGTGGGAGTAAGTCACTAAGTCAAGTCCAAGTCGTGAAGGTCCCAAGCATAGCTTTTGTCAAGTCAAGTCTTTCTTTAGCCGGCAAGTCACCTCAAGTTGCAAACGTGTTTTGAAGTGTTTTCTCAAGATTTGCGATTTTTAAGATTTTGGCTAAAGTCTCCATCCATCTTCTTCTTCCACTTGTCCGTTGCCGGGTCGTGGGGACAGCTGTTGGAGCTGCACCAGCCCCTATAGCGCCCCCTGCAGGTGGTGGGTCCACAGAAGGACGGCCTCATGGTTCTAACCGGGCCTGTTGGTCTCTCATAAGGGGCTTCTGAACCGCTCTTTGTCTGACCCGTCACCTAGGACCTGTTTGCCCTGGGAGACCCTACCAGGGGCACGAAGCCCCCGACAACAGAGCTCCAGGATCATTCAGGTCAAACCCTCCACCACGTTAAGGAGGCGGCTCCAGGAGGGGTGCATTAAAAGTCTAATAATATTAATATTTAAATAGCCCAATATTTAAACTATATATATCTTAAATGCTCCAGTCTATGTACAAAATTACTGGGACAGTTTTTAAGGAAGGGGGCCCAGGGGTCCTACTTAAAAAAAAAAAAAACTCTTTTAAACATGAGCTGCTTTTGTCTGCAGTCTGAAAGATAAATATAAAATAATATTTTTTTATTTTTGTTAGTTTCTGGCAGTTTTTCTGTCAGGGGTTCCCCTGTAAAGCCCCAGCCCCTGTATACTCGGATTCGCCCCTGCTCAAAGTAGGTTCCGCACATCCTTCAGTCCCGCTGTCACTGGGCTCTGTGAGGCTGCGGGAAAAGCCTCTAAATGCTGTAACTTCGGAGAGAACGCTTTAAAACACCAAGAAGCCCCCGAGACTTCTGTCATTAATCCAGCTCTTAGCGGCGTCGTTCTGGAGGCTCCGGTCTGCGCCGCAGCTTCAGCCATTGTTTAGAACGTTTCCTGTCCTTAATAAATGTCTATGAATCTTCACCTCTTCACTCACTGTAGAAAACGTTTAATGCCTCCAAAGAAACACGGCGTATTTCCTCCTGCCTGTTCGCGCTGTATTGATTAGTCGCTCCGTCGGGAAGCTGGAAAAGCATGTGGCTAATTACCATCATGTAAACACAGATGCGCCGCTTTTATGCAATGAATCCTGGTCAGCTCCTCCACCTCCTCCTTCCTCTTCTTCCTGCGCAGCTCCCTCCGCTCCACAACAGTCTTTCACCATCTTCTCCTCGTTTGTCCCTTTCTTGGTGCCTCTTCAGTGTCTCAGAAGAAGAAATCTGGTCTCGAATGTCTTTAGCTCATAAGCTGCTGTTTGTTTCCTTCAGTTTCCTAGACTCTCTGCAGTTAAAACAAATCCACTGAACCTCACAAAAACACAGCAAAGACGTACAGAAGTATCCAGTAAAACAATGTGGAACGCTGCTGTACCAAGAGACAGGGAGGTATTCTATAATAAGCTTTTGTTTTATTATTCTGAAGCCTAATAAACAAAAGCTAAGGTGTGGAAAAGCATTTTAATAAAGCCGGACCTTTACAGGGAGAGGACACAGCGGATCAGCAGAAAGCACCTGAACACATCCAAAACAGTGTGATTACTCAGCACAGTCCCACCATACACTAAAATTACACTCGCTCCAAAAACACTTATTATTCTCTCTGGGAAGGCGAAGAAACGCGGTCGCTTCAGTCGGGGAGTGTGGGTTTGTGACTGAGCTGAAACAGAACATGACACACAGACTCTCCAGCTGCCGAGCACGGGACGATCAAGTCCTTTTCTTCACTCAAAAAACACGCTTCGCTTTGCACTTTTCGTTCACCAACCCTCCACTCTGCAGAGGTCAGTGAAGGAACCCAGACATTTACTCAAGAAGAAGAAAGACGTTCAGACAAAGCATAAAATGACAAGACAATTCTAAGATTCCCGACAAATAAGCATCAAAGTCATGCACACAGTGGGCCGGGATGAAGAGGAGCACCCGGAGGAAACCGGCTAGAACGTGCAAACTCCACAGACAGACCCCTTCCGACCTGGAATCGAACCTGGGACCTTCTTGTTGTGAGGCACATGTGTTAATGCAGATGGGTCCCTGGTCACCCCCAACCAGTGACGCCGGTAAGAAGTTCCTTAGTAAAGTGTTACTCTAAAATTATGCATTTTACGCATTAATAGTCCCAAATCAGTAATCATATTTAAAGCAGCACTAAGTAACTCATGCCCCTAGAGGCCAAAAGCGCCACTGCAGGTGGCGCGTTTTTTTACATTAATTGTCCATGAGCGTAAATACTACGCTGACAGAAAAGACAAAGAGACAGAGGGATATTGTTCATCACAATGGAGACGTGGCTGTAAATACTGTTTAAGTGGTGCTAGCCCGCAGTTAGCTTTGCCCGTTAGCCTGTTAGCTTCTGCTTCGTGATTCCATTAGTGTGTATTGGTGGCTCCGACGTGGAGGTTTTCTGGCCAGAGACACCAGGGGGAGATGAAAGACCCCCCCAATCATCCCATTAACACTTGTATTACCCCCAGAGGGACGACGGAGAGGATTTATTAAGGTAAACAAGTTACTTAGTTCTTTTTGAGTCACTGTGCGTTACATTGTAATTTTTCTCAGTAAAAAGACACATTTCTTTAGCCTTACGTCTTGATGAGTGACATAATGTGTGCGCCACGTTTTCAGCCCGAGAACCACGGCACAAATGTAAACAACAGGAGGAGAAAGATGAGCATTTTCTCGCTGGAAATCCTAACTACTCTGAGTTTGTGTGGGGTAAGAACGACAACATGAAGGTTTGCTGTACAGTCTGTGCTGAATTTGAACAAACATTTGCATTCTCAGCACAGCACAAACTCACAGACAGAGCTGAGGATATGAGCTCAGTCTAAGGTCCGGTAATCTAACTTAGTTACTTTTAAAGTAATCAGTAAAGTGTCTTTTTGAAGAAGTAATCAGCCATCAGATTACTTTTTCGTAGTGACTGTAGCGACGCTGCAGCATTTAGTTTAGTTTAGTTTATTTGTTTATTTGAGCAGTACACATAGTGCTCAAAAGGAGTGGACTGAAGCAAAAGCTTATGAGTGCCCACCCCCAAGTGCAATAAAATAAATAAAAAAATAAAAATAAAAAAAGAACATTTCAAGCAGCTACATTCGTACAGACCAACTTACAACTTACACAACTGTTTATATAATTAATTGAAACAACGCACAACTACAACAACAATCTTGTTTCATGTTTAGAACAAAGCAGTCAAAAAAAAATGAAAGAATGGGTCAAACGCAGAAAACAAATGATCAGTAAAGACAAGGACAACTTAACACTTAACCGTAGACACATATAGTTAAAGTAAACCAAATACTGGTAAAATACTTTCACACACATGGGCAACATGTTTGAAGTGCCTTGCCCAATGACACGACAGTATGACCGTCCCACATGGTCTCCACCTCTCGGGCACTGATGGTTTTGCCGCAGCTTTTGAAGGTTTGGCTCTGGACGTGTTTTTGTGCAGGTGAAGTGGAAAAAGACAAAGTGCATTTTCCATAAAGAAGGTTTAATTGGAATGGAGTTCGGCCTGTTCCTCATTTCCTCCGGGGCTGAACCCCGGGCCCCGCGTTTCCCCCGTGAGTCTGGGCAGTGCCCTCCTCCTCAGCAGCTGTCCACACAAACCACAACACACCCCACGAAGAATAACAGCCCAACCCGGAGACGCTGAAATGTGCCGAGGGACGAGCTCTGTGGGCCACGAAAAACAAACCTGGACAGAGACAGAGCTTTAAGGTTCACATTTTAGAACTTCAGATGGAAAACAGTTCAGATGGATTCAGTTGTTATTTGTGAGCATTCTGGTCAGCAGAGGGAGCGGGAGTGAGTGTGCATAATCTAAAGTGCATCGTGTTTTTGTTTTATGGTCACATGGTGTTACTTAAATAAAGGGGGAAACTTTAGATATTTCTGTTTTAGCTTTTAGACCTTGTTGTGAAGTCGTTTCCTCAAAAACAGACCTGGAGTCGTGTACGTTGCTTCTTTCACGCTGTTGTCAGGGCTGTAGCCAGGATTAAAAAAATAGTGAGGTCCGGATAATTCTTCAAACCAGGGGCTCTGGGGATCCTCCTCCAGGAATTTTTTAAAGATTCAGATGTAATTTCCCGTATTTTATGTTATCAGAAAGACTTTCATCTCTTCCTTTAGCTGTTTTCAAAAATTGCTTTTTGTTGCACTTTTGGAGACCGTTTGGAAACACTAGGAAGCCTGGGGGTGGGGGTCCGAGGGGCCGATGGCGCAGGCTGGTTGCCTCGCTTCCATCAGTCTACCCCAGGGCAGCTGTGGCTACAATAGTAGCTTACCATCACCGAGTATGGAGTGAATGAATTATGCACGAAATGTGAGTATCTGAGAAAGCGCTATATAAGACAATGCATTATTATTATTTCCCTGTATATTACAGTTTTACTAACTGCAACCCTCACCTCTCAAGATCAAATGCACTTTATCTTTCATATAAAGCTTTATTCCTTCAGCTATTTCAAAACAAACAACACAATTCTTGTCTAGACCTGGACGGATTAACACTAGGACTAAACCAGGACTATAGACAAGACTGGACTGAGTGAGACCAGGATTAAACCAGGACTATACACAAGACTGGACTGAGTGAGACTAGGATTAAACCAGGACTATACACAAGACTGGACTGAGTGAGACTAGGATTAAACCAGGACTATACACAAGACTGGACTGAGTGAGACTAGGATTAAACCAGGACTATACACAAGACTGGACTGAGTGAGACTAGGATTAAACCAGGACTATACACAAGACTGGACTGAGTGAGACCAGGATTAAACCAGGACTATACACAAGACTGGACTGAGTAAGACTAGGATTAAACCAGGACTATATACAAGACTGGACTGAGTGAGACTATTAAGGACTGGACCTGGACTGAATGAGACATAATCCATATCCAGGATTATGTTCCAAACCCAGTGTGACTCAGCTCAGCCCCAGGGGGGTCAAAGCCAGAGAACATTTTGAAATAAACTTTAGTGAGACGCTATGGACGCCAGCTGCACTTTCTCCCTCCCCGTCTTCTCCGTGATTCTCTCTGGCTTTTTTGCTGTGGACCTGAGGCGGGGCATCTGCTGCTCTTTTCCTCGTGATCCCGAAGACCAACTTGCTTTGCTTGAATTCATCTCTTTCTCTGTTTCAGTGAGGAGGAAATGTTAGGACCAGGCAGACTGCGTCACAGGCCAGTGGGTCCTACACGTTTCAGAGCCGTGTACCCCTGAAGCTTTATGAGGAGTCCCGTACCCCTTACCTCGACACTATGAAGATCGCAAAATAAAATATCTATTTAATAACAATTTCAATTTTTAATCCATTATTACAGTGAACTCAGGCAGGTTTTCCACACTCAACACATGTTTTGCTCATCTGGGTGACAGACTATTAAGAATATACTATACTAAAATATTACAGGAAAACGTTTTTAATTATTTTGAAAACGAGGCTGTTCGTGTGAAAGCTGAGGAGCTCTGTCCCAGTGACAGTTCTTCATGCTGAACATCAGACAGTGAGACACGTTTGGACTCTGCGCTCTGGCCCCGCCCCCTCCCTCAGATAAGATAAGATAAGCCTTTATTGATCTCACAATGGAGAAATGTACTTGTTACAGATGTATCAGCCTTGGTTGTATATTGTCAAACCACCGGTAGCTACAAATGTGAAAGCGCAGGTTTAAGCTCTCGTTAAAGCGAAGATCCTTCATATGGACGTTACAATCTTTGCATCGACTCGTAAATGAAACGTGACAGAAACTAAGCCACGGGTTTAGCGGCTCCTCTGATCAGAATGAGAGGAAAACGGTTGTAAATCGAAGTCTCCGATCAGTCTGACGACGTGTGGGCGGACAGCTTTACACTCGGGTCCAAACTCGCCTCTCGAGGTTCGGTTTCAGAGTGGACACGTTTAGGTCCAGAACAAGTTCCTCCACATCTGAATTAGAAGCTCCTCCGCCTGTATAAGTGTATTAGCAGGATTATCAATGTGTTAAAAAAAAAACAGGACAGTAGGCGGCAGCATTCGCCTTAGTTTGGTTAGAAGAAGAAAACAGGAAGTACATTGGCTAAGTAGCAATTAGCTTCAGACATGTGTGAGCCCTCTCTATCATCTGCTCCCATGTGACGCTCTTCTTTCCTCCTTTTTCGTCTGTAAACTGATCGAGTAGCATTGGGCTATCACTTAATTTTGATTTGTGTAACATTTTTGAGACATCCAACAAGCTAATGTGTTTGTGCTAGGCTAGTTAGCTTTGTGCTCAGGACTCGTGTGTGTTTTATCATATAAACTGCAGCTAACATACACTATTTCTTTAGGTACTACATTTCCTCTGTTTGGTTATCATTTGTTGTACTGTGTTACAGTTGTGCAAGATTCTCAGTAAACCTCATGGACCTGCTCTGTCCTGGTTAAGTTTGATGGAACATAGTCCTGACACACACGTTCCTCTTTCCCTCAAGCGTCTTCTGCAATTCCATTTCCATGAAGCCTCATTATTCTGGGTCTGAGCAGTTTTGGACTCAGACTTAGGGCGACATGTCAAAATGTTTATTTCATGAGTTTGGCAGAGCCAGATTTCAAACTCATCCCGAGAGTTTAACCTTAGCGTCGTGCCACAATGGCCTTTCCCACCCTTATTCATTCCCAAAACCGACATGTTTGGTATCCACGTGTAGCACGAAAGGCTGTGACCGAGATGACGCTGTAATCCAAATATGGTCATTTCCTTTGTGGGAGACGGCAGAAATATACATGGGCAGACATGTTCATTCCACTCTTTAACAACAACGAGCTTCGAACCCAACGTTTTTCACTTATCACAAGCTTATTCAGAAACTAAGATCCAAAATCCCGTCTGAAATAATCTTTGCAACTAATATATCACCAAATAAAACCCACACATTTAGACCTGAAGTCTTATATCATAGTTTTCTCCTCAAAAACAGACCTTGAGTTGTATAAAGCATTTAATATCAATGCGGTGTAAACCAAAGGAATGATTTTAAGCCTCAATTATACAAGAAATGTCCACTTTACACGACAGAAGGTCAGAAAAACTAAGTATGCGCCTTTAAGCACATGCACCCTTTAAAGACAAAGTGTTCTCCGTCACCTTGAGTCTCTCTCTCTAAAACCAAAACATCAGGTTAGAAATCTAGGAGTAATCATGGACTCAGACCTGAACTTAAGCAGCCACATTAAAGCAATAACATCATCAGCTTTTTACCATCTGAAAAACATTAAGATCAGAGGAATAGTGTCAAAACCAGACTTGGAGACACCCATCCATGCATTTGTCTCCAGCAGGTTAGACGACTGTAACGGCTGCTCACTGGCCTTTCTAAACGAGCTGTTAGAGCTGCAGAACATCCAGAACGCTGCTGCTCGAGTCCTGACAAGAACCAGGAAATTTTACCATATTAGTCCAGTGCTCCGGTCTCTGCACTGGCTTCCTGTCGCTCAGAGAATAGAATTTAAAACAGCTCTGCTTGTGTACAAGTCTTTTCATGATTTAGCACCAAAGTCCATCTCTGACATGTTAGAGCCGTATGAACCGTCTCGGGCCCTGAGAACTTCAGGGAGGGGTCTCCTGGTGGTTCCCAGAGTCAGGACTAAACACGCTGAGGCTAAAGCTAAAATCTGGAACAGTCTTCATGAGGATGTGAGACAGGCCTCAACTCTGACAATGTTCAAATCCAGGCTGAAAACAGCTCTTTTTACCCGAGCAGATGAAAACTGAAAGTATTTTATCTGCACTCTGGCCTTTTACTGTCATTGATTAATTTTATGTTGATGTTTTAATGATTGATTTGATCTGTTTATCTGTGAATCACTTTGAATTGCCTTGTGTATGAATTGTGCTCTACAAATAAACGAGCCTTTACTGTCATGTACAAAGAGTATTTCTGCCCTGGGCCACATTGTTTACTGGAGAAATGCAGAAGAATCTCAGACAAAACATGTTTGTGTGGTTCGGCGGTGACTCATAAACCTCCATATCTCACACTACAACTTTCACAACATCTCCATATCTATAATTACATTCTCTCTCTGCCAGACTTTATCCACGAAGCTGAATCTTATCCGAGAAGGGGCGCGCGTGGGCGGGCCGGCCCGGGCCGACGGTCCGCACGTTGTTTACCGCCGCCGTGTACTTTTGCTTTGGTAATTGGAAATATTAAAATCCCGGGCCCCGGAGCCGTGTGAGGGAATGAATTTGTAACATTTCTCCACCGAGTTACGAGGATAATTAACCGGCGAGTTCCGCGTGGCCACGGAGATACGGAAAGTGGGACATGAAATTGCAAACCTGAGTGACTGCAGGTAATAATGTTTAAGGGGCCGCGGAAATGCAGCGGTAAAAGAGTTTCTAAAGTCTGATGTGAGGAATGTTTCTACAAGGACAAGCGATTATAAAAAGATGAGTTATTTTTCCACATCTCTGTGCATCTCAAAACCACTATGTGACCCTCTCCGTTTGAAAGATGACCGTAGTTATGACAGCTTTGAATCCTGTTGAGATGGGTGGATGGATCACATCTGTTGTGATTAATCATCAGGATCTTATTTTAGGAAATAAGATCAGATCTTATTTCTGATAAATTAAAAGTTATCAGAATTAGCTGAAAAATATCACGCGTCACGGACGAAGCTGAAGTTAGCTTCCGATTCGTAATATGTTTTAGTATTTGATCAGGTCTTTTAATTTGAGACTTTTTCGTCTGACTCTACTGTTTCTGACAGCGGTTTTCCTGACTGGGTTTTTTCCGAGACCTGACTCCTTTGAGATGTTTTTCTGAGGCCGTTTGGTTTGAAGCAGTTTTGTCTGAGGATGACGGATGTTTTTCGGAATCTGACACCTGAGTCTGAGGATGTCCTAACATGAACACCGTACCCGGGGCGGCCAGTCGACATGACAAGAAGAGCCGAGGAGAGACTAGGCGGAGGAGGGTCGCAGCACGGCAGGGAAACGGCCGAGTGATTGAAGAAGGGGACCCTGTGCGGTGAATGGCTGAAGCAGGATGAGCAGCCTGAAGAGAAGGTGCGGCTCGAGATGGGGCCGTGGTTGGATGACTGGATAATGAAGGCTGCAGGTAGGTCTTCCAGGTTGAATTTGCGCTGAAGCTTCATTTGTCTTGTGGACCCCTTGGACCTATCAGTGGTCGTCCGTGTACCCCCTACCTCAACGCTGTTGCAGTTTATTTAGAAAGCAATCAGAAGTGCTATAAAACCTAACATTCTCCCAACAGTACACATTTTACTGCTAACCCCCTGCTAGGCGAGCAGACATTATGCTGTTTAATTGTCTTCGTGATTTCCCTTCATTTTGATTCGATCTCCGTTAACTGTGCAGGGTCCGTTCTTTTAACATCCACATGTCTCACATCCTCATGAAGACTGTTCCAGACTTTAGCTGCATGAAACTGAAACGCAGCCTCAGCGTGTTTAGTCCTGACTCTGGGAACCACCAGGGGACCCCTCCCTGAAGTTCTCAGGGCCCGAGATGGTTCATACGGCTCTAACATGTCAGAGATGGACTTTGGTGCTAAACCATGAAAAGACTTGTACACAAGCAGAGCTGTTTTAAATTCTATTCTCTGAGTGACAGGAAGCCAGTGCAGGGACCGGAGCACTGGACTAATATGGTGGTATTTCCTGGTTCTTGCCAGGACTCGAGCAGCAGCGTTCTGGATGTTCTGCAGCTCTAACAGCTCGTTTAGAAAGGCCAGTGAGCAGCCGTTACAGTCGTCTAACCTGCTGGAGACAAACGCATGGATGAGTGTCTCCAAGTCTGGTTTTGACACTATGTTTTTTTTTGTTTTTTTTATTGGTTTATTTGGGACAGTGCAAGTTAATGAAGCCACTCCAGATTGTAGTATTTGGCTAATTTCCATCCGTCGTCCCACATGCACACTCCCAAACACACATGTTTTTAGTGGTAGGGGAAACCTACACAGACACGGGGAGAACATTCAAACTCAACACAGAAAGGCCCCGTCCCTGGTGGGAATTGAACCCGGGACCTTCTAACTGTGAAGCACGAGCGCTAACCCCTGATGTAAAGGACTTAATATGGCTGTTAAAATTCAGGTCTGAGTCCATGATGACTCTGAGATTTCTAACTTGACTTTTCGGTCCCAGTGAAAGCGTTTCAAGATGACCCACGACACTTATGGGTGATATTTTTCGCTCTAATCCACTTTTTTAATGAACTTTAGAAACTATGTGGAAACTCGATCTGCCACGGCTGGATTAGCTGCTCACAATAAACTGAAGAGTTTTCTGACCCATGTCGTTCCATAATGGCTTAGTTGTCTCCACTTAACCCCTGTGGAGATCTTCACATTTTCGGATTAAACTGAGCTACTTCGGTCAAAGGTTTTACTCAAAAACGAACTGAAAATATGCTAAATGGCCTCAACTTATACAGTGGGAAGAAAAAGTAAGTACACAGTTTGCAATTTCTCACATTTCTGCCTAAATTGGTCCTAACATGTGGTCTGATCTTTATTAAAATCACACAAGGAGGAAAAATGGAACAGCACCAACATCTAAACCCATTGCTCATGTTGAAGTCTGGAGCAGGAGCATCAGGGTGTGGGGCCTGGGCCACATGACGTCATCAATGGAAAAATGAATTCACAAATTGAACTAGAGAAAGACGTGAGACATTCACAACAGCGTGGAATAAGTAAGTGAACCCCTGTGTTAAATATCTGGCTGATCAGGATGAATCTTGGACCATTCCTCTTTACAAAACGGCTGCAGTTCAGTGAGAGTCAGGCGGTGTACTTACTTATTCCACGCTGTCCAGTGAATGTTTGCATGTTGTGGCCAATACAAATATGATCAAATGTAAATGTGTGGGTGGTGTTAGTTTAAGCAGACGCTGTTTAATCATTCCTGTGATTTTGATGAAGATCAGACACATTTAGGCAGAAAACGGTGTACTCACTTTTTCTTCCCACTGTTTAACGCTTTTCAACCTTCATCAGGCCCCAAAGGAATTCACACTCTCATTCATACACCAATGTACGGAGACACTGGAGGCAGGTTAGGGAAGTGTCTTGCCCAAGGACACAATGCCAGTGTGCATCTGCGGGGTCTGGGATTCTAACCCCCGACCTTCCTGATCATGAGACGACCCGCTCTACCAACTGCACCACCGTATCCCCGGCTTTAGTCCAGGATCCAGGAGCATGTTCCAAACACTGCAGGTCATAAGGCAGTGGCATAAACGATGCATCTGGACACTGCCCCCTGCTGTTCTGGAGTGTGCATTACAAGGATTTTACATGGGACAAAACGTGCAGCTAATTTAGTACTCCGTAGTTTGGAGCCTTTGAAGAAAAGTGCAGTAGAAAGTAATAAGTTCTCATCACAAAGACGCTTCGTTCCAGCAGGACTTTTTTTTATTTAGAAAATAAGTTGATTCCATTTCGTCTCATTTTCTTCTTAAAGGCAAATTGTTGTGAGAAAAACATCCTCCACTTTGCGTGTGTCAAATGAAAGCTGTTTTTTTTTTTTTCCTGCTCCAGAGACAGAGGAACCTTGAAGCGAGCGAAGCGTCAGCCTCGTGAGCCGCCGGAGCTGAGTGGGAGATCAGAGTCGAGGAGTTTGAAAAGACAAGAACAAGCGGCACGTGGCCGACTTTATCTATTTATTTATTGTGTTTTTTTGAAGGAGGGGAACAGACGCAGACGTGAAACTTTTAGCGAGGCCTTGTCATGAGCTGTCAGAAGATGTTTGGCTCTGTCTGGATTAACAATTTAACAAATCAAAGTTTTAAATGGAGAGTGCAGTCCCTGTAAAAACCAGGCCTGTGTCGGCGTCTTCACAGTCATGTTCCTTAGTCTCATTTGAACCATGTCTCGGAACACGCTGAGGCTGAATTCAAAGCTGTGGTCATCAAACTAAAGATTAGATCAGACAGGTAGGTAGAGACATAGACAGTAGTGATGGGACCCGTTCATTTCAAAGAGCCGTTCAAAAGACTGGCTCTTTTTAATATAACATTTTAATCACGCCAGCCAGATAAGTCACAATATCTAAGACGCAGTGGATAAAAGTCACACTTTCTTTATTTAAATCGTCTAAAATTACAATCGGACTGATACGCTTTGAACAACGTGATATGAATAAAATCTTGTGTCACAGCTAATACGAAGAGAGACTGCATTCAGCTTTGACTTTAGTTCAAAAAGCTTTCACTTTCACGACCTGGAGAACCGGTCGGTGATCATGGACTTTGTGGACTGGTGTGAGCGCAACCACCTGAGCTTGAACACCAGTAAGACGAAGGAGATGGTGGTCGACTTCAGGAGGAAGTCACTACCGCACACACCGCTGAACATCCAGGGGGAGGACATCGAGGAGGTGGACAGTTTCAAGTACCTGCGTGTTCACCTCAACAATAAACTGGACTGGTCCCACAACACCAACGCCCTGTACAAGAAGGGCCAAAGTGGCCTCCACCTTCTGAGGAGACTGAGGTCCTTCAGAGTAAGCAGGCCTCTGCTCTGCACTACGCTGCCATGTCCTGGTTCCCGGGAAGCACAGAGTGGGACAAGAACAGACTGAACATGCTGGTCAGGAGGGCCAGCTCCGTCCTGGGCTGCCCCCTGGGGGACAGGAGGGTATTAGCCAAGCTCACCTCCATCATGGACAACGGGACTGTAGAGGAGCTGAGCAGCTCTTTCAGTGGCAGACTGAGGCACCCTCAGTGCAAGAAGGAGCAGGTCCTTCATCCCCACTGCTGTCAGACTGAACAACAAGACCCTAAAGTAACAAGTGCAATAATCTGTGTCTACATCACTTTATCACCACTTGGACTATAGTCTGTTTATTTTCTTTGGTAGTCACTGTATATAAGATCCCATCCATCCATCCATCCGTTTTCTTCCACTTGTCTGTTGCCGGGTCGTGGGGGCAGCTGTTGGAGCTGCACCAGCCCCTATGGCGCCCCCTGCAGGTGGTGGGTCCACAGAAGGTACAGTATATAAGATTCCTCTATTTACTATTTAATTGTTTGCACATTTCCCGTCTATCCTGCACACCCTGACTGTTTCTGAGAGCTGAATGTAACAAGATAATTTCTCCATTGTGAGAATCAATAAAGGCTCATCTTTCTGGCTCGCTCATGAACGTCACATCACTAATGGAGAAATAGATGTTTTTTGCTAGTTTTCCTCTGAACCTTTTCTTCTTAACATTGCTAGTGAATGACGGGCTGCTCCTTGGGCTTATTTTGATATATTATTTGTCAGTACTGCCTTGTGAGAGGTGGCAGTGATTATACACATTCATGTTTAACTAAAATATATGAACACTTCAAAATGCCAATGCGTGTTTTTGTTCCTTTTTTGATGTGTTTCCAGCGCTATTTTTGTTTACATAGCCTCGTAGAGCCGATAGGCCAGTGCAATGCCTCATTTGAACAGTAACTGGTTAATGTCATTATTAGACTAAATATCTTAAAATTGCATGATGTTGTTGATGTTTACATAATCTCATGCTTCCTCACTGTCTACAAGAGATGTTTCAAACTAGAGAATCCAGATACAACCTCAGAGGAACTGATCTGCTACAAAACCCCATGGAAGACTAATACTAAGAGGAGGTGTTTATCAGTCAAAGGAGTTGATCTATGGAACGGTTTATCTATTCAACTGAAGGGCTCCAAAACTATTAAAGCATTTAAGAAAATGTATAAGTTAAACATTATGGAGAAGTATAGAACACTTGAGTGAAGATCACTAGAAAATAAGTTAATTTTGATTGTTGAAGTTTTGTGCTTACGTTTCCATCGTTGGTATTAGAGAAACTGTATAATGTGTCTCTTTGGACTCAGTGTCTCAATTGTAAAAGGGCTTAGGCAGAATAAGTCTCGACTTCAGCCTAAACCCCTTTGGGTCAGGTATCATTTATCAAATACATAAAGTACACGTTTTTCTTATTGTATTGTATAATGTATAAGATCTTTGAAAAACATGTGACCTAAGATGTAAATGTTCATAAAAATAAACTACTACTACTACTAATAAATGATTGATTATCTTAATGTTTTATGAGCTGATTTCAATTGTAATTTCATGTAGGCACTTTGAACTGCCTCGCATACAAACTGTGCCCTACAAAATAAACCTGCCTCTTCTGGCCTTGAGCATCGTGAGCTACGTCCACTCTGGGGCCATAAAGGTTTTATTCTGGGTAAAATGTGCCGGTAGCTAAGTGCCCTTATGGCTGAACCTGCTGCTGGTGATTCTAAAACTCTCCTGCCTGTAGGACGGGGCTGCAGACGCTCCTGCTCTGTGAGGAAGCGTTTCTCCATATTCAACAGCTCAAGGTCCGGAGGGAAGATGTATAAATATGGAGCGTGCGTTATGAGAACCTTTTCCCCAACAATGGTAAATCCGTCGATCCGCCTCGAGCTCCCCGACGTCCTCACTCTGAGTAACCGCCGGGCGCTCGGTTTGTGGCAGTGATTAATAATGTTTTAACGGAGAAATCCCTCGTGAGTGTTTCCCACAATTAACCGGAAAATCTTTTCCCAACTCGCGTTTTTACAAACAAGCGAGACAAAAGCGGCCCACGCAATAACGATGTTCGCTCAGGGCGGCCGTGACGGTGATGTGGCTGCAGCGCCAAACCAAAACATGCACAAGAGGGTAATCTAACCATGAACCAATATCAGGAGGTGTCGCAACTACTGTACAGTTAAGGCTTTTTCATTGTTTTACGTGTGATTTGTTCATGTTCTTGGAATTATTCTGCCTCGTTCATGACCAGAAGTAGCTCGTTACTTCACTGCGTGACTTTATTATGAAGGTAACTCGTTATCGTGCGATAATAAACATAATTTGTTGATCATTTTTGCTGATCAGGAGTCCTCCATTTCACAAACTGAGTCGCCAAAAAAGCAGCTCACGCAAACAGCCCGATACCAGTAAATGTATTCGATAATAGCACAATACATTTGCTTCTGAGCTTTATTTTGCGTCATCGGCCCCTCCGACCACCACCAACCACTCACTCCCTCACTACATTCACTAGGCTTCCTGGTGTTTCCCAAACGGTCTCCCATCCCAGTACCGACCAGGCCCTTCCTGCTTAGCTTCCGAGGTCTGACGGGATGGGGCAGAGCAAAGGCGGTGTGGCCACATACAGACTTATAAAAGCTTAGCTCAACCAAAAGAACGTCTGTAAAGGAGCTCTTTACAAAGGGCATTGAATTGGCAATAATAAACTCACAACATGCTCCGCTTGATTTAGATTCATTTACAGCTTTCCTCAACCACATAAAGCTACGCGTTGTTGTTTGGGAGGCGAGGGCTTCATCGTGGTTTTCCTCTTTAGCTTCAGCAATTGTGCTTTTCACAAGAAAGTTCAAAATAATGCAAGTGCTTCCACGATGTCAACACTGAAAACGCTTCAATGTTCCTGACTGGCTGTGAAGTTTTGTAGGACACAGTCTTCGCACGAGCACTGGTAGACTGGGACACAAACGTTCTAATTCCTTCCTCACAGTCCAGGACTTTTCCCCCCATTTGGTTTTAACACGTGTTTTAACAGAAGAAAAACATGTTTGGTCCAGCTTGTCCTGTTACGGTGAGTTTTAAGAAGGGTTTCCTGCATCCTCTGGCAGTGGCTTTGGATCTGGACATCATGACGCTTGGATCTGTTTATGTGTGAACCGGGAGTAGAACCAAACCTTAACGGTACTTTCTGCTTTTCTTGTAAAAACTCCAGCGCGATCAGAGCGTGAGCGTCTCGTCCACTTGTGGTGGTAAACACTGGCCCCTGAACAGCAGGACGGGGCCCGAGGCTCGGATCGATGGAAGGGAAAGGACTGTATACATTTCAGCAGTTGGTCCAAACACAGATTTATTCACTCAGTTCCTCTCTCTGCACCTGCTTTAAACAGTTCCCCCCGAAGTTCATCGATTTCTCATTCGCCATCATTTGCACATTACAACTGTACGAACGGCCGAGCGGAGACGAGGACCGGCCGTGCAGGAGAATCGCTCCAGACTCCGGCTGGACTAATGTCGGGTTAATACGAGTCCGGGAAATCAAATACAGCGGCTCGCCTGACGTTCCATGATTCATCTCTGTCCTTTCATCTGAATGACCAGTCTCCTCCTGTAAGTGATGTTTTTGTTAGGCCCCTGCCGGTGTTTTTATGGAGATTGTTTTGCAAATGTGACCAGCAAACACTTTCTCTGCCCTTCTTTGGGTCGTCTGGCTCGGGTCTCGTACTGATTCATGAGCCAGCGTGGGCCGACCCCAGCACGCCGGGAGCAGCCGCCTGGAACTCACGCTGGAAGCCGGAACACCTCTGTGCATGCTGTAGCTCCATCACAGACACCCAGGCGAAGGACGAGAAAGATAAAAGGCCCTCGAGGATGGAACACGGAACGGAGAAGACGGGGCTGTCACCGTCTGCAATAACACTCTCCAACGTGCACGACAAAACGAACTGTCCACGCTCACACAGAAAGACTCTGCCGCTTCACGAGACGCGGCTGTGAGAGGATATTAACTTCACCCTCGACGGCTACACGATCGTCAGAGCGATAGGAACAGGGACACGACTGGGGGACGGGCTGGTGGAGGACTGTGCGTGCGCCTCGGCAACTTTCAGTAATACAAGTATCGAACTGATCGCATCGTTAGACAGATAACGATAATTCTCGTCCACGTACCCGGACCAGACTTTGTCATGGCGGCTGAGAGTTATACTAGATCCTGGGGCATGCTGGGACGTCACTATACATTTAGACAGGCCCAATTGTCTACAGAATTATAGCTCAGTGTTCTGGCTTCAAGTGTCAGCTGTTCTAATACCACTCCAACACTTTTCTAACACTTTATCACACGGGCCGCTGAGCCTGATACAACTCCACCGTCTGCACCAAGGTATGTAGATACAAATATATATTATGTGTCCACTTTTTTCTACCTTTCTATTCTTCATGAGGATGTGAGACAGGCCTCAACTCTGACAATGTTCAAATCCAGGCTGAAAACAGCTCTTTTTACCCGAGCAGATGAAAACTGAAAGTATTTTATCTGAACTCTTGCCTTTTACTGTAATTGATTAATTTTTATGTTGATGTTTTTATCTGTTTTCTTGTAATTTTCTGCAACTGTGAAGCACTTTGAATTGCCTTGTGTATGAATTGTGCTCTACAAATAAACTTGCCTTGCCTTTATCCCTTCCCTTCTTCACTCGGGCGGACACTTCTCTCTAAAGCGGGGGGGTTTTCCACTTAAACACCCTCTGAGTTAGTTCAAATGGTGTCTCCCTGCCACAATGAATGAAAAGCGCGGCACGAAAGTTCTTTCTGATGATGATACATCCGACATTATTTAATATATTCACATTTAGGCTTGTGTGATTTCATTTATATCCGGAACAGCAGCCCAGGCTCCTGCTGCAGTCAAAGCCTTTAGGTCTGGATCAGCACAACTGTGAGTCTGTTATCAATTTAATTATTTGATTCTGACGGCCCAAAGGCACCGCGGCCCACCGGGAAACGTCCCGACTCTCCCGAGTACCCAGCATGCCTTTGACTCAGTGGACCAGCCAATAATTCATATAGGGTGGTTTAATAACTGTGATGGGTCACCTCTGCTGCCAGGTTTAGAACAATGTGTGTCCAACAAGACAAAGCAGAACTCAATAGATAAATGTGTGGAGGAATTCCTTTGTGCCCTGGGCCATCCGGGAGATGAATAAGTTGTAACCCCTAATGTCCCTCGGTTTGTTCCTTTCCTTTTGATGAGGTGAATCTGCTGCTGCTGTGTCTGCAATGAACCCATTTTATGTATTATGTATTAATATATATGCTCGGCAAATACACTTGACTGACTGTGTGAGCCAAAGGCAACTCTCTGCCATCTTTATGCAGGGCAGACGATCGGGTTTTTCTATTCTATTTAAAAAGGCGGCAGAGACTTCTCTTGTTCTGTACTGTGCAGAAACGGTGGGGAACTTATTTCCATGAATGAGCGACACGATAATTATGTGACAAAGAATCGCACGACCCTCAGCAAACAAATCCCCAATGATGTCATTAGGCAGTAACGTATTGAAATGAATTCTCCAGACACATACGTCGCGTGTCGGAGTTTTGTAAAGAGAAACATTTGAACATCCTTAAAGCGATCCCGAAGCCGAGACGACCAAAAGTAGCTGTCAAATCCCAAACACGGGAGCTTTAAAAGTCTAAATAATGTGTAATATTAAACTTTTAAGACGCACTAAACCTGCTGCCGATGGGAAAGTCAACAGCGTGTGACAAATGTTCCTCTAAAACCCCCCCCCCCTCCTCGTCCCAATAAATAAGGCACCAATGC
Organism: Proterorhinus semilunaris; assembly: GCA_021464625.1. Classification (NCBI taxonomy): domain Eukaryota; kingdom Metazoa; phylum Chordata; class Actinopteri; order Gobiiformes; family Gobiidae; genus Proterorhinus; species Proterorhinus semilunaris. The sequence continues at coordinate 2,311,865 of CM038353.1, read as the reverse complement.
ATAGTGCCGTATAATATAGAGCTATTGATATTCAGCTCTATATTATCATCAGAACCAGCCGCCGAGGAAAGTGATAAGAGGCCGGATATTAAGGAGACGCTGCAGCGAAGAGGGACCAAAATACGTTCAATAGGGCCCTTTGACACTTGGATGTGGATCAGGGGCTGCCCTGGGATAGATGATATATTAAAGGTACAAAATCAGACTTCGATGAGTTTCATGGGTTTTATGGGAATTTGGATATCTTATTTAGGCTTTGATTTGATCTCGTTTGAATCTAAAGCTCCTACATTATTGCGACTTCACCTGCGCCCGGTGTGGGTGGACGTTTGGGGGGACGTGGGGGACGTGGCAGCCGTCCAAGCGTCCGACGGATCGATATCACTTTGGGACAAGGACGCGATCCCCCCCCCCAGATTCCTGCAGCGATGAAAAGCAGCCGTGACTTTCCGTGGACCTTTCCCGTTCTCTCCTTTCAGGACGAAAACGGTCTCGGGTGGAAAACAGCCAGGCGATGGAAGCTGTTAGGGATATTGCTGCTGCGTCAGATGCCCTCCCTCCCTCCCGCTGTGGTGTTTACTCGAGATGGGACAAGGTCAAGTGTCGCTTTAGGGCGGCGCAATAAAACGGCAAATTATCATCACTGCAAGAGCGTCGCACAATGCGTCGCAAAGTCACGGAGGTCTTCCATCAGACGGAGAGTTAAGTTCCAGCGGGAGATCAGACTAGAAGATGAAATGATTCTCCAAAGTATGAATGTTGCCACTGGCCACCGGGCTAGGAGGCAGCCAACCTCGAAACAAGCGCCCCCTCCTGCTCATGCTTGTAATCACACTCACCTTGTTCACAGGAACACAAATACAATGCTCACACACACATCCATACACATGCACACACATATACCAACAATAAATATTTTCAAAAATATTGAGCAGTCAAAACGAACAACAAAAACAAACAGCAAAGCCACAAACAGGCAAAGAAAATGCTAAGTAAATAAATCCATGAATATACAGAAAAACAGAGAAAAATATATAAAAATAAATAGAGTAAAAGTAATAATAATAATACTAAGTTTCGTCTTTTTATCGACGGTAAACCTGCAGCTCGTTGTTGTTTCCATTACTTTCCATTACTGCTCCTCCCTGAAAGTCGTGTAATGTGTTTATTAACTCATCTGTGAAGAATGTGGACGTTAGAAATGTAACGCTACAGCAACAAACAGCATTATGGTTTGTTAATGAAAAGACTTAAGTAAATGGGTCAGTTCAACGTCGACAATTCCCCCTAAAAAGCCTCGACTTCGGGAGAGAACTCGGTCTGGCCGTGATTCTTCTGAACTGAACGCCATCATTAGCATTCGTTTTCCACTTGCTTTCATCAGCTTTAAATGCTAATTTAATTATCCGGCGTCCCGCCCCCCACTCCACTCTCCCCTCTCTGCAAACCCTTCACTGGAGCAGAGATAATTATTCACTCTCGCTCTGGGCTCGGTGAAGTTAGCGCCGCGCTTTTGACCCTGAAACGCTGGGACTTAACAGTAGAGTCTCCCTCTCCCCAGACGCCGCCGCGGCCCGTCACTCCCATTCACCTTTTCATCGCCCGGAGCTTCGTCAGCAACTCCTCCGCCTCTTGGCTCGTGAGCGCAATAGTGCGTTCTCGGAAAAGAAACAACGCTGTAGGAGCTGTTGTTAACTCATGGAAGGAACATTATAGATAGAACTAGAAATAAATCTGTCCATGAGGCAGGTTTGTTCAGAGTTATTGGTATTTAGTTTTGTGTTGTGTTCAAAATTAAGCTGAACACACCACCTCCTCTGGCCTCTGAGTCGTTCTTCTCAAAGTTTATCAGGCCGAGCTGAGGCTGTAAACCGCACGGTACATCGAAATGAAAAGTTCCTACAGCCGCCAGCAGGAGGAGCCCCTGTCAAAGTCTTCACCAGCGCTAGACCTGATTTCATTGTTACCAATTAATTCTTACAGACACATCACTTCAAATTATATTAACACATTGGGTGCCAAAAACGTAACGAGAGAGAGAGAAGGACAGCGGAGTTAAAACCCCCCCTCCCTCAATGTGCTAAATGTGAAATGTCAATGCTCAGGCGCCGACCTGTTGTTTCTGGTTTTAAGGACACGTCCACTTTAAACCATCAAACTGTGAAATCAACATCTCCGATAACAGAAGCATCAGTCCAATTAAATACATAACACGGTAGAGTTTTTTGTATTTTAGTCTTAAACGGTTTGTTTATAAAAGAACAAATTATCTCACATCTCAAAGTGCTACAATCGCAACAGATAAAAACCATAGACCGTTAAAAAGAATAGACTCCTCCTCCTCACTCCTCCCCGTTTACCACAATGACCACGTTCGTGGGGGAAATCATGGCGGATTTACAGGCTCCTCCTTTCCAGCTCTGACGAAGCATGTTCCTAAAAAGGGCATAAGGGCGGGATCTTGACTGTAGACCCCGCCCTGCTTGGCCCTCGCGGGGCGTGTAATGGGCGTGTAGTTCTGTTGTAATCGCGCCCATGGCCAGGCAGCGACGTAAACGGCCTGTCAATCAAAGTCAGGCCCTCATTAATTATGCAAGATTTCTAAAATGTATTTAGAAAGGGGCCCCATATTGTTTTTAACCCAGCGTAATCACAGGAGGAATATCTAGCTCTACCCACTTCTAAACCATTAGGCACCGGGCATTAAAGTCGTTTTTAACGTGTCTTAAGTCCAATGCGTTCCAATGGGGGACTAGCGGCCATATGGAGGTACTACAGCAAAGGTGGAGCAATGGCGGCCTCCAGTGTCGTAGTCAAAAAGCAGAGCAGTCAGCGGCCATTGATAAAAACACAAGATCATATACGAGAATGCCGTACAAAATAAGTGGGTCTTTAGTTGACTTTTACAAACCTCGATAGACTGCGGCGCCCTCAGGTGGTTGGGGAGGGCCTTCCACAGTCGAGGCGCAGATGATGAGTTCTTTAAGCTACACTGGTGGACACACTGATAAGTCAGGAGGCAGATCTTATTCTCAGTCCTGAACCTAACAGGAAGCCAATGACGTTCACGGAGGATGGGTGTGATGTGTTCAGATTTACGGACCCTCATCGGGACCCTGGCAGTTCTAAAATGTAAATGGTTATTGACTGAACGGTTCATTAATGGCTGATGATGTCACTAAGGCCATTGTTTGTGAAGAGTCTTCTGCAGGTGGAGAGCAGCAATGGATCAATCGTTTTCTTCTCGATTTAATGTATGTTGTACGTGATTAGTGAAAACAAACTAAACTGATCTTATCCTTGGGCTGTTTTGTTTTATTGTCAGTAATTTGATGGAAGCAGCCGGTTGAATGTGCTGCATATTACATTGTTTAAAAGAGTAATATCCCTCCGCTTTATTCCTCCGTATATCACCGCCGGCTGAAACACGTCCTTGGGAATTTGATTTCCAGATCATTACGCGCGGCGCCGGCGGAAGAGCCTTTTAAATCCATCCATAATATTCACCAACAGGTCCAATATTTCACAGACGGATTTATCGGCTGCGAATCAGCGCCGCAGCGTCTGTCGCTCATTTCTCTCCCGAGCTGAGAGATTCGATCACGACGCAGGATCTGGTGCAAGAGGGTATGCATGTGATGTCCCAGCATGGCAGCAGCTGGGTGAGGAATGTTATTTTTGTTTCTTCTGCCACACAGTCTGGATAGTTAATAATAATAATGCAATTCAACATGGTGGGAGATCACACACATATTTTCTGGGACTGCCCCAAAATAAAAATGCTTTGGGAAAATACAAGAAAAAGGATAGAAGACACAGATCTCCCATCGGAGCCCCTCCTGTTCATTTTGGATGTGTATCCCAGTGACATACTTAAGAATTAACTAACGGCTAGACTACAACTTAAAATGGATATTGTTTTAAGAAGATGGTCACGTGTGTCAAAAATCTTCCGTTGATGATGTATGTATATGTATATGTGTATATGTATGTATATATGAGAACCCTCAATCTCCCGGGCCTCTGGTGGAGAACCCGAGCTTGGAGGAATACGATGTGTATATGTGTACGTATGTGTGTATCGGTATATAGGTATATAGATAATTTAATTGATTTTCATTTTTCATCCAAGTCGTACCTTACCATTTATTTCCTATTATTACCATTTTATGTACATCTTTTCTATATGTCTGCATTATTATTTAGATTTTGAGTACAATCTCAGCATTCTATTTTGTTTGTTATAATGTAAATTGTTTCTGTGTTCAAATAAAGTTCAAAATAAATAAATAATGTAATTCAACTTAAAATGTGAAACTAATATATGATATAGACTCATGACATGTAAAGTGACACATGGCAAGCCTTTGTTTGTTATAACTTTGATTATGGCTTACTGTCCATTTTCATCTCATTTTTTAAATAAATAAAGGTTCGTGATGATTCTGGCTCACAGTTTGTAAAAAACACAACATCTCAGAAGATTAGAATATTGTGAAAAGGGACGTTATCGTAGCTCAAAGTGTCTCCTCTCATCATGTCTGGCCTGGGTCAGCTCCAGTGACCCGGGCCGGAGACCGCGGAGCTGAGGCGATCACTGACCTATAGACTGAGGTCTGGGACAGTTTAATATGACAGGGCGCTGAGGCGTGAATGTGGACATGCACATCGCCATCTTGTGTCTCTAAGCGCAGGCTCAGACACACTAACAGTGAGTGCTGACACTTCACCCTCCTTGCCTCCAGTATCTGCGTACACTGGTGTGTGAATGGGTGAGAGGATCATGGCTGTAAAGCGCTTTGAGTGCCTAATGTAGGTGGAAAAGCGCTTTATAAGTTGAGACCATTTACCATTTACTGTATTGCATATGCAACAACATAGTGTCCAAGTAAAGACATTTAAGGAGAGAAAAAAAGAAGAAAAATCCAAATGAGCATCACATTTCCATTTAGTGTTATTTTATCTCAACAGCTACAGCTGCAAATTAGCCACGTGGCTTAGGTTTCTGCTAAATGAAAGCAAAAGCACAAACTGCCTTCATTTACTCTTTAAACCCCGACATGTGACTGAGCTGTGGTGACTCTAACTTGTATTTTGTCCCTTTTGGAAAGTTTGGCTTGTGCATAATCTTTTTTTAATTATTATTATTAAGTGTGTCAATCAACAGCGCTTGCACATGAATCACACGAGGGTGGGGGTGAGAAGGTGGGGCGATTGGCGGCGTGGTGGTTTATGGGATGGCACATGGCTCCTAATCGCTGGTGCGTTAGCATCAGAGGACCCTATGCTAAAGTGGCTATGATAGTTAGCATACAGGCTCCTTTTCCTAGCTCCTTCCTCACTGACAGCACTATTCGGGCGCTTCTTATCACGGCGGACATCCTGTGTAACCCTGTGTTTCCCTCGTCCTTTGTCGGTTCATTCTCTTCATGTTTGAGCCCTATCTGTCAGTTTTGGGTATTTTTGTTGCTCCTATTTCATTTTGGGCGTTTTTTTGCCCTATTGGTTGGACTTTTTACTTACTTACTTTATTAATACAGTTTTAATTGCAATCTGCATTTTTAATCAGGGAGTTTCTTCTGCTGATCCGGGCCTAGGATCATATTCGGGACAGTCTGTGCCGGGAGGATCGGAGGGCAGGAGGACATCAGACCCAAAGCTACTACGCCAGATATTTATCTTCTCCAGAGATTCCCCATCGACCTCAAACAAGAGCAAGATAACTCCACTTTGTCCCATCTTTTTTACAAACTTCTCGCCTGATAAGAACAGATCGTCTCCTTGAGGTGTTTTTTTTAGGATTTAAATGACGTGTGAGATGATTCCACTCGCCCCGGGGAGCGGAGCCAGACGCTGTGGACCTGCCTTAGTTTAATATATTTAAATTAGTGTCCGCTGCACCGGGCCAAACTGGAGCTGACGGGAAAATGATTAAGGCGCCATCGCCCAGGTTCTCACACCAGAGAAATGCAGACTATACGCTCCGAGGTTTATGCAAAGAAAGTAAATACAGAAGGTTCGGAAAGTTCTAGAAGCAATAAAGCGTGAACCGTTCGGGTTTTCTGCACCTTTACAAAACAAATACTTTCAGCTTGATTAAGATTAATCGAATGGAAATCAGGGCTTGAGCTGCTGTGAGGGGCTCAGGTCGTTGTCCAACCTTGAGTGAGTTTTGAGCAAACTGCAAAATATTCTCACGCTCGTGAATCAGAAAATGTTTTTAGCTGAATAGGGAGAAAATAAAAGGCCTCTTGCAGAGAGAAGTTGAACCACCCATTATATTTTGAAAGTATAACATGTTTTATTTGTAAAATGCAGTTAAAAAGTGCATCCATTGGCCTGGTGTCATCAGGAGACATGGACTTTCATAGTTACGCTGATGATACACAGTTGTACATCTCCATGTCTCCTGAGGACACCAGGCCAATGGATGCACTTTTTAACTGCATTTTAGATCAAATCCTGGATGGCAGAAAACTTTCTCCAGCTTAACCAGGACAAAACTGAGGTTTTAGTCATCGGTCCTCAGGCCCAGAGAGAGAAACTTTTACCCAAACTACAGTCATTGTCTTTTAATCCTTCCTCACAGGTGAAGAACCTGGGGGTGATGTTTGACTCTGAGCTGACTTTAGTTCCACACATTAAGAATATCACAAAGAGGTTTTTACATCTAAAGAACATAGCCCCGCCCCATTCTCTCTCGGGCCAACACGGAGACGCTCATGCATGCTTTTATCACCAGTCGTATTGACTACTGTAATGCCCTGCTTTCTGGTCTGAATGACCTACAAAACGATAGAATCGTAGTTCATTGTTTATTGGTGGGTCTGGGTCTGGGTCGAGTTAATTAGGGCTGGGCACCGTTATACGATATCAGTATGGGATCGAAAAAATAACAGTATCGAAAGCAGTACCGAAAAGAAATATTACATTTTTATATTCAGGTTTTGATGCTATTGGTCAGCAAAATTTGAAAGAATGGTTGTTTCACCTCTAATATGTTATACAAATGCAAAAGAAATATAATGTAAGGAAAAAGAATAAATGGTTCTATATGACAAATAATGTAGCATAGGTATCGACCAAGCATCGTTAAAGTACTGGTATTAAAAAAATTGCCCCGCCATAGACAGCCAGCAGTTTATATATAAGCCCATATCGAATCTGTCTGAAAAATTGCAATTAGGATTTGTGTCACGCTCGTGCAGCCCCACCATATTCCAAAAGTAGATCTGAAAATGCGGAGAAAAAAAATCCATGACACGGATCAGAATGCCTTAACAGTAGAAGAAGACAGAACCAAAGTGTACAGGAATAGTCAACTCTGTCCAGGTCCCCTCCTGGAGCCGCCACCTTAGGTTAGCGTTAGCTTTACGGTCAGTTTGGATGAGTTAAAGCATTATCCTGCGGGGGTGTGGAGCTTTATTAATCACGTGCCTCTCCCTCCAGACCCGACAAAGCGTCATGAAACGGTTTCTTTACTTTGACCACAGCGTGACTGAAAGATCCATGTCCGACTGAAGCATTATTAATATTGACCACGCAAAGAAACGAGCCGCTGTGAGACAAACCAAGTCTGTTAAAAGTGTCAAACCCAGCGGAACTGCAGGAGAGAGTTTGTTCGACTCACCGTTATTGTGGCGAGGGGGCGTGGCCTGGGACGCTCATTTAAACGCGGAAACGCCACATCCTGTGAAAGACAAGAACGACGGGTCAGAGTTCAACATTTATCTGAGACTAAAAACGAGACGAGGAAGAGTTTGTGTCGACGAGGCGGTTTGTCCTGTCGGCCATTTCCAATATCGACCTGAATTCATTTGTTGGAATACTAATACTTATTTTTTTCTCCTGAAAGCATTTTCGTCCAGTAGACTAAAAATGAAGCCAAAAACAACATGTCCTGTCGGCGGCGATAAAGTCTGACCGGCCTCACTCGGGAACTTTTCTACAGAGTCACAAAGTTTTGCTCAGCCATTAGAGCTGAACTCTCGGTTCCACAGAGGTCAGACGAACCATCACGGCGCAGGTCGATTAGGATTTCACAGCAGCGGGAGAACGAGGAGAAAGAGGAGAGCAATAATGGCACAGACAGAGACTTTAGCTCATCATGGAATGGAAGCATGATCGCTCCAACATGGCCGCCCGCGCTCCATTCACAAATACATGTGGTCACGTCACAAAAGCTTTGTTTTAAATCATAACTTTGCTTTTGTTGATTGTGATTGATATTAGTGCTGCATGAATACAGTTTATCCATCCATCCATTTTCTCCCACTTGTCCGTTGCCGGGTCGTGGGGGCAGCCGTTGGAGCTGCCCAAATCACATAGCACCTGTCCCCTATGGCTCCTCCTGCAGGTGGTGGGTCCACGGGAGGACGGCCTCATGGTTCCAAACGGGCCTGATAGTCTCTCATAGGAGCCCATTCACTCTCTCATTCATACACCAGTGTACGCAGACACTGGAGGCAAGGAGGGTGAAGTGTCTTGCCCAAGGACACAACGACAGTGTGCACCTTCAGGAGGCGGGATTCGAACCCCCGACCTTCCGATCATGAGACGACCCGCTCTACCATCTGCGCCACCGTCGCCCCAATACAGTTTAACCTCCTCAACCCTAACGGCACCCGATCGGGGGGCAGTAATGCTCCAGGCAGTTGGACGCCACTGGACACAAGGGGGCGCCCTTCCAACCTTCTCAGTGTACATGTGAATTGAATTTCTTCAGTTAGACTTTAGGTCAGACACCATGAGTGACAGTAACATGACGCTAAATAGTGAGCTCTTTATTGCCTGTAAAAAAAGCTGAGGCCTTGTTGTTCTTCAGTCAGACTGATAAGTGAAGAAGGAAGTCATGGAGAGTCTGTTTTAGACAGAACTTCAGAGTTCTGCTGGATACAAGAGTCATATCATATTCTGAAACTCAGAAACATAGTATAAAACAAATATTTAAAAAATATTTTCCCAATCAAAGACAGGAGAAATACAAATGTGAACATCCTGACATTATATCATTAAAAGTATTAGTTAATTATTAATTACTCTCTTTTTACAAAAAAAACCCCGTGACAATTATATCTGATGGAGTGTCATGTGTGTCCCGGTTCTTCTGAGTCATGGTGGGTCATGGTGGACCATGACAGATGTGGACAGGACTGTGGTAGATCTACTTTTACTTTAGTGAAAAAAGTTACTATAGTTGAAGAAATGAACCTCATGAGCTTCTTCTGTAACATCAGTCCTGCTGCACCACGACTTTTATAGAACGAGAGTAATAAATAATTAACTGACATTTTAATCACAAATTCAGGATTTTCACGACTATTACTAAGGAATACGTGAATTTTAAACATTTAATGTTACATCCAGCAGAACTGTAATGTTCAAAATGAGAATCTCCATGACTTCCTTCTTCACTTCCCAGTCTGTGACTGCAGAGCAATGAGAGTTCAGCCTTTTTACTGAAAATAAAGGGTCACTATTTAGGTTCATGTTACTGTCACTCACGGTGTCTGACCTACAGTGTAACTCTGCAGCCAATCAAATCACAATGACTCAGAGTGGGTTGGGCTCAAATGGGCACCAAACGCCAAGATCCAAGCTCTGAGACAAAAATAATAAAACCCTGGGGTTAAGAGGTTAATGCAGTGTAAAAGGAACATGTGCACGATGGGCCTCAAAGGGGCCACACAGCTGTGTCTGTCCCGGGACAGGCAGAGGACACTGAAAGATACGGGCCGTGATTGTGGTAAATAAATGTTTACCACAATCTGATCGATATTGACCCGTTAAAACCACCGCTCCGGAAACGTGCTTAAACTGGCGAAATAGCCTCATAATTCAGACGTGGATGAGCTTGTCCTGGACCTAAATGTGTGACTCCAGAACCGAACCTCAAGAGCCGCTTTGGACCGGGGCGTAAAACTTAGGCCGGGAGGCGGAGCATCAGCCCTCGCCACAACGCAGGGCCTTTAACGTGAACCGTGCCAGAGTTTGATCGAGCAGCGATTTCTGTGATATCTGTCATAAAGAGGGAGGAGCCTGTGCGCCGTCAGACTGATGGCGACTTCGACTGCACCAGGAGTTTTCCTCTGATTCTGATCCGAGGAGCGAGGGGAGGAGCGTCTGTGGCCCCTCCTCCGCCGCTGAACCCGTGGCTTTGTATCTGACACGTTTACATTTACGAGCTGATGTGCGGTGGCGCGTACACAGATGGTTATGTCCTGCGTAAACATTATCTTCACTTCGCTTTAAAAGCTTAAACCAGCACATTTGAGTCTGTCCCGGTGGTGACAGGACGACTGAAGGAGACGCAGAGGGGGCGGGGCCAGAGTCTGATGTTCAGAATGAGCTGGTCACTGGGACGAAGCAAAACACTCAGCTTTACCCATAACAGCCTCGTTTAACCAAAACAATCAAAAACTGGCATTTTCATCAATATTTTTGTATTTACATTATTCTTAAAAGCCCAGACGAGTAAATAAATGTTAATGTGGAAAACCTGCTTGAGTTCACTGTAATAATGGAGGAAATAAACATTATGTGCAACTTCTACAGAGGGACTATAGAGAGCATCCTGACCAGCTCCATCACTGTGTGGCTCTTCTACAGAGGGACTATAGAGAGCATCCTGACCAGCTCCATCACTCTGTGGCTCTTCTACAGAGGGACTATAGAGAGCATCCTGACCAGCTCCATCACTCTGTGGTTCTTCTACAGAGGGACTATAGAGAGCATCCTGACCAGCTCCATCACTGTGTGGTTCTTCTACAGAGGGACTATAGAGAGCATCCTGACCAGCTCCATCACTGTGTGGCTCTTCTACAGAGGGACTATAGAGAGCATCCTGACCAGCTCCATCACTCTGTGGCTCTTCTACAGAGGGACTATAGAGAGCATCCTGACCAGCTCCATCACTCTGTGGTTCTTCTACAGAGGGACTATAGAGAGCATCCTGACCAGCTCCATCACTGTGTGGTTCTTCTACAGAGGGACTATAGAGAGCATCCTGACCAGCTCCATCACTGTGTGGTTCTTCTACAGAGGAACTATAGAGAGCATCCTGACCAGCTCCATCACTGTGTGGCTCTTCTACAGAGGGACTATAGAGAGCATCCTGACCAGCTCCATCACTGTGTGGCTCTTCTACAGAGGGACTATAGAGAGCGTCCTGACCAGCTCCATCACTGTGTGGTTCTTCTACAGAGGGACTATAGAGAGCATCCTGACCAGCTCCATCACTGCGTGGCACGGCGCCAGCACTGCCTCCTGCCGAAGGAGCCTCCAGCGCATCGTGAGAGCAGCGGAGAAGATCTGTGGAGCTCCTCTCCCCTCCATTAAGGACATGTCCTCCACCCGTCTCACCCGCAAAGCCGTCAGAATCACCAGGGACCCTACGCACCCATCACAGTCTCTTCAGAGTAATGCCTTCAGGGAGGAGACTGCGGAATCGAGTCGAGTCGCCTTAAAAACAGTTTCGTACACAGGGCCATCAGGAAGCTGATATCCCTAAGGAACTAAGGGATCCCTGCCTGACTTATTGAGTTTGGTGCTTTGGTTTGTTGAGTGAAAAGTGTTTGTATTCACCAACAGGTAAAGTTCCTCAAACCCAGCGTAAACCCCCCTCATCATCGTGCAGCGCTCTGTTAGCAGCAGAGTGGTTAGCCCCGTGTGCTCACAGCGTCTCTCCAGCCCGGCTCCCTCTCTCTGAGCTTCACGGTGGGAGTGATGCATTATGGGTGTTGGATGTGAGACGGAGAGTCCGCACTTCACACTCTCCACAAACGAGCTTTAAACCTGCACTGGAGACGAGCCCCGGGCGGGACGTCCCTGCGGGGACTAATGGGTTAACGAGGGGAGAGTCTGTGGAGGTGAAGATGATGTGATAATGTCGGCTTAAGGCGAGACACTGCGGGGGGAGAAGGAGGGGTCAGTTTGAAACATTACTATGAGACAAAGATGGATTGTTTTTTGTCAAGATCTCATATAAAAATAAAGCACTTTAATATTTTTAGCGACCAAATCTAAAAAATGGATCGAGTCAGGTTTAAATTGATGGGTTTATTTTGTGACATGCAAATCCGTACTTAAGAAGGTGGAAACTGACAAGTTCTTAAGTAGGACAATCCTTCGCACCTGTGTCCTGAGGTTGGTGAATGCCAGAGCATATGTCGCCAATCATTCACCATCAAAGGACCAGAAGGGCCGTGTGCAAAACGCAAATCCAGAACAAACGACAACGACAAGAAGGTCAAGCACTTTCTGGTATTTGTTTCAATGTTTTGACGTTGCCCGTGTGATATTGGGCTACAACAATCCGATCAAAACAACGTGATTGGATTTGGTGTCATATTAGGGACAGGGACTTGCTCAAAGGGATTTTGGATCGTTTAGTTTTTCAATAAACTAGTTATGAGTGACAACAAAGGAAAATATCCGTTCAAAACTCAATAAATCAATCAGGGAGGAATTCTATATTAAATAATCCCTCTGAAAAGACCTTCAAAATGTTGTTAATTCCAAGCCTGTAAAGTTTGGAATCTGAAAACCTGATTTCAAACGTCCCTGAAGGTTTGTAAAGGTTGCTCTATCGACCGAGGATCGCCAGCGGTTGGCGTCTTCGACGAAGGGAATAACGATATTCTGATTAAACTGCCTCGTGCACGAGAGGGAGAGCTTTACATGTTTGTGTGAAGTAAAGAAGTCGACAAAACGTCCTAAAATGAACGTCGTAAAGGGAGAGTTTGGTATTTCTGACTTTGACAGTAGAATTGAGACTTTAAGGACAAAAAAACTAAAAAAAAAACGGAGCTCATGAATCTTATTAAGTGTGGCGTTTGACTTTCAGGACGGCGTTGATGGTATCTGAACACACGCGCTGAGGTTCGCCTTATTATTTCCCGAGCGGGGGGCAGGTCCGCGCTCGTTCGTCACTTGATAAATGGCCGTTGTATTTTCCTTGATTGTTATGGTTTGGCCGGAGGAGGAATTGGGGCGCGTGACATTCCCTGAACAGCAGAGGACGCATAATGCAAACGCTCCCGATTTAATGAGAGAGAGATGGACTGCACTGGAGGAGGAGATGACCACGGAGGAGGAGGACATGCAAAAGGCTCGGCTTTAATACGAGGAGGTGGGAGAGTTTGTCTGCACACAGTAATAACATTAGCATTAGCAGCAGAGAGGACGGAGACACGAGGCAGAGGCGCAGTGGGAAAAGTACGGGCGAAGGCTGCACGGAGAAGTCTACGAGAAGTCAGTGTTTGGAAAGACTGGCTCGGTCACTGTGAACTTAAATAAGGTATGGCCCGGATCCCCTGTGTACGTAACAGCACCCGTCCATCCATCCATCCATCCGTCCATCCATCCATCCATCCATCCATCTTCTTCCACTTGTCCGTTGCCGGGTCGTGGGGGCACCTGTTGGAGTGGCCCAAATCACGTTGTTCCAGCCCCTATGGCGCCCCCTGCAGGTGGTGGGTCCACAGAAGGACGGCCTCATGGTTCTAACCGGGCCTGTTGGTCTCTCATAAGGGGCTTCTGAACCGCTCTTTGTCTGACCCGTCACCTAGGACCTGTTTGCCCTGGGAGACCCTACCAGGGGCACGAAGCCCCCGACCACAGAGCTCCAGGATCATTCAGGTGTTCAAACCCCTCCCCCACGTTAAGGTGGCGGTTTCAGGGGGGGAGCCCCTATCCACTCGAAACAAAGTGCTGCATCCTCTCTCACAAATGAACTAAGGTCACGTGACCTCCAAAAGTGGAGACAATATTCAGAATGATGAAAGGACTTCCCCTCCTGGACAAAGAGCGGTTCAGAAGCCCCTTATGAGAGACCAACAGGCCCGGTTAGAACCATGAGGCCGTCCTTCTGTGGACCCACCACCTGCAGGGGGCGCTATAGGGGCTGGTGCAGCTCCAACAGCTGCCCCCACGACCCGGCAACGGACAAGAGGAAGAAGATGGATCGATGGATGACAGGACTTTCAGCCGTAAGATGAATGTGGCAGGTTTGTGAATCCGATCACTTCCAAATAATGATCAGGGGAAACTGAGTCTCTCCCATTGAGTCGTAACGGCCAGTACAACAAAGTCTTTTTGGATAGTTTTTCAGTTCTTAAAAATAAACAAATCGTATTTGTACCACCACCAGCGATCCAGGCGCCAAAGCCTTCGCTTCAAACTAACAAGCACTGCATCCACTCTACCTTGATGCTCCCCATTCTGCCAACAACATTCTGCATGTCTGCAATAGTATTACACAAAAGTAGTAGTAACAGTCGCATTGTGGACGACTCCAAACCTGGCACTTCTTGGTCAGAGCGCTTTACAGCGAGGCAGAATATTTCAGCGGATCATATCGTTATAATGTCCTCTATGGAGCAGATAATACCATAAGCTCTAACACAATCCTTCTATTCACTGTTTCCTCAGAGTCCACAGCCTCAGATCCCCTCAGAGTGAAACCGGAGCCAACATGGCCGACGGTTCAGCTCTGAGCGAGAGGCTAAACGGGAGGCACAGGGGTCAACGAAAGGAAACTGTTGGATTCTTTTAGCAGCACCAGAAGTAGGAGTCGTAGGAGTGGAACTTTTACAAATGTATTTAACCAGAAGAGTCCCATTGAGGAAAACCTCATTTTCAAGGGAATCCAAAAGTTACAACAATTACAATCTCTCTCTAAAACCAAACAATCAGGTTAGAAATCTAGGAGTAATCATGGACTCAGACCTGAACTTAAACAGACACATCTTCAGCTTTTTACCATCTGAAAAACATTAAGATCAGAGGAATAGTGTCAAAACCAGACTTAGAGACACTCATCCATGCGTTTGTCTCCAGCAGGTTAGACGACTGTAACGGCTGCTCACTGGCCTTTCTAAACGAGCTGTTAGAGCTGCAGAACATCCAGAACGCTGCTGCTCGAGTCCTGACAAGAACCAGGAAATACCACCATATTAGTCCAGTGCTCCGGTCCCTGCACTGGCTTCCTGTCACTCAGAGAATAGAATTTAAAACAGCTCTGCTCGTGTACAAGTCTTTTCATGGTTTAGCACCAAAGTCCATCTCTGACATGTTAGAGCCGTATGAACCATCTCGGGCCCTGAGAACTTCAGGGAGGGGTCTCCTGGTGGTTCCCAGAGTCAGGACTAAACACGCTGAGGCTAAAGCTAAAATCTGGAACAGTCTTCATGAGGATGTGAGACAGGCCTCAACTCTGACAATGTTCAAATCCAGGCTGAAAACAGCTCTTTTTACCCGAGCAGATGAAAACTGAAAGTATTTTATCTGCACTCTTGCCTTTTACTGTCATTGATTTTTATGTTGATGTTTTAATGATTGATTGTGTTAAGGAATGTTAAGGAAGTCATCACTGGGTCTCCCTATCTTGATTTAAAATAAGTTCAGTTAAAGTCCAGTCTTGTCAGAATCGACACTTCTCTGTGTGATCAAATGACAGATGTATGAGGGTTCGTGCTACAGTAGCTGAACACCCCCGAGTATGGACTGAATGGAACTTGTCCCATGTAAAGGGACCACGTCTGTGAAAGGTACTGTACAAACAAAGTCCTTTCCTCTTGGTTAGAAAAAGTGTACATGCTGTCATTTTAGAACTGAGCGCACCTGGAAATACAAGACTCCTCCAAGTGAACGGCGACCGACAGGTACATTTACTTTTATAAAAGAGTGTTAAGAACATAAAAGTCTACCCCCCGCCTTAACCAAGCACATGTTCTCCTGCTCTCGTGGCCAAACCGTTTTGAGTCGAATCGCAGAAATAAATGCACTTTTAAACAATGTTCTAATTTTCCGATTTGCACCGCTCTGAACGTGCTTTCTGTTCAAGAAGCTTTTGGATTTGAGAAACTGGGAAATGAGCTTGGTTTAGGCGGAGGTGCTTCTTCTCTAGGTAAAAACCCTCGACAGAAAAGGAAAGCTTCCTTATTGTTTCATATCTCAGGGGTGACTGCTCGTTTGTACCAGCACTCACAGTATTGACACATTGTTAAAGTGAAGTGGAATTTCTCCGAGCGTTGTAATTGCGTGGGCAGCAGCATCAGGGTTCGGCGTGACTCGAATGATGACGGCCGCGGGACCGGCAGATAAACCACAGGCTCCGGCAGAGACGGGTGAACCCCCCGACCCCTGCGCGAGCAAAGGCACAATCTCGCTCAATAACGTGATGCATTCAGGTTCCGTCGGGGCAGAACTCGTGGAAACGGGCGTTCGGGAAAGGCCACGCGTTTATGCAAAAACACGACGCGAGGGGGAAGTGACCGGGTCTGTGGCGCCGAGCGGTGAACAGGTCGAGGAAAACACGGGAATAAAGGCACTGGAGGCGATAAGAGGCGGCTGTTTCCATCAAGAACTGTGTTTAATCCTCAAACAAGACTTGAGCTCATACACTGCAGGTGAATGGGGGAAAAAATAAATTCAGAAAAATAACAATTTAAATCTTCTGCTGTACAATACTGACACAAATAAGAGAAAAAATGCATTGCGACTTTTTTGCCAAATGATGATTTCATATAAAAATAGGACATTTTATGCATGGAAATATCCAAAATTGCTTATAGTAGCTACTGAGAATAGCTGTGATTAGAGGGGAGGAGCCGGGCCAACCCTAACTCCTCCCCGTTGGTCTATATCTTCAGCTGCGGTCCGAGTGTGACTATTGTCGCTGACGAGGCCTTTTGGATGAGAGGCGAAACGTTCGAAGACTTCAACTACTGAGTACAGAAGATGAATCAAGTACCTGCATTGAAAAAAATTGCTTATAGTTTCAGTCACAAAATCAGATTTAATAGTAATTTGTGGTTTTATTTTGTTGACATATTAGTTTCAAAGATTATTTTCCAGCTCGGACTTTGGATCTTGTTTAGTTTCTTAATAAGCTAATCATGAGTGAAAATGTTGCCTTGTTTTCTTGGCTTTTCAGTGAATGTCGGTAATTTAACGCATTTCTTCTCCAGACCAGTAATCAGATGAAAGTTACTTTTCCAAGTCACTGTGAGTTACTAGTCTGTCTTTTTCCTGAGGAGAAACATACCGTATACTTTTCTCCCCCTTGCATCCGACATTTGCATTTTGAGACGGAGAGTATCTTGTTTTTATTAAAGCAAAAGATACAAACTCTTGTACAAACAAAAGCAGGAACAATTATTACTGTTTGAGGATGTAATTTAAAACAAAAGTAAGTTAGAAAATGAGTGGCTGATCACCCGTGCAGTTTTCCAGTATTTCAGTGTTGTTAGGGATCTGTAGTACATTTCGAGGCGGGGAGTTAATATTGGCAGCTGATTAAAGTAACCAATAAAGTAACTTGTAACCAAACTTAGTTACTTTTAACCCTTTCATGCTCAAATTATGATAGGCTGCTTCAGTGTTTTTATTACTCTTTAGGCATGAAGAGAAAATAATCACTTTCATTTTTTTTCCAACATGCACCAGGGTGGACAACGCGCATTCAAACTACTGATTTAAAGGAAACAATATTAAAGAGAAATATTGTTAACACTATAAAAAATCTTTAACATTGAAACACAAGGCAAGTTTATTTGTAGAGCACAATTCATACACAGGGCAATTCAAAGTGCTTCACAGTTGCATAAAATTACAAGAAAACAGATCAAATCAATCATTAAAACATCAACATAAAAATTAATCAATTACAGTAAAAGGCCAGAGTGCAGATAAAATACTTTCAGTTTTCATCTGCTCGGGTAAAAAGAGCTGTTTTCAGCCTGGATTTGAACATTGTCAGAGTTGAGGCCTGTCTCACATCCTCATGAAGACTGTTCCAGATTTTAGCTTTAGCCTCAGCGTGTTTAGTCCTGACTCTGGGAACCACCAGGAGACCCCTCCCTGAAGTTCTCAGGGCCCGAGATGGTTCATACGGCTCTAACATGTCAGAGATGGACTTTGGTGCTAAACCATGAAAAGACTTGTACACAAGCAGAGCTGTTTTAAATTCTATTCTCTGAGTGACAGGAAGCCAGTGCAGGGACCGGAGCACTGGACTAATGTGGTGGTATTTCCTGGTTCTTGATGTTCTGCAGCTCTAACAGCTCGTTTAGAAAGGCCAGTGAGCAGCCGTTACAGTCGACAAGAAACATGTACTGCTATGAAGCTGGTAGTACAGTCTGAATCAGGGCAAGTTTAGTCTTTTTTACTCTTATATAGATAAAGATGTTAAGGGGGGAAAATCTATGTTTTCATGTAACTACAAAAAAATAAATAGAAGAAAATCTGGAATATCGTGACTAAAACGTGTCTTTTGCAAATGTTAAAGCTCTGTTGGTGTCAGTCAGATGAAAGACCTGCACCGTGTCTTATTTTAGTATAACTTATGTCAGAGAGTTGGTTCGGGGCTCGTCCAGCGTTTCCAACTCAGAAACCCGTCGCTGTCCCGGGAGAAGCAAAAGGAATGGTTAATTTGGCGGAGATTTGGAGGAGCTAACGAGGACGAGATGTTTTTGTGAGGAGAGAGTGAGGGCTGTAGGAGTAAACAGACTTCAGACGATCCTCACACTTTAATGTTCAACCTGACCCAGTTAAAACGCCAACCACTTCTCCAGGAGGAAGAGCGGAGGTGGTGACGGGAAAACGCTCCACCTCAGACGGATGTTTATGAACGTAACCTGCTTCACGAGGCTTTCACTACAAGTGAAGGTAGGTTTTTACTTAAGTGAAATACTTGCTATAGAGAATTTGAAGTAGAAAGTACAAATTATTCTGTATGAGGATTGAGAAAAATAACTGTGGCTGGAAAAACATGAATCACCTGTACGGAAACACGACGGGGACAAATCTTCTCACATTATACGGCTTGGGGCAAAGTAACCAAGGCCAACAAACTGTCGGCTCATGAGCATTTTCTTCTCCTCAAACACTGAAGAGGCACCGAGAGCCCCCACAGCTGGAAGGGGCAAACGAGGAGGTATCCGGGCAAGACTCACAGCGTAGCCACACACGCCTCCTGCGCCTACTGTTGTTCTGGCGAATGTTCGTTCACTGTTGAAGAGACTGTTGTGGAGCGGAGGGAGCTGCGCAGGAGGAAGAGGAAGGAGGAGCTGACCAGTGCAGGACGCCACGCTCTGAAACAGGGACAAACCCAGGAGGCTCCGCACCGTTTCAGAGGAGACTGAACGCACCGGTTTCCCCCGACCTCCGAAAACATGCCGCTCAGGTCGGCCCGCAGCGGCTCAGGACCAACACCTGAGCTACACGTGTTTTGTTATTGTACAATGGCAAGTAAAGCACTTACTTCTTACTTTGTAGAAACGTAGTGGAGTAGAAATAATACATTCTCAAAAAAAATACTACCCATCCCAACACCGCTCATTTACTCATATTAGTTCAATAATTATTATTATTATATTGCATTGGTTTTATATAGCGGGGCGACGGTGGCACAGATGGTAGAGCGGGTCGTCTCATGATCGGAGGGTCGGGGGTTCGAATCCCGCCTCCTGAAGGTGCACATTGTCGTTGTGTCCTTGGGCAAGACACTTCACCCTCCTTGCCTCCAGTGTCTGCGTACACTGGTGTATGAATGAGAGTGTGAATGGGCCCCCTATGAGAGACCACCAGGCCCGGTTAGAACCATGAGGCCGTCCTTCTGTGGACCCACCACCTGCAGGGGGCGCTATAGGGGCTGGTGCAGCTCCAACAGCTGCCCCCACGACCCGGCAACGGACAAGTGGAAGAAAATGGATGGATGGATGGTTTTATATAGCGCTGTTCTGGACACTCGAAGATGCTTTACATCGCATTATTCATTCACTCCATACTTAGTGGTGGTAACCTACTATTGTAGCCACAGCTGCCCTGGGGTAGACTGACGGAAGTGAGGCAACCAGTCTGTGCCATCGGCCCCTCCGACCACCACCAACCACTCCCTCATTATATTCACCCCAGGCTTCCAAAAATCCATCGACTAAACATCGGGTTTTAGCGGCGGCCATTTTCCCCCCTTCTCCACTTAATGAACGACTGAACCAGAAGAGTCGCACAGTTGAATCTCTAAATGAAAACGGTGTCAGAGAAATGGCAAGAGGATAACAGGTTAACTACTGCGTAAATCATTTTCCTCCCCGTCGACGCCGACCTTTTCAGAGCGAGAGACGGAGGGGGGGGGGGGGGAGTTTGACAGGTGGATTGTGGGAAATGGTGTTTTTGACCGACAGGCATCAATCCAAAACGTCCCCCATCCCATTTGAGATTATAGGCTTTGATCCGGTTCCATTTCAGACGTGCGACTCCCCATCGGGGGCCATTACCGCGGCAGAGTGCTGATCCTCGCCGCAGCGCTCTCTCTTGGCGGTCGTGGGTTTGACTCCTGATCTCTCTGTCAATCTGAAACCCGCCGTTCGACCCCCATTAACCGCGATGTCCTTGATGCGTTTGGCCGGGGGGGAAATCTATCAAAGCGTATAATTGAAAATCTAATGAAGTCCCTTTTTTCTCCATGTCCCTCGATGTCTCCGGGAGCCGAGAGTCCAGGCGTCGGACCGGAGCGCCATCAGGAGCTCTACCTTCACATTCGTGTCCCACTTCCTGTGTCCGAATGTCCACCCTCGTCCCTAACCCCTCGTGCACTACACAGGCGTCTTTCCCCCCGTCTTTGTAACAGACTCGGGCAGAGTTTTCTTCTTTTTCAGCACAAAGTAATGACGAGAAAGCCTCACAACTGTCAGAAAATGGTCCCACACTTTCCACACTCTTTGTTAGGACTTTACGAGCTGCAAATCATCACTGTTAATAATGGTTATTCACTCAGGCCTTGTTTGGCTCCCACTCGTCGTGTTGCAGTCATTAAAAGCAGCTTAATTACCACTTAGACCGACTCCACTGAAGGCGGAAACACTCTTCTGTTCAAAACACTCTTTAAAACGCCTCGAGAACTATCCTCAAAGTGAAGAGCTCCATCACCTATTAAGAAACTTCCACATCAAAACTGTCGGCGACGCTCCGCTTCTCAAATAAACCACATTTGCACTTAACTTTGCTCAGACGTGATGAAAAGGAACTGAAATATAATGTTCCCACTGGCATTGAATTACAACAACATAAGAACAAAACTCCTGATGATTCTTGAGTTCTGCACATTTGTGAAGAGCACGTTTCTGAATCGTGACCCTCGGATTTCTAAAGTCACGTTTCCACACAGACGAACATCTACCCTAACCCTTTCTGGCCACTGTAGGACACAGGGTTTCACGTGTCCCGTTTCCATAGCAAGAGGACCACGGCGCTCATGGGCGACGTGTCCCCCCACTTTTGAAAAGTGGAAGTTTGGTTCCCTCTACTTACGTGAATTTTCAATGACTGTACTTTACTTAAAGTTTAGACCCTCTGCAGCTGGAGCAACTCTGGGCCAAATCGAAATCGATCCATCCATTTTCTTCCACTTGTCCATTTCTGGGTCGTGGGGGCAGTTGTTGGAGCTGCACCAGCCCCTATAGCGCCCCCTGCAGGTGGTGGGTCCACAGAAGGACAGCCTCTCATGGTTCTAACCGGGCCTGTTGGTCTCTCATAAGGGGCTTCTGAAACGCTCTTTGTCTGACCCGTCACCTAGGACCTGTTTGCCCTGGGAGACCCTACCAGGGGCACGAAGCCCCCGACAACAGAGCTCCAGGATCATTCAGGCTCAAACCCTCCACCACGTTACACTACTCATGTTCCAGTTGCCCGCTGTAGCAGACGGCAGTGGGACAGACCAGTGGTGACATTTGATGTGTGACAGCACTTCTGTCCCCCAGGGGAAACTGAACTCCGAGTGTGGAGTGAATGTATAATTGTCTCACGTAAAGCACTTTGTGACTGTGGCGCTTTATAAAGTTCTTTTGTTTTCTGTAATAACTCTCCTGAAATGAAGCTTCATGAATGTTTAGTGAGTGAGCGAGAGAGAAGTGTCGGCTCCACACCCCCTCGGACTAAAGGCTATTTTACAATAAATCTGCAAATTCCCAATTTAAACTTGAACCTCACTGGGTTAAATGAAAATTCCAACAATTAAATTGAAGGATTTTTGATCAGTTAGCCCATTGGGAGTTGTCATATAAATCATGCATTTTCCCACGGCGCCCCGGCTAAAAACCTCTGCTGTATTGGATGGGGCGCTAACATGGCGCTAGCTCTATTCATTTTACAAAGTCAAAGTGAAGTCATGGGACAGTGCTTTGTTAGTGCCCCCTCCATTTCAGAGTTCAGAGTAAATATGACACAGATCTAAACTAGAGCCATGTTCCTCAGATGGCCTTTATGGAGGTATTGGTTCCCACCCTTCATTAGAGTCTCGTGTGTCGTCTTTGGCTTCATTAGTTTGGGGATTACTGGAACAATATTCAGTGTTATGGTCAAAGCAGCTCCAAATAAATCTAAACTATAAACTCAATCTTTTTCTTCCTAAAGTCTAACCTCCGCCGTTCCCTCTTCGTAGCGACTCTGTATCGGGAGCGTTTGTCGGCAGGAGCTCGCCGCTGTTCATTTATTCACTGCCCCAGAGGAGCGCTCCGAGCCGGGGCCGACGCGGCTCCGAGGTGGGCCCCCTCCTGTTAGCGTTAGCGGTTAGCATCCATCACTGTCAGCTTGTTTTAGACGGAGAGGAGAGAGAGATAAATGAGCGCTACGAGATCAGGACTGAGCCAGCGCTGCAGCGACAAAGACACAAGGACAGATAGAGGTCTGAGCCAGAGTCCACACCAGCACTGTTCTATTGTGAGACAGCGCTGGCATTAAAGCTCCTGTACCTGAGATTTAAGAAAAACAAATAAAAGAGGAAGCTACTAAAAAAATATTAGTTGTGCTCCAAACTCAGCAGAGCTCGTGTTTGGCAGCGTCTATGCTGGACAAGGCATGTGTGCATGGAGAAAGGTTAACCAATCACCTTACAGCAGTGGCATCCATTATATATATATTTTTTTTTCATTTTGCCACAATTTCTCCCAATTTCCTTACATTTTTTCAAACTATTCCCCATTTGTTCACACATTTTTTGACATTGGAGATGAACCCGATATTGTAACTTTGCAGATCTTCCAAACATTATTGTTCTGTTTTTTGGTTCTAGATGACAAATATTTTTAAATTATCGTTTTGGTATCGAAAACCAAGTATCATAAGAGTACTGGTATCGAAAAAACTGACGGTACCCAGCCCTACTTCTGACAAATAGCAACGACAAAGCTGGAAAAGTCATGTCATGTCACTTGCACAAAAAAACCAACAATAAAGCCACAAAAATGCGACGAAAACGTGACCCCCAAAAAAGCCACAAAGACCCGTTTTTGATCAGTTGTGTAGGTCTTAGCTTTCAAATGAGGCGTTACACTGGCCTATAGACTCCAGTCGCCTGAACTGGAGGAAATGCACTCGGTAAAGGCAGGGGTAAGAGGTTAAGAAGAGACTCAACATAACCAGGAAGTACAGATGTCATTTTGTGACATATTTGTTACAAAGATTTCGGATCTTGTTTAGTTTTTGAATAAGCTATAAGTGAAAACATCTGCATAAATTCAAATGTAGTTTTGTTTTTTGCAGGGTTCAAAGCTCAGCAACATATTAAATAATCCTAATTGTACAATTCTGTGACTCTGGTAAGTGTAAAACCCATAGATGGATAGAGAGGCAGGAGGCAAGGGATCAGTTCAATATGTTTATTTTCTCCACTTTTGTGTTCCTTCTGCCTTTAGGGCGAGAAGCGTGGTTTCTTTTCTTTTTGCCTTTGGGGCACGAGACATGGTTTCATCTCTGAAACAGAGGAGATGAAACAATTAGGGATCACATAAGGTTTAACAGATGGTTTAACAAAGTAACAGAAATAAGATCTAGTCTTAACATAGTCAAACTAGTCTAAATGTGGGTAAAGGAACATCTGATTATTAAATGAACATAAACTCACAGGACGCATGTTCAGCATGAAGGCACGGAGAAGACAGAACAATGGAGGTCAGTGTGCTATATAGACTGCTGATCATCAGCAGGTGGTGGAGGGTGGAGTTAACAGGGAAGGAGTGCTTGGTTTATCCACCTTCATCCATGTGTGTGTTCAGGGGCTCCTTGGATGATGGGAATTTCTCACACTAAGGCAAAATATCTAAACCTGTAAACCAGGGGTCCTCAAACTTTTTCTCTGGGGGCCACATTATCGTTCCTGACTGTGATGGGGGGGCCGGGCCATCGTTGGCTATAACATAGTATTGTATGACCCAGACCAAAAGGCTCATTGTGAAGTAGAGATTACTCGCCTGGTACAGTCATACTACTATATCCACAAGATCAACACCTGATCACATATTTGTTCGGCTGTAGTGGTTTGCAAATAGTAATCAAGTCTCCACACTTTGTTTTAATTTGAAATGCCACAGGTATTCCATATATTTTTATTTTTAAATAAAACATAATTGTGTAATGTGACCAAAGTAATAACTGCTTACACTTGTATTGTGCTTTACAAGCCTGTGTCACAAGTTTCTCAAAGTGACTGTAGTCATTATTCATTCACTCCACACGCTGTGGTGCTAAGCTTCATTTACCACGTGGCTATAATGTGTTGTTTATATCCTGATCTCTTATGTCAGTGGCCCTGCTGGACACGTGTGGAATTCTTTTTTTATTTATTTTTAAGAATAAAATCATAACTCCGCACAGGAATGGGCTAGAGACTGACTTTATTTTTTACATAATCAGGGATTTGTGTTCAACAGGGCAGGGGCCGGGTTAAAATCATCTTGCGGGGCAGATTTGGCCCGCGGGCCGTAGTTTGAGGAACCCTGCTGTAAAGTGTGGAGTCTTATGGAGCGACTAAAGTACAGATGTTGTTAAAGTTTAGTCTCTTTGTCTGCACATGCGCCCTGTGGATGTTCCTCCCATCTTTAGCCGCTGCTGTCTCCCACAAAGGAAATGACCATATTTGGATTAGAGCGTCATCTCGGTCACAGCCTTTCCTGCTACACGTGGATACCAAACCTGTCTGTATTTGTGACTGAACAAGCGTGGGATAGAGGAGATGCTCTTTTACTTCTCACTGTACATTGTCGTACGGGTCTGGCCCGGGTCTGGCCCAGGACTAAACCAGGACTAACCCCGGACTTCGTCATCTGAGACAAATGGTCCTGAGGCAGCAGAGCAGTGACAGTGAGAGATGGAAGAGCGAGAGAAGGTCATGCAGACCGAGGGAGGGACATTCATTTTTCATCGAGTGAAGGAGCAGATGAAGCTGTCTCTGAGAATACTGTCTTTATATGTTCAGCCCGAAGGAGAGAGAAAAATGGAGGAGAAACGAGGAAAATGTATGTACAGGTGAGGACAGTGGAACTGAAGGCGACCACAGACCGGGTAAAAGAGACTAGATCGATTAAAAAGCAGTCTCATAATGAACAAAATCCATTCCTATTCATAATTTCCTTTTCCAATCTGCATCCAAGAGAGTAAATCCTCCTCCTGTGGGTTATTCACTCACTTTTTACGGTCTGTAAATTGTTTATATTGTGAGCTATATCTCCGAATACAGTTTAAGCATTTGACTATGAATATTGCAGCTGATGATGTAAGAAAATATTTAAGTAGAGAGAACAAAGAAGACAGTTTCTTATAGGGTTGGGTGATATGTGTTTGCATCACGATATGACGATATGATATAATTAAATTCAATGGAGCCTTGTATAAAAAGTAGGAATGCACGATGATGATTCATTGAGGAATAAAAATCGGTATAACTCTTCCAAACTCAGCGCTCACATGTTTGAGTTGCATTTGGAAAGTAGGACGACATTAAGACAGACATCTCATTGAATTGAACAATTACAGAACACACAACATTAAAATTAAAAATAAGCCAAATGCCCATCTCGGGTCACCCGTTGCATTATGGGTAATGGAATTTCTTTTGGCAACCAAACAATATTTATATTTAGCGTAAAACAATGAAGAAAGCTCTGATTTGGACCGTTTTAACCACTGGAAAGTTGAAGATTGAAAGTGTTTTGTTACAATATTAGCTCAAAGTCTGTTTTAAACGGCCGTTCATACAAAGAGATGCTTCAGTCCAGTCCTAGTTCACAGGTGGAATAACTATGTGAGAAAAACATGTCTGACCCTTTAAAGTCCAGGGTCCGAAACTGTCGCCTCATGTCGTCGATATTCAGAACATTTAAACTGGAATGAGAAATAAAAACATAGAATCCTTTTTTTTTTTGTCAACAAGGAGGTGGACAGTAAACGAAATCTTTGTTTTAATTGTGACCAAAGATCCACACACACAAAGGCTATGCATCTACATTTACTTTATTTATCAAGTACCTTCATTGAAGATGCACAACTCCTGTACGACTGAGAACTTACACAGACATAGATCCAACATTATTATAGCACTGATATTTAAAGGAGGGATTTAGAAATGTTGGTATCGGGACAACTCCAGCAAAAGTGATAAACACTGAAAACTCCGTTAAAGATGCAGCGAGATTCAGAGAAGACGGTTCGTTAGTAACGGCCACCGCTTCAGAGGTTTAGTCCTTGTTACACTCCAGCCACAGCCGCCCCGAGGCAGTCTGACGGGGACGTGTTATTCTCTCATGATCTTTGCAGTTCAGTCAAAGCTCCGCCACAGGGAAACGTGAAGAGAATCCAGAGAAATCCCACTGCGCTGCGTTTGTTCTGACTCTGACCTTTCCTTCCTCTGAACCGGAGTCTGAGCTCAGCGGGAGCTTCGCAACTTCACGGAAACTTCACTCTGTGTCGGCGCTGGAGGAAACGCGGCGCGACTGGAACTGGACTAGTTACTCCTCTCATTTGACTAACCAGGAAAGACATCATCTTCACATCATAAATAAACCCGTGGACATCGGCTACTTAATCAAATGTTGTCTATGTTTTATCATTCTGCTGCTGCTGCTGTTCTTTCTTATCCCGCCGTCTGCTGGGGCAATAACATCTCTGTCAAAAACCGTAACAGGCTGGACACGCTGGTCAAGAGGGCGGGGTCAGTGGTCGGGGGGTCAGTGGACTCTGTCGAGGCCGTGGTTGAGAGGTGCATGGGGAGGAAGGTCCAGGACATCCTCAGTAACTCCAGGCACCCTCTGCATGGGACTCAGAGGAGCAATAGATCTGATCCTTTCCTCTCCGTTTAACGCAGGACTGAGCGCTTTTGGAGATCCTTCATCCCTGCTGGAACTCCATTTCACAATGATCCTTGTTGATGTAAATGTGAGGGGGCTTAAACTTTTTTATTTTATTATATTTACATGTATTGTCTTTTTATCCACTGTTTGCTACTGAAGGACAGTTGAATTTTCCCTTCCGGGGATGAACAAAGTAAGTAAGTAAGTATCTATCTATCTATCTTTCTATCTAGCTGTCTGTCTATCCATCCATCATCCTTATTTGTGCATGCGTTTGTTGAGAGTTGTGTGGGACCTGCACAAACAGACACCGCTGTGGTGGTCGCGGTGTTGTTACGAGGGTGCTCGTTTTGTGCCTCGTGTCAAATTAAATCTTCCATTTTACTACTGGATTAGTTTTGGTTCTGACTCCATGGTTTAGTTCAGGGCCAGTTTGGGGCCCTAGGCCCGATGAAACTTTTGCACCCAAAAAAAAGGTGGGACAAATGTGTGGACATGCACAAAGCCTCTTGACCTTTTGCCTTTTGGATTATAATTCTTATATTATATCATGATTATCTATTAATTTAAAAATTAGAACACGCGCAATCATGAAGCAGTTCTGTTGGAGGAGGAACCTCTACTTTTCAAGTAAGGCGTACAAGGGGAGGCTCGTTTGAAATGTCTAGTTTCTAACACGAGTGTCTAACACTTTCTGGTCCAAAGCTACAGTATGTCCAACATTCAGTGATGTCGTAGATGGCAGAAGCAGTTTATCTGATAGGGACAGTTCACATTAATGAACATTTCTGTAAATGTGTCAGTAAAAGCTGTTGTCCCTGGGCCAGGTCTATAATGCCAACAACAATTATAAAACATAAAATAATTTAAAAGTTGAGGCTACAGACTTACACAACAAATGTTGATACAATTCATACATTAATAACATCTAAATGTTCGTTCTGTGACTTGCACAACAGAATGGGGATTTATGTGCACGGGCAGGTCATACAGTTCAAACAGAGACATTATAAGGATAAATATACAGTTATTATTTACAAAGCAACGCCTGTGCAGAGGATCTGACCCTCGGCTCAGTCCTGCAGCAGGAGATCTCTATAGGGTCTAATGAGAACATCGTTAATTGGATTTCAGCCAGTTTTTTTATTGAGTCCTGAATGTGTTAAACGTGGGACATTCTCTTATAGTGAGGGGGCTGCTGTTCCAGATGTTACAGCGCCTGACTGTTTGTCTGAAGGCCCTTCAGTCTCCTCTAACCACAGACCGAGTGGCTCTGCCAGAACAGGATTTCAGTTTTATTAATGGCGGTGGTGCAAGTCCATTAAAGGGACTCTACGGAGTTTAAACATGTTAAAATTAAGTATTTTCCTCCCCCTACATGTTCCAGCCATGTCCTAATGTGTAGAATGAGCCCAGACCTGCACGAAAAATATTATAATATGTCTGTAAATAGGAAATGGTGATTGGACTGATGCAGAATGAAATGTATTGGTAAAGTGGGATTGACGGTGAGAATAATGCATTGTCATATATTGTTATGTATTTCTCTAAAACCATCCAAGCAAATGTAAAGTTTAAATGTTCACAGTTCAGAAGGTGGTGGTATGAAACATTTTTTTAAAGCTTTTTTATATAAGGAAGTGGTTTCATTTAACAACAGCTCCACTCGCTCCTACAGACTCACTTCACAGGCTCCCACTCAGCGACATTCGGAAGGATTTTTTTTTTATATCAAATATTTTTGGTTACAAATACATATTTATGGTCAACATTGATATCTCCACATTTAGTTTTTGTCCCCGACTCGCCTCCTGCGTCCGGTCTGGTCTTGGACTATAGTCTGGACTCTATAAAACCCCTCCCATTGTTCCTGAAGCGTCCCCCACTGACCTCCGTTCCTTTGTGCCCACCGCCCCGTATCTCGCATCAGGGGAACGCTCCCATCGACAGAGCCTTAAATCTCCCCCGCGATCGTCTCCGTCCCGGCTCGGGCCTCTCGTCCCGTCATCAGTCGCCCCGTCGGCTCCGCGGACAGAGGCATAAATATGGCACGAGGAAATACAGTTTGTTGTTATCTCGCCGGAGGGTTTGGACGACGCACCTTTGGGGCGACGGCCGGGAGCGGAGTGAAGGGGAGGACGGGCCCAGGCACGGACACGGGGGGGGGGGGGGGTCATTTCTTTGTGGCACGGGGTCCCTCGATAAAATGCTTGTCCCGTGCGAACAGGGGAAACAAACCACGACGTCACACGGGCCGTGAACCGGGAGCCCAGTCCCGTTGTCGTGGCAACGTCGGACGGGCCAACATGGCGGCTCCGAGGGAACGTTTGGATGTGTTTGGTGAAGAGTTTAGACCCAGGAGGAGCCTCAGGGCGAACGGAGTAAAGGAGGAGAAAAGCTTTAAGAGGCAAAAAGAACAAATAATCAAATTAGAACAGATTATAAAATGTAGAAAATCAAAACGTCGGCATCGCCAGTGCAAAGTTTACAGTAGCACATTCTGGATTACAGACTCATCTCGATCACCTTTCGTGCTACATCATCATCTCCCTGTAGTGACGCGGCTGCAGATCAAGCATTCGCGGCGCTCTCGCTCCACGCTCGTCGACAGTGTGTGCGAGCGGAGCCAGGACCCACTCAACGCGCAAAGTCGGGGCGTCTCTAAATCAGTGTGAACAGCAGGCTTTTACAGAGGACATGATGGATGGAGGAGACACCCATCTAAAAGACTACAGCGTTTAGACACTGATGAGGATTTATGAGGTCAGTGAAGAGCGGCCATTTTAGCAAAGTGGAAGCAGGTTTTAATCCCAATACTGTAGTTATTACTGTAGTTACAGGAGAACGGCCAGTCCTGTCGGATCCAGGAAGTCACCATAGCGTGTAAATCATATCACACGTGACAGCAGGAGGAGACGATCTGGTGATTTTAAAGCAGCACTAAGTAACTCTGGCCCCTAGATGCCATAAGCGCAACTGCAGGTGTCGTAGCAAGTTACGATTTTCTAACTTATTAAATGTCTTGGAGACAGAGGGATGTTGTTCATCCAGTTATACAATGGAAATAATTGTTTTCACTCAAACTTGGCTGTAAATACTGTTTAACCACTTAACTGCCACCCTAGGGTTAGGGTTAGGATAGGGTTAGTCAAAGCGTATTGACTGGAGAGCTTACAGTCTATATGCCAGCGTGATACCTAATTTGAAAGCCAAGACCTTCTAGTTTCTAAAAATATGTGTGAGATCTGTGTGAGTGAAACACAACTTACGTTACATTTGCGGTTCTTAAACCTAATTATATCCTGATTAGGGTTAACTAACCCTCACCCCTGATCAGGGGAGACGGCAGTTAAAGGGTTAAGTGGTGCTAGCCCGCAGTTAGCTTTGCCCGTTAGCCCGCTAGCTTCTCCTTCGTGATTCCATTAGTGTGTATTGGTGACTCCGACCTGGAGGCAGTCAAGTTGCAATTGTTGTTTTCTGGCTACAAACTCGAGAGGAGCCGTCAGAGGAACAGGGGATGAAAAGTTTACCTTCGAAGAGGAAAACTATCGTTGTATTTGGACCATGGATTATTTTTGAGGCTGGACTTCAAACAGTGAATCGTAAATTTGATCGTCTTTATAAATGCGGCGCTTACTCGTATTTCTTTATGTACATTTGAAAGTGTTGGTGTTAAACTCATGTTTTCAGCGGAGCATCTGTTTACCTGCTGGTCCAGACAAGGCCACATTTATTGTTTTTATCGATAAAAACAATATGGGGAAAATAATAGTGATGATTTATTTTCCAATATCGCCCAACCCTACAGTCTAGAGTCCTCATTTGAAAGCTAAGACCTACAAACATTTTTGAAGGGCTTCTGTCTCTTTTATTGTCGTGTTTGTGGCTTTTAAATCACTTTATAGTCGTGTTTTTGTCACTTTGTTGTTGCATTTTTGTCCTCGTTTTTTGTCGCTATGTTTTCCAAGAAGCTTTTAGATTGGGGTGAATTGGGGCCAAACTGGACCAAATCAGCTGGGTTCAGGTGGGGGCTAAGAGGTTAAGCTAGGCATGTGTTGCTGAAGTTTGCCTAATGGATGTTTAATCGTGTGAACCCAGGTCGCCACATTCAAAGTCAGCCAACTATCGAGGCGAGCTAAACCCCGAGCGGCTTTTCACGCACGCGACCAGACTCGTACAGATAAAAAACATATTTGTAAAGCTGTTAGAGTCAGACGGAGCAGATATTTCACGGCGGAGACTCTGTAATGAGCTCTAATCATTTAATTTCCTCCCAGGGAGCGACTGTTTGCATAAACAGTCTCCCACAGAGGACGGCGGCTCGTTATCGTGTCACGCTCCTCATCTGTCCTCCATCATCTCCAAAAAAAAAAAAAAGAGATTGTTTTTTTATGGCCCCGATAAGTCGTCCTGTGTGACCCATCGGGAAACTCTTTAGACCTCGTTTTACCAGGCGATTTCAGAGACATTTAATGGGTTGTGTTCATCATAACAATCCCTTAGCGCGGAGGTAAAGCTCGTTTGCCGTTACACCGTCACACAGCAGATAAAGTCATTAGATTTGAATTTAACATAGGGTGACCAGATGTCCCAGTTTACCCGGGACAGTCCCAGTTTTGAGTCCCCACAGATTACTCCAAAACCATTAATTTGTCCCAGTTTCACACAGGATCTGTCCCAAGTGTCCCAGTTTTTGGCCAATATGACCCACAAAGTAAAAAATTCATGTCTTAAGGCCATGCAAATGTCCATTACCAGGTAGAAACCAATAATAAATATCAAGTCGATCATGTTAATGCTGACTGGTGCCTGGTGTAAGATATTAACAAGCTGATTTACCGTTTAGCGCGGGAAAAATAGTCAATAAATGGCTCCCTGGTCGACCATACGAGTAAATCCCAAATAGTATCCCAGTTTTTTAGTCAGTAAATCTGGTCACCCTAATTTAACATCAAATTCAGGATCAAATCTATGGTTCCTCACAGTCTGGGTGTTGTTCTTCTTCATGGACAGGCCTAGCGCCCCCTGTGGCAGTAACAGCTCATTGTTTGGCGTTTGAACTTTCAAGCCTAAGAATGTATACTGCTCAAATAAACAAATAAACTAAACTAAACTCAATTTGCACAGGTGCCATGGACATAACTGGCTCAGCTCGCTTGTCTCAGAGACTATCTCGCCGGCAGGACGCCACACGCCTAAGCTTATGACACAGAAACCAGACAACTGCTCTTTAAGCTAAAAGACAGATTATACTATTTTAAAGATACATAAGAACATCTTCATATGTGATTTTAAGTTCAGGAGAAAGTCCTCAAACGGCACAACAGAAGCTCCACAGGCCGCAGCAGCGTCACCTGTAACTTCCTTCTTTGAGCACAATTCTCACTTCAGCGGCGATAAAAAGAGAGACAGGACATTGTTACCTCCTGAGCTGCAGAGACAGATCCACATCAGGACACGGTTTCTTTCAGCTAAACGTTTCTAAACACACGGCGCTGTTCGACAAAGTGAAAGCACTTCACACTCAAAGATCTGTTACACGGTCAGAGCGCTCACTCTGTCACTAAGAATTTACCAAAACTGTTCCAAAAATGGCTAATGCAGAGTCGCTCACTTTTCCCACAAACAATCTTTGATCTGCTCCTCCGGTGCAGCTGGAGTTTAGGAACAACAGCAGTGACTTCAGGCTCTGGGTCTTCCCTAAAGGTAAAGCCCATGTGTTTCCTGTTGTCACTGCTTTAGAGAGCTTTAGTTTCTTCTTCAGTCCTGGTTTAGTCCTGTATTTAAGTTAGTCAGTGAGTTATAGCTTTGCTTCGCTTTAAGAAAACATCTGCATTTGTGCTGATGCGGCTTTTTTTAGACTCACTGCGAGTTATTTATTGACGTCTGGAGAGAAAAAGTACTGAAAATTGGCACTGAAAAAAAAAAAAAGGTTGTTCGATACCGCCCCCTGCTGGAGCTTTTCAGTCGTTAAACGGTACCCAGGCCTAGTCAGTGCAGTTAGGAGGGAGTTAAAGGAGCTGTGATGTTTCCCTTAATACCTCCCTTAGCAGAAGAACCTCATCAGCCCATAAGGGGTGAAGGACAATCCCAAAGCCACAGCGGCGTCTGGAAGTTTATTAGGAAAGCTATGAACTGATATTTCCAAGAACGAAACTTGAGCCACATGGATCATTTGCATAAGCTCTGCTCTGCGCTGAACGAAAGTGATGTTTGTAAAGAGTTTTATTTAGCACATCATTTCGACAGATGTGCAGTTGCTCGGATTATATTTGTCCGGTTGGTAATAACATTCGATATGGTGCAGGATAATAGGTTCTGTATATTGTACGACGTAACTTCCTGGATGTTCCCTCCGCTGGGTGAGGGAGGTTCAGATTGTCCTAAAGCAAAAGGAGCAGCTGGAGCTCATGTCCTCGAGGTCGACCTCATGGCGTCGCCTCAAAGGTGAAAGAAGAGGAGGAGAAAGGAACCGCTGCCACTTTTTAGATGCAGCTAAAATGTTATGTTAAAAGATAATCCAGTGGATTATTAAAATGAGCTTTAATATGACACGTCTCATGAGCCGCATTAGTAAAAGCCTCATTTATTTATTTTTAAGGCTGACTACTCAAAACAATCTTTAAAGAGCAGGAGCTGCACATGGAAAAGGGCTCGGAAGTCAAGTTCGATCTGAGGAAATTGTTTAATAAAGTAAATGTCCCCTGGCCCTGCGATCAGGCTCAACACACACACATGGAGGTGGAGTTGACGGGCTTCTCCTGGTGCTGTAGTGTATTCATTATTCATTCCCTCCAGGGATCGAACCTCTGACCGAACGCCGTCCACTCCTGTTAATGCAGACACGGAGAGCGGTTTTCAGCCTCGTTTTTGGACAGACTTGGGAGAAAGAGTAGTTGTGCAGGTCATATGCAGTTCTCCGGGTCCCTGCCACCTCCCACCTGTTGTTTTGACAGTAGGAAATGCATATATTCAGACTTTCCCAAATAAATTTGAAGGAAGCAGGTGCTTTGTCTCCGCTCTCCATCTGCTCCGTCTGGGACTGGAGAACACGGCGTTTTGTCGACACGGCGCCGAACGGGATCTGCAGAGGGCGGATCCTAAACTGAGGAGCGAGGGCAGCGTTTCTGTCTCACCTTCTGCCCATCACTCCTGCAGACGCTCAGGTCTGACCTCAGGAGACTCTCTCTGGACTGGACGGAAGAGTTACAAGTATGAGCGAGGAGGTTCATCCAGAAACAGAAATAATCACAACATTCTGTCTTTAATGAATGTTCTAGAACAATCAACCAATGCTTAACACAAACTCTGAGGTCTCTCAGAAAAGCACACACGTGGGGTTTATGTATATGGAGGACAGCCTTATGGCGAGACGTTATAGGTGAATGGGGGAAAAATCTATTCAGATAAATTCATTTGAATTTACAGATATGTTGCAGGTTTTCTGTCAATTTATGTAAAAATAAAGTACTTTGTGCATGAAAATTGTCAAATTGCCAATGCTCCCAGAAACAAAAACTTTGTAATGGATAGAGTCAAGTTTAAATGTAAGTCTGTGTAGGCTCTCAGTCTTTAATCAAGTCGTCTTCTGTTCTCTGTAGTTCAAGTGTCGAACGTTTCGCCTCTTCATCCAAAAGGCTTCGTCAGCAACGTCAAAGCTCCAGTTCAGCCTGCAGACTACATATAGACCACAGGGAGGAGCTCAGCTTGGCTCAGTCCCTCCCCCCCCCCTATTACCAGCTACTCTCACCTGTGGGCAAACATCTTTGTAGTTCTAAGTCCCAACGACCGAACTCACGCCTAAGTTTCAGTCTGAATGGCCTCAGCTGATCACTGATAATCACCGGCCAAAATGTGCTTGGTTATGGCTTCACCACCATGAATACCTCCTGGACAAATGAGAGCCTTCACTAACATGAAGTGTTGTTGAAGAGCACCACCACGTTGGACTAAATCTTCCAAACTGTTCCAAACATTTCTAAACTTTTCCAAACCGACTCCCACAAAGGAAATGACCATATTCACAGCCTTTCCTGCTACACGTGGATACCAAACAGGTCAGTATGTGTGACTGGATGAGCGTGGGAAAGTCCAGGGCGCCCACACAGCCACGTTGGAGTCACTTCCTGGATCAATCTGAGGCTCAAAGTGACAAAACGCCAGAGAACAAACATGTTTCATACTCTGACATTAACACTTAGACGTTAAGGAGAAAACTGTGAGAAACACCGAAACACAATAAAACTAAAAGAGTCCAAACTGCTGAAATCAACATTATGAGTCCAGTTGGAAAAGTCTCTCGGGCCGCTTCCTCCTGGAGTTTATTTTTGGCCCGTTATCTAAAAAGTGGGGCCTGGGACGGAGCCAGTTTCGCATCCACGGCGAGAGGAGAGGAGTCCGTATCTCCAGCAATTACACACTCCATTACCCAGGGGGGGGGGCCGCGTCCAGGAAGCGGAGAGAGGCCCGGCCGACCACTCGCAGAGAGGCAGAATTACACACCTGTAACCCGCTTTAATGTAAACACTGATTCTCATCTAAAGTCAAATCGGAAACTATATAATTTGCAATGTTTGAAGCTAATGCTAACCGCTACAGGGTAAATACATGAAACAGGCGAGAAAAGTGTCACAAGATTCACTAACTGTATTTCTATAGTTGTGACAATGGGCGAGGCTAGTGCTTCTCTTTGGCCCTCACGGTGGCGAGCTGACGTGGCTGTAATACCGCCCCCTGGTGGCCAGAGGCGACACTTGGTAAACAGCGTTCTTATGTAGCTTTGCGTCTCATTTAGGGAAGCCTGGCTCCAATGACTTGTTTGTTGTTGCTGGGACCATGTGACCACTGGGTATATTTTTAACCACACTGTTTATTTTTTTTTACAGCCGAAATAAAACGATGAAGCCTGAATCTAGGATTGACAGCACAGGCGCCGATTCATGTCCTTCCCAGTGGGTGCGGAGTCAGTGTATTTGTGAAAAGCACAGTAATGGGGTTTGTGCAGTATAATCCCCATGTGCAGTAAATTGTTTCCGTTTCCATAATGATCAAAGAAGAGTCCCCAAAGAATCCTCTGCAGCTGTGTTTGTTTTGTCGCAGTAAAAACTAAAGTAAAACACATGGAAATCAGCGATAGGTTCATTTGTTTAGGATCTCTTTTGTATAATTATGGATCAGAGGAAGATCTTATTATGGAAGATCTGTTGGAAACATTCACACCAGTTTGCTTCCTTTTATTTAGATTTGGCTAATAATACTACTCCAATTAAAGAAGAGACAAAACAGGCTGATAACAGGTTTCCAATCAAAACCACCATTAAAAAATATAAAAAAGTTGATATAATAATTCTGTAAAGGATTTGAGAAACTCCTTAATTGCGATAATTGTGAATAATCGCATAATTTCACCCACAATAATCGCGCTGGACGTGTCTCCATGTTTGCTTAGTTTCTCCAGATTATGTTTGAGATTATCATTTGCGAGAGACAGAAACATGAGCTGCTGAACCACCTCTTCGTCGTCTCACATGTAAACGTGTAAGAGAGAAAGACCGTGATGGCGAACAGCCGTGAGCGATGCTCCTCGTGTTCAGGAAAATGAAAACGCTGAGATGAAAGTGCTGCTGGATGGATGCGGCCGTCCGCCCCGAGTCCCGTGTTTGTGCAGAGCAGGCACTGACTCTAATGAGGAACAGTAAATCTAATTATTCTAACGACTGATCCGTACGGAGGGAGACTGGACTGGCCCAGAGACCAACACTGACAGAGAAACAACGGCAGGAACATCTACTGCAGCCACTACTACTGCTAATTCACGAGCTGGAACATAAACTGAACACAATGCAGACAGTGTGAGGAAAACATCTATTGCAAGTTTGATCATTTTATGCATTAAAATGGCCCAAATTTACGATATTTTCTGCGTTTGTTGAACAATTAGTTACAAAAAAAGTTCAATAAAAAGAATTTTAAAAAAAGAAATAAAATTGTCTAGACGGTCTGTCAAGAGACAAACACTGGTCAAACCAAACGCCAAGATTTCTGAACGCCTGAACATTTCAAACGAGTTTGTCTCCGTTCTGCTGTAAACAGACTGACATGTTAGAGCCGTATGAACCATCTCGGGCCCTGAGAGCTTCAGGGAGGGGTCTCCTGGTGGTTCCCAGAGTCAATACTTTCATGCAGCTAAAATCTGGAACAGTCTTCATGAGGATGTGAGACAGGCCTCAACTCTGACAATGTTCAAATCCAGGCTGAAAACAGCTCTTTTTACCCGAGCAGATGAAAACTGAAAGTATTTTATCTGCACTCTTGCCTTTTACTGTCATTGATTAACTTCATGTTGATGTTTTAATGATTGATTTGATCTGTTTTCTTGTAATTTTATGCAACTGTGAAGCACTTTGAATTGTGCTCTACAAATAAACATGCAGCCGTCCTCTCCTGATCTCCCAGAGAGGGGACTGCGTACTCGCCCGATCCGTGGTTATCTCCTGTAGGTTCTCTCCAATCCCTGGTTCATAACGATCGCCCACGGAGCCTGGACGTCCTACAGAACAACATCCGAACCCAAACAGCCAATATACCGATCAACATGCTTTGAAGAGTGGACCAACACGTCCCTGAATATGTTTATTTTAAGGATAGTCTCCAAGAATCTCCAATGTTGTGCGACAGGCGGAGAACCAGAACAAAAGAACTGGGCCTTCCGCTCGGCTGCTGCTCGTTCTCATCAGGCCGGTCCACCAACGCCATTCCTGCAGCTCCACTGATCTTCACGGCGCCGCCTGGTCCGCCTCGACAACGGGGAA
This sequence comes from Proterorhinus semilunaris, assembly GCA_021464625.1. NCBI lineage: Eukaryota > Metazoa > Chordata > Actinopteri > Gobiiformes > Gobiidae > Proterorhinus > Proterorhinus semilunaris. The sequence continues at coordinate 2,273,932 of CM038353.1, read as the reverse complement.
ATGAATGAGCTTTTAGTCGTGTTTGTGTTTATGGCGGACGGAGACGTCGGCCGAGCGTCTCCTCCGTCTCAAACCCGCGCCTGGAGGACGGAGATACGCCCGGCCTGTGACGGGACGGCCGCGGGGAAAGGAGCGGCCGCGGCGCACGGGAACGCCGCCAAATCCGCCGCTAATGTGCAGCGCTCGCTCGGGGAGATAACGATGTGGAGGACGTCGGCGAATAAATACGAACGAGCCGAGTGGACAAAGACGGCGTGAGCGAGTAAAGGACTGAACGATGGAATTTATCCGCTGTACGCAAGAGGATTTGTTCAGTTTTGTTAGTTTAAAAAAATAACAAAAAAACAAAATGAAAATAGCAGCAACAAAGGAAACTATTAGGATTTTAATGCACAAAAGCTCGATATTTCTACTTTTAACTCATAACATCAGAAAATACTGTAAATATGTATATGATTGTAACCATATGTATGTATATATATATATATATATCTATATGTGCACATATTTTAAAAGACAGCATGTAAAGTGTGAAGCAACAAAAGGGGCAGATATTATAAGACTTGTTCTTCTCCTCTGCTCCGTTTCATTCATGCTATGTTGGATTGGCGGTCTTGTGGTGATTACATGATGTCACTTTTGAATGAAATAAATAAAAAAAATGAAAAAATGAAATGAACTCAAAAATAACTGGTATAGAAAAGGAAGGAAGTGGCTTGGTGGTTTCAGTTCCAGTTCCAGATGTCTTTTTTAGGTCAATCAGAATTTTCTAAACTAAAATTATTGAGAGAGTGTCAGAATTTATGTTTTTAGGAGTACTCATTGATGAAAAATTTAAGTGGAAGTCGCACATAGCCTACGTAAGAAATAAAATTCGTAAAAACATTGCTGTTTTGAGTAAAGTAAAGTTTATGTTGAATTACAAGGCAATGAGAATCCTATATTGCTCCTTTATTTTGCCATATTTAATGTATTGTTTGGAGGTATGGGGTAATTCTTATATTACTAATTTAATGCCCTTATTTCTTTTGCAAAAAAGGGCTATAAGAATAATTAATGGAGTTGCTCCAAGAGAACATACTACAGAACTGTTTCTGAGGTCAGGACTACTCAAATTGAAGGACTTGGTTTCTTTACAAACTTTATTAGTTGTTCATAAAGCAAAACATTGCCTGTTACCGCATGGACTTCAAATCCTTTTTACTGTAAATAGTGAGACAAGCAGAAGAAATAATGACTTTAAACAACCTTTCGCAGGAAATACCCTCAAACAAATGTGTGTCTCAGTATCTGGTGTGAAACAATGGAACTCTCTAGAAAACGATCTAAAATGTTGTTCAAATATTCTTCAATTCAAATACAAGTATAAACAGAATATTCTTCACTTATACAAAGATGAATGTGAAAATTGTTAAATTTACAATAATAATGCTGATAACGACGGTGGTGATGTAGTGGTGCGGCGGTGGTGATGGGAGCGATGGCGGGACTGTCTGGTTGTGTGGTAAGTACCTGAGTGTGGGTGTATGGGTGCATACGGGGATGCTTACAGTACGCATTGAAAAATAATTTTAAAACTTAAAAAAAGAGGAAAAAAATAAATGAATTCTCAGTGCAGGGTAAGCAGGTGTTGGCCAGCTGTGGGAGGTCATATGTCTCTCAACAGCCGCCCATACAAACCTTGCTTTTTTAATACACCATACAGCACAGGGCCAATCACAAATACATATACATATCCTCTTCAGTACAGGGTAAGCAGGAATGGAGGGAATGTCAGGGGCATAGCACCTCTGGACTTCCACTAACCCCTGTCTTTTTAAACACAACACCTATCTTAGGGCATAACTCTGTCAATCACTGATGTGGGGTAAGCAGGTGCCGGGGCAGCTGTGGGAGGTCAAACATCTTTCGACAGCTGCCCATTCAAACCTTGTTTTTTTTTAATGCAACACACAGCATAGGGCTCATCACAAATACATCAATAGATCCTCTTCGTCTTTTTGTGTGTGTGCTGTGGGTGTGCCTGTGTGTGTCCGTGCATGCTTGCCTGTATGTGTATGTGGGTGTGCGTTGTGTAGTTCGATGGCCTCGTCATTGTTTCCGTCGCCGCTGTTGTCCCCATTGCGTCACTGTTGTTTTAGCAAAATTATTAATAATTGAACAAATATATATAGAAAAAGAAAAGTTGATAACATCTGGTTTGGGCTATTGTTACTTTTTTGGCATCGGTGAGGCCATCTAATTTGTAAAGTTTTTTTTATTTAGAATGGGGTAGGAGCTTATAAGATTTTTTTCTTCATCCTACTCCTGTTCTTCTTTTCATGAAATGTATTATTGTTGTGTTTTTTGGATTATTGTACACATGTTGTGTTGCATTATCATGGAAAAAAGAATAAATAAAATGAAATGAAATGAAAATGAGAGATGACTATTGCTGGGTTGCAGGTTCTAGAATGTGATGATGTCACCGGACCCAGCCGGGGGCGGGACCCTGTTTTTCCTATTAGCAACATTACACTTTCACAAGTCGTAGCTCAAAAGAAAGTGTATGAATATCAGTCACTGGGTCCATGATCTCTCCGTACAAGATCAAACATGTCCTCAAAAACTAAATACTTTTCCCTCCATATAAAAGTATTGGCCTTTGGAATGCTGTGACGTGACCTGAAACCCAGCAATACCTTTTAACAGTTCCCTGCCATCCACCTCCTGTAAGGTGTGTTTGACTCACACACTTGCACGTTTTCATTCACTACAAGGTCTTAGCTTTCAAATGAGGCGCCGGCCTATAGGCTGTGAACAAAAACGCAATAGAAACCCGACAAAAGGCGAGGAAAACACAATGACAAAATGACCAAAAAACTGAACGAAATGAAAGAGCTTAGACCAGTTTTGTAGATGTAAGCTTTCAAACTCTGGCCTATAGGCTGTAAGCTCCAGTAGAGAAGCTTTTAGATTTGGGTAAAGAAGATTTGAATAAAATGCACTTGGATAAGGTTGGGGTTAAGCGGTTAAACAGTCTGAAAGCCCATGTGATGATGTCATGACCTTGGAAGCTCAAGTCTGGTTCATCCTGGGGCACAATTTCCAGACACTTGAAGGTCCAGGTTCATTGGTTAAAACAATGATGGAAATGTCCAGTCATCAAACAGATCAGAAAGAAGGTTCTGTGTGTCTGAAATGTGAAGATCAACCCAAGAACAAAAGGTGAAGATGCTGAACCTGGTAAGAGTTTGTCATTATCCAGAGTTAAACAAGGACTGTACCAACATAGGCTGAGGCGTGGTGTGACTTCCCTTTCTCTCCCCTCATCTTTACATGAACATTGCCCGGCCTCAGATTCAGCATTTTCAAGCTCTCACGGGACAAACTACATTTTCAAATCAATGGAAATCCGAAAAATGCAACGTGAGGGGACGCCACCGTGTATCAACCTGGCGTGGTCTTCAGCCAGAGGGTCGTGGAGGATATCTGTGCACAACCACTGAAGAGGCGGCCCTTCTGGCAGTAAATTATACGTTTGATCGGTCTTTTTGACAGATTGAGGGTTCACGGTTATTGAAGTGGACGTTCGGACACAGCTCGGGCCGGTGTTTCCTGAGGAACGGCATCGGAACATGGTTAGAAGGTCAGATTAGCATAACATGAGACGCTTCATCACCGCTACACGTCTCCTCAGACAAAAGACCCGTTCTCTGTGTGAAGTAGTGCTCTGACCACACACTCGTCAGGCCGTCCGTCTCTAAATGTCACACACCCACATTTCAACCCACAGCTTCTGAGAAACGGCAGCTACTGTATGGACTGAACTCTCTCTTTACGGTGCTGTGTCGCTTTCAGCTGGAGATTTATCCAGGAAGTGACTCCAACATGTCTGACTGAACATGTCTTGGACTTGCTCCTCAGTCAGTCTAGATAACTCTGGGTTTCGTGAGGCGTTCATGTGAAACAGGAGGAGTCAGCGCCAAGCGGCCAATCACAGAGTTCATCTAGTGAAACTCGGAAAATTAGAATATCATTCAAAAGTGCATTAATTTCTGTTATTCAACTTAAAATGTGAAACTAATATATGATTTAGACTCATTACATGCAAAGTGAGAAATGGCAAGCCTTTATTTGTTATAATTTTGATGATTCAAAATATTCCAATTTTATGAGATTTTTTATTTGGGGTTTTTACAAGCCAAGTCATAATCATCAAAATGATAAATACAGGCTGTATATGTCACTTTGCATGTAATGAGTCTATATCGTATATTACTTTCACAGTTTAAATCTATCTGTAAACTCATGACGGGTATATTCTACAGCGCCACGAGAAGCAGATGGTGAAAGACTGTTGTGGAGCGGAGGGAGCTGCGCAGGAGGAGCTGACCAGTGCAGGACACCATGCTCTGACACAGGGACAAACCCAGGAGGCAAAAACAAGCTGCCCAGGTTCGTCTACAGTGGCTCAGGACTAACACCATAATAACTGTACAATGACAAATAAAGCACTTTCTTACTTAATGTCTTTAATGAGAAAGACACAATGTAAACGTTCAGGATAAAGACAGGCACATTTCTAATGCCACAAAAAGCAGAAAAAGATAATTGCTTATTTAATTTCAGATTTGCAAACGTTTCATCAAACAGAGGAAAGAGAATTGGACAACACGGGAAACCTTTGAGCAGAAGAATGTGATAAATTTCAGCCAAAACTGCAACTAGCCCCTCATTTTAGTATTTTGATTAACTTACACAGTAACAATTGTTGAGCGACGTCATCGTTTTCCTCTAAATTTAGATTTAATGCCAGTTTAAATGGAATTTGATGCTTATTAATGACATTAAAGCCTTGATTTTGGCACAATTCATTTAATGACAGATGAAACCCTGAAAGAAAAGCCAAAACATAAAAAGTGTTTCCAAACTTCGGTGCTGTGTGTAAAATAAAACAACATCGTGAATTTAAAACCTGCTCCATCAGTTTCTAAACTGTGGTCTTCCAAAGTAAAGGCCATTTTTACACAAACGCTTTACTTTTGCCTGAAAGCACATTTTCCTCACATCTTCGTCAGTAATCTCTCCAGCAAAGGTTTCAGATTCCTCTCTGTCCCCGTCCTCCTGCAGCGTCTCGCCTTAGTGCAGATGAAGAGAGTCGCTGAGATGTTCCTGGAGCTCAGCGCTGGAGCCTGGGCCTCCACCGAGATGATAAAGAGGATGGAGATAACAAAAACAAAACAATAAGCGCATGTTTTATTCAGCCCCTTTTCCATAAATGGCCGTGTGAGAGCGGGTGGCCTGCTTTCAAATGCATTGCTTTTCATGTAACATCACACGCAGACCCCCAGACAGGTTATTCTTAAAGGAGGTGGTTCTGCAGCAAATCAGGACCAACGTGTGGATCATTTGTGCTTCTAAAAGCTCCTGACGCTATTGTAAGCTAACTTACAATAACACAAACGCTAAAAACCTCTGCATTTTATTTTGTAACATTTGCAAACGGTCCATAAACTGGGGGAATTAGGGGAAATTTTAACATTCACAAAAGAAAATTCTTTAAACTTTAAAGCAGAACAAAGTAACTCATGCCCCTAGAGTAGGGTGACCAGATGTCCCAGTTTACCCGGGACAGTCCCAGTTTTGAGCCCTCTGTCCCATGTCCCAGTGGATTTCTCCAAAACCATTGATTTGTCCCATTTTTTCTAAAGCTCTGTCCCAGGTGTCCCGGTTTTTCACCAGTACCATGCCTAAGCCTTGAAAGGTAATGACTTCTGGTCACGTGTGCTTCGAATAAAAAGTTAGCTTATTGACTGAACCAATTAAACAACAAAAGGTCTATCATCTCGATGCTAATTAGTCAATTTAATTGAGATTAGACTTTTATAAACAGGAAGTTTGACCATTCAACGTGGGTGAAAAAAGTCACAATTTGGCCAGCCCTCAAAACCCCCATTTTGTCCCGGTTTTTAATGTTGGGAAATCTGGTCACCCTACCCTAGAGGCCATAAGCGCCACTGCAGGCGTTGTAGCATGTCGTGTTTTTTACTCATTAATCGTCCGTGAGAGTAAATACTACGCTGACAGGAAAGACAAAGGGACAGAGGGATGTTGTTCATCCAGTTACACAATGGAGATCATTTTTTTCACTCAAACTTGGCTGTAAATACTGTAGAAGTGAAGCTAGCCCGCAGTTAGCTTTGCCCGTTAGCCTGTTAGCTTCTTCTTCGTGATTCCATTAGTGTGTATTGGTGACTCCGACGTGTTTTCTATCCAGAGACACCAGGGGGAGATGAAAGACCCCCCCCATCATTCCATTAACACTTGTATTACCCCCAGAGGGACGACGGAGAGGATTTATTAAGGTAAACACGTTACTTAGTTCTGCTTTAATGCTACTTTAACAGGGTGCATTTTCTCCAGTTCGACTTTACCCAAATTTAAAAGCTTCTTGACTGGAGAGTTTACAGCCTAATTTTAAAGCTAAGACCTACAAAACTGATTGTCACTTTGTCGTATTTTGTTTATGCTTTCTCAATACATTTTGTCGTTTTTTTGTTTTGTTGTTAGGTTTTTATCCTTGTTTACATTTCGTTTTCTGCACTATTTAGATTGTTGTGCTTGGTTAAGGTGGGGGTTAAGAGGTTAAGATCTGAATTTTGTTTTGTTTCAGTTAGAATCCAATTAAACCCTTTTTAAGGCGAGACACTGCAGGTGAATGGGGAAACAAAATGAATGTAGAGATAATAATAACACATATCTTTTTTGACATGAGGAATGAAACAAAACAGGGGTTTCTGGAAGAGCCAGTTTGAACAGGTGGGTTTTGAGTAATGATTTTTGACGTTTGGTTGTGAGTCACAGTTTCTAATAGACGGTGGGAGTGAGTTCCAAAGGGTGGGGGGCGGCGATGGCGAAGACGTCAATTTGAAACTTGTGCTGAACATCGCTGATATAAGTATAAAAGGAAAAAAGGAAAAAAACAGCCGAGAGATGTTGAATGATTGAGCTGAAGAAAAACTACAATCCGCTCTTGTATAACTCTCTCCGACTTCAGCGGGCGTTTGTGAAAAGATACAAAACCATCGAAAATGACTTCTTCTCAACGAGCCGAGCGCCACCGCAGACTTCATCCTCGGGCTCGAATGTAAAACTCCCCGACCTCTGCCCCGGCCGAGGAGTCTATTCTTAGCGGCAGATTGTGATCGCACTAATTGCGCGGCCGGTCCCTGTGGGGTTATCAGACGCCGAGGCGGGGGGGCGGTCAAGGGGAAATGACTCTGACGACACATAGCTCACACTATTCTTATGGAAATATGTGGCGTTATTAAACTGAAATCATCTGTCACACAATGCAAATAAAGAGTCCGGTCTACAGATCCTCCCCCTGTAATTGAGAGACCATCCTTTGGCAGAGGCCCCATGAACATCAGGGCCACACTCCAACTCTGTAATAACCGTTATTATTAAACACGGGAAGTTTAAAAAAAAGTCATTATTCATGAGTTTACAGCGCGAGGTCTTCCCTGTCGGTGCATTATTTTGATTCATGCCGGATCCGTGAACTCGTCCTGATCTGAAGGACTTGATTTTGGCTCAAGTGTCCGATCTACAATCCAAGAGAAGCATCTAAAGCTAATCCAGAAGTATGAAAAGTAAGTTGTCGACACAAAATGTTGGCAAGAGCTCTGACGGAGAGTATTTACTCGGGTCTTTACACAACTAATTCTGATCTAATCTCAGACCGGATCAATATTTAAAGGGCTCCTTTAAAGGAACAGGCCACAGTTTTTCCACACTGAGATCTGTTCTCACCTGAGCTTAGACGAGTATCTATAGCTCCAAACGGGGGTGAAGTTAAAAGTGACCAAGCTCTTCCACGGGCACAAAGACCCGACAGGTACAACTCGTCTAAGCTCAGGTGAGAACATCTCAGTGTGGAAGAACGATGGCCTGTTCCTTTAACCGAACGATGGCCCGTTCCTTTAAACGAACGATGGCCTGTTCCTTTAAACGAACGATGGCCTGTTCCTTTAAACGAACGATGGCCTGTTCCTTTAAACGAACGATGGCCTGTCCCATTAAACGAACGATGGCCTGTCCCATTAAACGAACGATGGCCTGTCCCATTAAACGAACGATGGCCTGTTCCATTAAACGAACGATGGCCTGTTCCTTTAAACGAACGATGGCCTGTTCCTTTAAACGAACAATGGCCTGTTCCATTAAACGAACGACGGCCTGTTCCTTTAAACGAACGATGGCCTGTTCCTTTAAACGAACGATGACCTGTTCCTTTAAACGAACCATGGCCTGTTCCTTTAAACAAACGATGGCCTGTTCCTTTAAACGAACGATGGCCTGTTCCTTTAAACGAACGACTCAATCTCAGGCGATTAAGTTTCTCAATTTGAACGTGAAAACTTCCAATATTCAAGACGTGCAGAGAAGCTTTAATCCTCAGGTGAGACTAATCCTTTTATACGAACGCATAAGCTATAAACTCGAATACACGACTTCTTCAAAGATAATTACAAAAACAAATCCATTAAGTTTCATTTCATGGATTCCCGTTCGCGTATCCTGCTCAATCATCTCGGATTCACTCCAACCTCGCCCTGATCGCTGATGAACCGTGAGTGTGTGAAGTTTGCCGTTGTGTCTTTCGTCGTTTGTGAAATAATGGGGGTTTTAAAACGTGGGCGTGTCAGGACAAAATGGTGGATTTTAAATCTTTGACCCGCTCCAGTAGTTTGAAGGATTTACACTTTCCGGGTTTGTTCGACACGTTGTGGAGAAAGCGGCAAACCCAGACACTCCCAACAACTTTGAGCAGCACGAGGAAGTTTAGATGTTCCGCCCACCAGGTCTTCATCAGGGCTGAGCATAAAAGGTTCTCCACAAAATCACTGCGAAGAGCTGTAGGAGTAAAGCAGGGGCGGCGAGCGACTGCTACGCAACAAGAACGATGAAGAGCTACTTATGCTTCAAAGACACTTGCGTAAAATGCGTAGGTCGAGTTCACTCAGGGGAACTAGTCGCTTATTCAGATTCATCCGCCATCTTGTTTCCCAGGGGAGACATTTGGCTTGCAGTAGAGTCAGTCTCAAACATAAATACACATACAGGGACGTGGACACATTACAAAAAAGACAAAAAAAATCACTCACAGTAGCTTAACACAGTCACATATTAGTTGTTCTCGTGAATTAATTTGATGTGTGGTACAAAGGAGTTGTTATAGCAGTTGTGTGTGTTAAAGGATAACATTAAAAATAGCTATTTATCGTACTAGGTCAAGCTGTACCATCTCTTAGACAGTATTTATCCCTCTTCTGTGGAAGCAGAGGCAGACTTGAATGGTAGGACTAGCGCAATGTCTCGAGTTCATGTCTCCGGGTCCCGTAACGATGGTAAATAAACTTCTCCTGTATAAGACATCCTGACTGCGGCCTCTTCTTCATCAATCCTCTCGAGCACCATTGTTATTTCTCTAACAGTGTGTACAGAGGGGGATCCTTAACCTCCTCAGACGGCAGCTCGTACCGACAGCTGAGCCTGAGAAGGATAGACTTTAAGAGCCTGAGTCAATGATGATGGACCCAGCTGTTCACAGATTGTGTTCGGCATGTTCAGAACAAACAGAAAATCCATCTAAAATGTGAGTTATCAAGCGTATAGAGATGTAGAAAGCTACTGGTTGGAGATCTCTGGTGTGATACGGTCTGGTCTGGAATCAGCTGACGACCTGAACATCTTGAATGACCAGGTTATTCTATCGAAAGAGTGGTTTAGGGAGCAGAGTCCAGATCTTAACCCCATAGAGAATCTTTGGGATCGTCAATACTGTACAAATAATGGTGAATCATGAATGTGACACTGGATCTCTGGACATCACAGAGGCTTTTTGAAACAACGCCACAGTGAATGGTTCTGGAGTCAAAGCTAGGGTGACCAGATGTCCCAACTTAAAAAACTGGGACACAATGTGGGAATATGACGCAGGGGTTCCAAGTCTTTACCCATGCTGAATTGTTAACCTCTCAGGACAAGCACCAATCTGCATTGAGGAGATAAACATTCATATTTTCACTTTGGTTTACACTTGTTATTGATTTTCAAGTGGAATGTCTTCTTTACTACATTGGCCAAAAACCGGGACAACAACTGGGACAGAGACTAAAGAAACTGGGACAAATCAATGGTCTTAGTGAAATCTATTGGGACGTGGGACAACAGGACTCAAAATCGGGACTTCCCCGGGTAAACTGGGACATCTGGTCACCCTACGCCACAACCAGACTTTTTATTTGATCAAACAGAGCAGTTTCTAGGACGTTTGGACCACTCCGAGAAACATAGCTGAAAATAGCAGGAGCATTTGATATATGTTCTACATCGAAGCTCGTTTCTCATTAACCTTTGGAGCCACAGCACATTTTTCCGGAACCTTTTCGGAGCTTGTGTAGCCTTTACGCTAACCCCGGGCAGCTAATCACGACGCTAACGCTAACCCCGAGCAGCTAATCAAGTCGCTAATGCAAACCCCGAGCAGCTCATCACGTCTCGCATGTATTAATTATACTATGCAAATCAGGCCTTTCAGTTTGCCGCGGCTCGGCGTCAAAAGCGGCCACTTCTGCCCCGACAAATACAAGGGGCTCGCGGCGCGCGGGCAAAAGCTGGAATTTAATTAGCAGGAAGAGGATCAGAGGTGGAAGAGTAGCCAAAGGGAAAACATTATTGCTTCCAAATCATGTGGGGTAAAGTAAGAATTCGCCGCTGGGTTTGCGTCGAGGCAGATTAGGCCTGAGGCAGCACTTTCTGAACTTATTTGGAAGTGTAAGCATAAACGAATGATTCCACTTCCGCTTCTGACCAACGGAATGAGCTCATGTGGAATTCATGAGCACGATTATTCTGTTTTATGGACTCAGATGGTGTTGAATTGCTTTAACCCTAACCCGGAGAAAAGGTATGGTCACGTCGCGTCAAATCTTATTAATATATCTTGCCCCTAAACCTGTAAAAACTTAAAGTGAATGTTTGTAGGAGCTTCAAAGCCACCACAGCAATCGGTTTGCTCAAAGCTGCATTAGAACACAAGCAAAAGGTTTGTGTGAAAAGGGCCATAACTCAGTCCCTGCGCATTAATGTCTGGAGGCTGCACTGGCCCCGTATTGGGACTTTATCGGGGGCGGATTGAGGAAGTTTATTTGCAAACTGGTTTAAGCGTCCTGTTGTTGATTTTAAATGTGAGAAAAGAGGAGCCACGCACACCAACGGTTGTCTCAGAGGTGCAGCTGTTGGGAAAATCTCCACAAATCAAGTATTTTATGTCAAACATGTTTTAATCAAAGATGACGTCTCGGCATTGCCTTCTTCCGATCATTCTGTTTCACATCTTTGAACCGCATGTGGAGTGGACCAGCCCAGGTGGCTTAGATCTTCTCCAAAGAGTGGGTGGAGCCCATCAATCTGGAGCCCACACCCAGTGCAGAGAAGCCAATTTCTATCAAAACAAACATATTTAAAATATATATACAAATATGTACAAAGTCTGTAATACATATAAGTCTACAGTACAAGAACTAGTCAATATTTAGTCCATAAAGCGTCAAAGTCTTTAAATGGTGAATCCAATTGTGCTCCCTCCTAGAAAGAAGGAGATCTAGGTTTCCACCAGTTTAACTAGTTCAATCCCAATATATCTTAATCAGAAGCTGTTTTCTAAAAGCAGAGCTTCAATGGGATTTTCCTTGGAGCTTCAGCAGCTCTGAGGGACAGGGAGACGACAGCGAAGACCACACTGAAACTTTATTGTAAAAACTACTACTACAAACTTGTGAAAAAAACAAAACCCTATTGGTGTTTATTCGGCCTGCAGCCAATATTGTTATCTGTTTTCCACAGCTGTTACTGCATAAATCCCACAGTGGACCAAAGAGTGGTAAAAGTGTGACATCGTGACATTTAGCTCGCGGTAACCTGGAGACGGCAGACGGCGAAGCAGAGGACAATAAAACCTACAGATCAGACGCACAGAGGGCGGCGAGACACGGCTAATGATCAACTCGGTAACTTTGTACGAGCTTCAGGGACAAGCCAAGAGACAGAACCAAGTCAAGTTCTGTTTTCAACTGGACCGGATTAGAGACAGTGTTTTAAAAGTAAGTATATATATATAATTCCCCTCCTGGAACCACCACCTTAATGTGGTGGAGAGGTTTGAATGATCCTGGAGCTCTGGTGTCGGGGGCTTCGTGCCCCTGGTAGGGTCTCCCAGGGCAAACAGGTCCTAGGTGACGGGTCAGACAAAGAGCGGTTCAGAAGCCCCTTATGAGAGACCAACAGGCCCGGTTAGAACCATGAGGCCGTCCTTCTGTGGACCCACCACCTGCAGGGGGCGCCCTAGGAGACCCAGCAACGGACAAGTGGCAGAAAATGGATGGATGGATATATATATAATGTCAATAACATGAGCTGCAATAAACATGAAACCCAATGAACTGAAACTGTTCAAGAATCACAAACCGAGATGACAAAATGTGTAAAAAACAAAATGCAACTGAAGATACTTTTGGTGCATTTTGAGGCCAAAAAGAGGCAGCAGCATCGGTGGAGAGGATCAGGACCGAAGTGGAGGCAGTTCATGTCGCTGTCATTCGGAGATGGCTACAAGTGAAGCGGAGCGAACAGGCGGAAGATGTTGAATCTGGGGGTGAGTCCAGGTCAAAATATCTTGTCTCATGGACAAAGATCTGCAGTTTAGTCCAGTGGTTCCCAGACATGGAGGAGGGACCCTCTCTGGAGGGACGGTCTGCTGTGAAAACATTCATGACGTGAATTTGGGTTGGGAGCGGGGATACGGTTAAAGTTAGGTTTATTTATATTCTCAGACAAATCAACCCCTGGATCTATCCACACGACAGCAGACGACCCCTCCTGAGCAGACTAAGAATAAGATTAAATTAATCTATGATAAAGAACACGACAATTTGACATAGAACATCAGAGGAGGGGAAAAAACTGTTCAAGTGGCGGGAGGGTCTGTATGGGCCGTACTCTCCTGCCTGAGGGGAGAGGGGTGAATAGTCCAGGGTGAGAAGGGTCAGCTGGTCACAGCCAACCCCCTTCTCAGCATCAGCACAATGCGCCCCGGCCTAACTAGCTAATTCAAAAGCTAAACAAGGTCCTCAACATCCCCTTTGTGCAAATCTCTCCAACTAATTCATCAACAAAATAAAGCCATACATTTAAACCTGGCTCTATGTTGTTTCTCTCTGCAGCCCATGAACATAAACTTGACTCTAAACATAAATTGGAAATGTAATCCCAACACTTCAAAATCATAATTATTTTCCACCCGAAAGTTCCCCGTAGTGACTAAATACGCGCCAAACCTTCCCCTACACCGGTCCAGGTCGGGCCAGGGCGCATAAATCTCTCGACCGAACGAAACCTCCGCGGCGAGGCCAAAGCGAACCATCGGCGCGTGATTTATGAAGCTGAATCATTTAGAGGCGCATTACCAGGCCAGCGGTAAAGCTCCGGCCGGGGGAGATCCAGGGGCAGTAGCTCAGCATGTCAGGCCCAGCGAAAGGGCCTCAGTCTGGGGTTAAAGCGGGGGGGGAAACGCCGGGGCCGCGGCGAGACGGAGGGTCTGCGGGGAGAGATGGACGCAGCACAAAGTCATCGCACTTATAAAAGTTTAATGAGGGCCCGGAATGGAATGGTCCGTGCGGGTCATTGCGGGAAAGTTTGGCGCTCGGGTTTGGGCTTTAGAAAGTTTCCGGGGCGGCATTTGGAGAGCAATTTAAGGTCAGCGTCGGCCGTGAAATCATTTAGTTTCCTGCCGCCACTGGAAACAATCTATACGTCTCTCTGGACTTTATGGAGGCGGTGGCGCCAGAGCGAGCAACGGGACGTCCGATAACCACATTACCTTTTGCGATGATGATGTTGTGACATTTTTGCTAAACTTATTCCACACTAGTGTTGTCACGACACTAACATTTCAAACTCGATTTCGATACTGAAAATAAAACTCGATTCTCCATACCGATTACGTTAACAAAAATTGAACTTTTAAATATATACACTATTTGTACAAAATCTTGTTTCTTTCCATCTGCGCAGTATTATCTACATTGCAGAACGCCCGATATATCCGTTTATTCAGATGTTTTTGAGAAATCTTTTGCAATAAAAGGTCTAATTTGTTGGAATTTGTTTGTAATGTTAGCTGCATTAATAACACGCATATATATAATAATACTATACAATGGTTCCCCTCTTGATCTCAGAAGGAGCGGCGGCACTGGCTGCGTTTGTGTCGTGAGTTCCTCGGGCTGAAAACGTGACTTGTTGCACATGAAATATATCTTTGTACTGAGGAAAATGACAAACCGGTTACTAGTCGAGTTTGGAAACACGTTACTGAACAAAGTAGTCTGATTACATTACATCCCAAGAAGCCACAATCATTTGTATCCATTCCCTCAAACAGAAGCGTGATGGAAAAAAAACGACACAACGGGAAACTTCAGAGATAAAAACTGTAAAACTGTAATGTACAAAAATAATCTGAAAAAAACTGCAACTGTTTAGTACCTTTTCTTTTTAGCTTTTGGCATAAAAGTCGAGCGATTGCAAAAATCAAACGTACTCCTTTTATTTGAGCACAAGTCACGCGGAAAACCCTGAGAAAAACCTAAAAATGCTCCGTTTTAATCCCGATTTCACCAATTTGACGCGAACTGATGAAAAAACTATGATTTTTGTTGAAAGGCCTCAGTGTGCTGAACTGAAACGCTCAGTCGGAGGTTGTGGGTTTAAAACAAAGGCTGATAAATAAGTAACACCGGCGCTTTCTGTTCCTTTTTATTGCAAACATAACTGCGTTTAATTAACCAGAGCCGAGCGAGGCCGATTATTGAACTTCAAACGCTCAGAACAACGCCATAACAAGTCGCACAATCACTTAAGCTCAAGACTCTCCCTCTCCTTCCTTCTTCAAAGCAGAAAATCCCTCGCTTCCCTGGCTTTAATAAGCCTGAGCGCTTTTGGGGACGGAAATAGTGGACTCTTTTTTTGAATGAGATACGAGTTCAAAGTCAGAAGGAGCAGCCGTTTAAACAATGGAAGAGACGGAGCGGAGAGAACGTGTTTCAAAATAGAACGAGGAGCTACAGGAGGATCTGAAAACGATATCCGTTTAGTTCAATATAATGTCTGTAGGACGGTTCTCCAGATCATAGTTTAGGTTTATTTTTACGGATTCAGGATGTCTTCTCACAGGGGAGTCCTCGCTGGGGTGACCTGTCGGGGCAGGGAGCAGCCAGCGTGGGCCGGCGCTCGGGGACCCATCTCCAGATGTGTATCCAGTAGTGATATAGTGAGGTATCGACGCATGAATCAAGCACAGAAAGCAACCGGGTAGAACCATGAGGCCGTCCTTCTGTGGACCCACCACCTGCAGGGGCCGCCATAGGGGCTGGTGCAGCTCCAACAGCTGCCCCCACGACCCGGCAACGGACAAGTGGAAGAAGATGGATGGATGGACTAATTTCAATAAATGAATCTGTTCAGAAAAAAGTTGAATTGAAATAAATAAAATATGACTTTCTGCAGTGAGCGAAAGCTTGTGCCTAAATCTAATCATGTACATAAATAAAAGTTGTTTCATGTCGCTGTTTGACGCTTTTCTGGCTTTTGGCACAACAACAATCTCCTTTTGAAGTGTTTTGGAAACCGTCTGGCAGAGAGTCATGTTCAGCTTTAAGCCTTATTAGAAGCCTGGATCATTATGTTTGATTTGTATGGCACGTTACTGTATAAAAACATAATTAATGGCCTGTCCTGATAATCACACGTTTATCCTGCACCAGCCGATGTTCACAGATAATCCCACGTCCTCAGAGACTCGGGATCAGCGGACGGCGGTTTGTGATTTCTTAATCCTTCACTCAGAAACATGTGACTGAAGACGAGAGGAAACGGGTGAGTAATGAGTTACAGTTACTCCACACAGCAGGCCACACTTGGAGACATTATCGGCTGTTTATATATTTCACGTTTTTACCTTAAATACAAACTTTGAGCGGCTCCCGGACTTCCTGTCTGGCCTGTCTCCGCTCATTAAGGCCTCGGTGACAAACGCCGGTGTCCTCGGCTTCAGCCCAAACAAACTAAAGCTGCTCTCGAACACGTCTCGGCCATTTCTGCTCCGGCGTAACGAGGCTTTACACATTCGAGACATGATTCAGACTCAGGCTCAGCAGACACAGCAGAACCACGGGGAAACTACGGAGAAACAAGACCGGACCAGGACCCAACCAGGACCAGGACAAGACCGGACCAAGACAAGACCGGACCAGGACCAAACCAGGACCGAAACAAGACCAAACCAGGACCAAACCAGGACCAAAAACAAGCCCAAACCAGGACCGAAACAAGACCAAACCTGGACCAAAACAAGCCCAAACCAGGACCAAAAACAAGCCCAAACCAGGACCAAAACAAGATCAAACCAGGACCAAAACAGGCCCAAACCAGGACCAAAAACAAGCCCAAACCAGGACCAAAACAAGATCAAACCAGGACCAAACCAGGACCAAAACAGGACCAAACCAGGACCAAAACAAGACCAAACCAGGACCCAACCAGGACCAAACCAGGACCAAAACAAGATCAAACCAGGACCCAACCAGGACCAAACCAGGACCCAACCAGGACCCAACCAGGACCAAAACAAGACCAAACCAGGACCAAACTAGATTCAGATTTATTTTTATTCAGACATTTAACAGAAGCTAAAGCTTATGTCGCCTCCCAGTGCATTTACAAAACAAACAGTAAAAGCTGCCCATGCCTTAGTGCAGTTATACCATGTTTTGTTTTTAGATCGTCACAAAGAAGAAAGAAAAAAATCTGTCATCTTAATGTTGCATCCTTAGCATCCATTCTCAATGTATGTGTTCTATAATTGATTTTAAATTGAATTAGTGTTTTACAGTCTTTTAGCTCTTGGACTAAACCAGGACCAAAACAAGACCAAACCAGGACTAGAAGGGAGACGAGAGAGAGAGGAGATGTACAGTTATTCCATCAAACAGAGGAACGAGGGGAAACATGGATTTTCAAAAGCAAACTGTAGTTATGACACAATAGGAATTAAACTAAACCAGGGCTAACTGAGGGTAAAGTCGGGACAGTAATGGAGTAAACTGGAGCAACACGACGGGCTTCACTTCAGAACTTCTTGGTCGGAGAGAGAGTGTGATGTTAACGAAGGCTGAATCAAAGCTCTGGCCGCTGAGATCTGAGAAGAACGGCCGACACTAACAGGAAGTGACAGACGGAATCGCAATTTGTCCGAGGCCTCGGGCGCAAATGTGCTGACGTTTAACAGAAGAGAGGGAGAGAGCTGAGAGAGGAGAGAGAGGGGGGAGAGAGAGAGAGGGGAGAGAGAGGGGGGAGAGAGAGAGAAAGACAGGGGAACTGAGAGGGAGAGAGGGAGAGGAGAGAGAAGAGAAAGAGGAGAGAGAGAGGGGGAGAGAGAGGAGAGAGAGAGGAGAGGTGGAGAGAGAAAGATAGGAGTTGAGAGGGGGAGAGAGAAAGGAGAGAGAGAGAAAAGAGAGAGAGAGAGAGAGAGGGAGAGCTGAGAGAGGAGAGAAAGAGGAGAGAGAGGGAGAGAGCTGAGAGAGGAGAGTGGAGAGAGAAGAGAGAGAGAGAAAGAGAAAGACAGTGGGACTGAGAGGGAGAGTAGAGAGAGAGAGGAGAGAGAAGAGAGAAAGATAGGAGTAGAGAGGAGAGAGGAGAGTGGAGAGAGGAAGAGGGGGAGACAGAGAGGCGGAGAGGAGAGAGAGAGAGAGAGGGGGGAGAGAGAGAGAAAGATAGGAGAGAGAGAGAGGGGGGAGAGAGACAGGAGAGAGAGGAGAGTGGAGAGAGGAAGAGGGGGAGACAGAGAGGCGGAGAGGAGAGAGAGAGAGAGAGGGGGGAGAGAGAGAGGGGGGGGAGAGAGAGAGGGGGGGGAGAGAGAGAGAAAGATAGGAGAGAGAGAGGGGGGAGAGAGACGAGAGAGAGAGGGGGGAGACAGAGAGGCGGAGAGGAGAGAGAGAGAGAGGAGAGTGGAGAGAGAGAGGGGAGAGAGAGAGAGGAGAGAGGGGGAGAGAGAGAGAGGGGGGAGACAGAGAGGAGAGAGAGAGGAGAGAGAGAGGAGAGAGAGAGGAGAGAGAGGAGAGAGAGAAGAGAGAGGAGAGAGAGAGAGAGAGGGGGGAGAGAGAGAGAAAGATAGGAGAGAGAGAGAGGGGGGAGAGAGACAGGAGAGAGAGGAGAGTGGAGAGAGGAAGAGGGGGAGACAGAGAGGCGGAGAGGAGAGAGAGAGAGAGAGGGGGGAGAGAGAGAGGGGGGGGAGAGAGAGAGAAAGATAGGAGAGAGAGAGGGGGGAGAGAGACGAGAGAGAGAGGGGGGAGACAGAGAGGCGGAGAGGAGAGAGAGAGAGAGGAGAGTGGAGAGAGAGAGGGGAGAGAGAGAGAGGAGGAGAGGGGGAGAGAGAGAGAGGGGGGAGACAGAGAGGAGAGAGAGAGGAGAGAGAGAGGAGAGAGAGAGGAGAGAGAGGAGAGAGAGAAGAGAGAGGAGAGAGAGTAGAGGGGGGAGAGTAGAGAGAGAGAGGAGAGAGGTGGAGAGAGAGGGGAGAGAGGAGAGGGGAGAGAGAGAGGAGAGAGGGGGACTGAGAGGGAGAGAGGAGAGAGAAAGGGGGAGCAATGTTTTTCTTAACATTGCACATTATGAACGATCCAGATGTGTGCAGCTGTTGTCCACATGCAGGTGTTAGAAATCATGAATGAAAGTAAAGTATCAAAGTGTCGTCTGAGCTAAATGCTAACTCAGATTTGGTCAAGTTTCTGCTTTTTTTTCGATACACATCGACTAAACATCACCTCAAAGACATTGATAATAAAGAAACCGCAGGAATGAGATAAACATGAAACGGATCAAACTTTGCGCCTGCTGGTCCGGGACTCAGCGACCGACAGGATGTGCACATCTGTAAGAACAGCCTCGGGGCTAAAGCGTCTGATCCACAGGTTAGCCGCTAACATTAGCCACTGTTCACGGACTCCTCTGTCTGACTCCTCCCACTGCCCCGGTGCATTGTGGTCCGCAGTGACCGGCCGACTCAGCGATTTCCCCCGAAAGCAGAAGTGAGCTCCAGGAAGTGGGTCAAAGGCACGAGACGCCGAGCCAGTCCTTCCAGGTTACGTAATATTCTCGATAGGGATCACGGACTGAACCAGGACCACGTTCAAAAATGAAAAAAAAAAATACAAATCAAAACATGAACATGGAGTCCAGAGGAGGTCCTGTTGTGAATCCTTTTATCGGAGCAGGATCTGCGATAACACGGTGTTGTGGTGGAAAATGCAGCCTCTGATCATCTGTGTACAGCGATCAGCCCAAACACGACTCTAATGCAGGAAACGCAGAAGAAGAGATTTAGGAAGTGTGTAAGAGACAACATGGTGACGCTTAAACGTGCAAACGAGCAGCAGCTTCCCTCTCTCTTGGTACACCAGCGTTTTGCTTTTCTCAGCGAATTGCATTTGTGGTTTCCGTGTCTCCGTATCGTTTCACTGGAACCTTTGGAAACATCTTTCCTTCACAGATTTCTACTTCTGAAGAGGCACCAAGAAAAAGGGACAAACAAGGAGGAATCCGGGCAAGACTCACAGCTCCATCCGTCCATGTTCCTCCACTTGTCCGTTGCCGGTTTGTGGGATCACATTGCACCAGCCCCCTATGGCGCCCCCTGCA